>VBSM01000529.1:34394200-34408949 GCA_008086735.1 Cheirogaleus medius
GAGAAGGATGGTATCCTTCCTAACTCATTCTACGATGCCAATATCACCTTGATATCAAAGCCAGGAAAGGACGCAACCAAAAAAGAATATTATAGACCAATATGCCTCATGAATATAAATGCAAAAATCCTAAAAAAAATTTTAGCAAATAGAATTCAGCAACACATCAAAAAAATAATTCACCATGACCAGGTGGGCTTTATTCCAGAGATGCAAGGATGGTTCTACATACACAAGTCTATAAATGCAATTCACTTTATAAATAAAACAAAGAATAAAACCATATGATTCTGTCAATAGATGCAGAAAAAGCATTTGACAAAGTCGAACACACCTTCATGATATAAACTCTTAACAAAATAGACATAGAAGGTTCATACCTTAAATTTAACAAATCCATCTATGACAAACCCATTGCTAATATCATTCTAAATGGGGAAAAATTGAAATCTTTCCCTCTTCGAACTGGAACTAGACAAAGATGCCTACTATCTCCTCTCCTATTCAACATAGTGCTTGAAGCCCTAGTAAGAGCAATCAGGCAAGAGAAGGGTATTAAGGCATTCAAGTGGGGGCAGATGAGATCAAACTCTCACTCTTCGCCGATGATATGATATTATACATAGACAGCCCCATGGACTCTTCCAAGACACTCTTAGATTTGATAAATGAATTTAGTAAAGTTTCGGGTTATAAAATCAATATACACAAATCAGAAGCATTCATATATGCCAAGAACCATCAAGCAGAAACCCAAATCAAAAACGCAATACCCTTTACTATAGAGCCAAGGAAAATTAAATTTCTAGGAGTATACTTAAGGAAAGACACAAAACATTTATACAAGGACAACTACGAACACTGAAAAAAGAAATTGCAAATGATTTAAACAGATGGAAAAATCTACCTTGTTCATGGATTGGTAGAATCAATATCGTTAAAATGTCAATATTACCTAAAGTGATCTACAGAATCAATGCAATCCCCATCAAATTACCATCAGCATTCTTTACAGAGCTAGAAAAAACAATTCTTCACTTTGTATGGAACCAGAAAAAACCTCGTATAGCCAAAGCAATCTTAAGTAAAAAGAACAAACTGGGAGGCATCAGTCTTCCTGACTTCAAGCTGTACTATAAAGCAATAATAGTTAAATCAGCCTGGATTGGCACAAGAACAGAAGCATCGATATCTGGAATAGATCTGAGATACCAGAGATTAAACCATCAGTATACGGTAGCCTAATCTTTGATAAACCAGACAAAAATATACAATGGGGAAGAGAATCTCTCTTCAATAAATGGTGCTGGGAAAACTGGCTAAAAGTGGAGGGGATGGGCAAAAATCTACCTAATGGGTACAGTGAGTACGATCTCGGTGATGGGCACAATAACCCTGACTCAAGCAATACAAAAGCAATCCATGTAATCAAAAACATTTGTACACCCAAAATATTTTGAAATAAAATTAAGGATAAAAGTAAAAAAAATCACTATAGATCTTAGAACTATTTTTAACAAGGAATATTATAAAAAAAAACTTTATGCCAATAAATTTGACAAGTTAGGTAAAATAGATAAATTCCTTGAAAGATACAAAGTATTAAAGCTCATGTAATAATAATTAAATAATGTGAAAAGCTTCATATAAAACAAATAAATTGAATTTGAAGATAAACACCTACCCCATAAAGAAAACTCCACTCTCACATAGTTGGTCAACTCTACCAAACATAAAGACGAAATAACACTAACTCTACAAAAACTATTCCATAAAATTGAAGAGAAGGCCAGCATTATTCTTGTACTAAAACCAAATGAAGACATTACAGAAAAATAAAACTACAGACTAATATACTTCATGAACATAGATGCAAAAATGATAAATAAAATTTTTACAAATATAATACAACTAAATTGAAAAAAAGATGATGCATCATGGTGAAGTAAAATTTATATCAAGAACATAAGGTTGGTTCAACATTCAAAAATTGAATACTCATCCCATTAACATACTATAAAAACTATATAATCTCTTCAATATATGTATAAAAAGCATTTGAAAAAAATCAAATACCCATTCTTGATAAAATTCTCAACAAACTAGAATGGAGGCCTCAGCATGATATAAAAAATCTACAAAAAACATACAGTAACATCATACTTAATGGTAAAAGACTGTATATTTTTCCACAAAGATCAGGAACAAAGTAAGGATGTTTGTACTTATCAATTATATTTAACACGTACTTGAGATTCGAGCCAGGTAAATGATCTAAGAAAAAAATTTTAAAGCATCCTAGTTGGAAAGTAGGACTTCAAACTGTCTTTATTGATAGATGACAAGATTATCCATGTAGAAAATCCTATAGAATGGACAAAAACAAAAATACCACTAGAAATAAGTAGTGAGTATAAGAAAGTTGCAGGATAAAATGTCAATGAACAAAAAATAAATTTGTTTCTACATATCAGCAATTAAACAATCAGAAAGTGAGATATTAAAGTAGAATTTATAATAATATAAAAATATGACATTCTTAGGAGTAAATTTGCCAATTTGGCATGATCTATATACTACAAACTACAAAATATTACTGAGAAAAATTAAAGACTAAATAAATTAAAGATGAAATAAAAATTAAAAACTAAATAAATGGAGATATACCATATTCCTGGATTGGAAGACTCAATATTGTTAAGAAGCAAATTTTCACAAAATTGACCCTGGATTCCCTATCTCTAGATTTCTGTTAAGTGGGTGAGAAATAAATTCTACCTTATTTAAACCACTATCACGGTGGGCTTTCTATTACATACAATGGATCCCAATTCTCATCTTAAAATCAGTCCTATGTTATATTTGATTATTAGATTCATTTTCCTGAAATGTGTTAACTCCTTTAAGGTTTAGGTTTTATTACTACCTATAAGAGTATATAAGACTCAACTGCAGTTGTGACACATTTAAAGACCAATGATATTTAATGCACCAATTTCTGAAAGATTGAGTCACATAAAAAAATACACGGAGACCAATACATTCTTAAGGATTTCATCCTGTTTCAAGACTGAGATATCTTCATGGCCATCTAGGTTTCCAAATTCACCACAGAAGTTTCATTGAGTGCAATCAAACTAAGAATTCACTTACAAAAACAAAGTTTCACTGTAAGAAGTCCATCAGTGATTGTAATAAGAACACTAAGAGATAAGAGAATTCCATTTGATAGTTCAACTCCTATGTCAGAGCCAGTACTCAGCCCTTTTCTATTCCCAGAGGCTGCTGCATTTTCATCTTCCTTGAAGCATACAAATATGCCTAAATAATCAAATGGTTCAGAAGCAGCAAGGGCCCCAACTGATATCTACTCTAATGAGATCTAATTGGTTTATAGTTTGGGAAGCATTTCTCTGATGCTTCCCCCTTTAGATTTCCCCAACTCCCCTCACACCTGTGACCTTAAATTGTAATTAATTAAGAAATAAGTAGGCTAGAGCTTCATTACATAAGAAAGTTCTGCTTACAGTTTGGAAAAACCCTAAGGGCAACTCTAGATAGTGTAAGTGGTAATACACAATGAGACAAAACTATGACAAAGTTGCCAAAAGTTGTTTCTCTGTCCACAATAAACTGCCCTCAGCTAAATTTCCCCTGAAAATAGTACAATTCAATCACTCTGTGGAAATTTTAGGAAGATTTTATTACCTTCTGTTTTGATGGAAGAATATTTCATCAGGCCCCAAGCACTATTTATTCCCATTAGACAAATACTGTCTGTTCCAATTTTCATGATCCAGGTACAGGATCATTAACAGGTTCTAGGCAAACAGATTCAAAAATGTATACTTGTATGTAATTTACCATGTAGTTTGTCACAGATTCTCATAATTTTCCAGGTAAATGTTATTATTGACTGTGATTTATTTTTTTTCTCCTCCAAAGCACTGTCATTCATCAGAAATATGTAACAGAACACAAGCATATCTTTTTTTATATGAATTTTGTGAAGAATGTTTAGGATAGAGAGATAAAATATGCTATAGAAGCTTCCTTCAAGTTTTTGACCTAATAGAGCATATCAGAACTCAGAGGAAGGTTACGTAAGACAATAAGAAGAATCTGCTAAAGAACATAGCTTTTAATCTTCTGGGCCCAAAATAATTTATGATTTACATTTCTATCTATAATCTATGGCTCTAAGTTTCAGATCAATATTATCAATAATACTGAATACCCAGAATTATGCCAGAAAGTACCAAAAATAAAAAAGAAGTATAAGCAAAATTAATAACTATTTATTAAACAACCATTTACTAGTTGTTATATCAGGTACTTCATAACATACCAAACATGTATATCATAGTGCATCACCTTTAAGAAGCTTACAATACAAAGGCAATTTAGTATGCTAGGAAACGAACTTTGCTTGACATTAAAAGATCTCATTTTTCAAATTTGGTAAACTACTTAATCTTTATTAAGCTTGATTTTCATTTGTAACATACAAATAGCAATATATGTGCAAATAAGGTTCAAATAAAATAAGGTGTTAAAGAGCTAATATTGATGGTCATCAAATTGTGACCCAGGCTGATGTCTCATGCTGTAATACTAGCACTCTGGGAGGCTGAGGAGGGAAGATAACTTGAGGTCAGGAGTTTGAGACCAGCCTGAGCAAGAGTGAGACCCCATCTCTACAAAAAATGGAAAAAATTAGCTGGGTGTGGTGGCTTGTGCCTGTAGTCCCAGACTTGGGAGGCTGAGGCACAAGGATTGCTTGAACCCAGGAGTTTGAGGTTGCAGTGAGCTATGATGATGCCACTGCACTCTAGTCTGGGCAGCAGAGCAATACCCTGCTTCTAAAAAAAAAAAAAAAAATGTGTTTCACAGAGCCCTAGAATTTAGAATCCCATGAAGTGCCTCAGAGTATTGAGAGACAAATATCTTTTGAACCAATTAATAAAAAGTTTGAAAATGACGAGTATAAGTAAGACATCTTTGGGAAAGAGAACTGATCAATTTGTCTAGAGCAAAAAGTTATTCTTGTAGGATAAACAGCAGATTAACCCTAGAGTATGGAGAGCTTTGGCTACCTAGACAAAGAGTTTGATCTATGCAATACCAGTTATAAGCAACAGGAGAATAATCTGATCAGATAAAAATTCTATGGGAGACTTGCAGTTACAAAATGATGATGTAGAAACAAGCTGGCTTTACTCCCCATGACTGAAAACCAAAAACAAACATACAGTGCCAAGATTATCACCAGAAATATCCCAGAACATAAATATGAAGATTAGACAGTATTCACCAGGGCCACAGAGAAGTGAAAATAACTCCAAGCAGATAATAAGAGATTTGGACTTCCATATTCACAATACCTCTTGTCCCATTCTGCCCAGCACCATTGTGCAGAACATTGTTCTCCAACTCACTGTTTCTACACTAGAAAATGTGAGATTGAGATGGAAAATCAGCTTCCCCACCATCTTGGGTTTCCTAGCAGTAGAACTTTCCCTGCCTTAACCCAAGGGAAGCATTGCAAGTGCCTGATGGGAGAAATACTCCTGAAAACAGGCAGAGACAAAATGTAGAGGCAGAACTACCACCACCAGCCCTGGAAACTCTGTTCAGTAGCTCATCCAAAGGAGACAACAAATCAGAGTGGCTGTTTAGTAACATCATCCTGTAGGCAGTTCACCCAGCAAGTCCCTGTGCATGAACCTCTACCCAGCCTTCCCACACAGCTGAGATATCCCCTTTGGGACCTGCTCATTTGGGAAGAATGGAATTCTAATAATTTACTGGAATTAAGGCAAACCTGGGCTTAAGGCACCACCTAGAGCTGAAAAGGAGGCAGTGGCCTAGCAGAAAGAAAGTCTAAGCAAATATATCCAATAAAAAACCAAAACAAACCAGATAGAGAAGACCTGAATAAATAACTAATCTTTCAATGCCAAAATATATGTATACCCACAGGAAACAACAGCAAACAGGGAACCATGATTTACCAAACAGACAAAGCAAGGAACAAGTAACTGACCCTAACAAGACAGTGATATGTGAGCACTTTGACTAAGCATTCAAAATACTAGTTAAAAAAAAAACTCCGTTGAATTCCAACCTAAAACAGAAAAACTATTCAGAAATTTATCAGAGAAATTTAACAAAGAGGTTGAAATAATGTTTAAAAAACAAATAGAAATCTGGGAACTAAGAAATACATTTGTTGAACTGAAAAATTCATTAGAGACTCCCAATAGCAAAATAAATCAAGCAGAGGAAAGAATCAGTAAGCCTGAAGACAGGCTACTTGAAAATACACAGTCAGAGGAGAAAAAAGATGAAAGAATTAAAAGCAATGGAGATCACATGCAAAATATAAAAAGTTACCTTAAAAGACCAAGTCTAAGAATTACTTGTTTTAAAGAAGGAGTTGAGCAAGAGTAAAGAGTAGATAACTTATTCAAAGAAATAACATAAAGCATTCCAAAACTTCAGAAAGATATAAATATTCAGGTACAGGAAGGACAGAGAATACCAAACATAGACTATCCCAAGGCATACAATAATCAAACTCTCAAAGGTCAAGGACAAAGAGACAATCCTAAAAGCAGAAAGAGGAAAGAAGCAAATAACATATAAAGAAGCTCCAATTCATCTGGCAAGAGATTTCTCAATGGAAACCATACAGGCCAGGAGAGAGGAAATGACACTTTTACAGTGCTAAAAACAAAAATAAAAACAAAAACTGCCATACAATAATATTGTATATATCAGTTATCCTTCAAATATGAAGGAGAGATAAACTCGTTCCCAGGCAAACAAAAGCTCAGAGAATTCACTACCATCAGATCCATCTTATAAGAAATACTAAAAAGGAGTTCTTCAATCTGAAAGAAAAAAAAATTTAACATGCAAAAACAAAAAAACAAAACAAAAAACAAACAACACTTAAAGGTATAAAACCCACTGGTAAAATTAAGTACACAGACAAACCCAGAATATTCTAATAGTATAATATAGTGTGCAATCCACTCATAACTTACGTATGAAGCTCAAAGGACAAATCCATCAAAATCAATAATACCTATGGCAGGCTATCAAGATATAGGTAATATGGAAATATGTAAACTAAGACAACTAAAAGGCAAAATGTGAGGGGATAGAGTTAAAATGTAGAAGTCCTTTTGTATTGTTTTTTTCTTTATATTCTTTTCTTTGAGGTCTAAAACAAGTTGTCATCTCTTTAAAATAACCTGTTATATCTATAAGATGTTTTTTGTAAACTTCATGGTACCCACAATGCAAAATCCTATGAGAGATTAATTTAAAACAGAAAGCAATGAATTAAAATATTCTACCAGAGAAAATCACTTAATCACAAAGGAAGATAGTAAGAAAGTAAGAAAGGAAGAGCAGCTACAAAACAACCAGAAAACCAGCAACAAAATGGAAGCAATAAGTCCCCACTTACCAATAATAACACTCAAGGTAAATGGACTCAATTCTCCAGGCATACAGTGGCTAAATGGATTAAAAAACAAGACCTACTACAAGAAACACACTTCAACTATAAATATATACATAAACTGAAAGTGAAAGGTTGGAAAAAGATATTCCATGCAACTAGAAACCAAAAAAGAGCAGGAATAGCTATGTCTGTATCAGATAAAATAGACCACAAATCAAAGAGTATAAAAAAGAGATAAAGAAGGTCATGATATAATGATAAAGAGATCAATTCAGCAAGAGGATATAATAATTATAAATATTGATGCACCCAACACCAGAGCTTTCAAGTATATAAAGCAAACACGAATATATCTAAAGGGAGAGAGAGGCTCATTATAATAACAATAGAGTACTTTAACACCCCACTATCAGATCATCCAGATAGAAAATCAACAAGAAACACTGAAGTTATAGTGCATACTAGACTCAATAAGGCCTAATTGAAATTTACATTTCACTGAACAGCTACAGAATACACATTCTTTTCATCAGCACATGAAATAGACCATATCTTATATAACAAAACAAGTCTGAACAATTCAAAAAAGTAGAAATAATATCAAATATCTTTTCTGACAACAATGAATTAAAATTAGAAATCAATAATAAGAGGAACCTCAGAAACTTCACAAACACATAAAAATTAAACAACATGCTCCTAAATGACCAACAGGTCAATGACAAAATTAGGAAAGACATTTAAAATTTTCTTGAAACAAATGAAATTGGAAATACAACATACCAAAATCTATGGGATACATAAAAAGCAGTACTAAAGGGAAATTTATAGTAATAAATGCATATATCAAAAGATAGAAAGATTACAAATAAACAACCTAACAATACACCACAAGGAACTAGAAAGCAAGAACAAATCAAACTCCAAATTTGTAGAAGGAAAGAAATAATAAAGATCAGAGGAGAAATAAATGAATTGATACTTAAAAAAAATGCAGAAGATCAACAAAATGAAAAGTTAGTTTTTTGAAAAGATAAAATCAACAAACTTTGGGCTAAACTAAGAATAAAAGATAGAAGATCCAAATACATAACATCAGAAACCCAAAAGGAGACATAACAAATGAAAACAAAGAAATGCAAATAATCATTGGGGACTATTATAAACAACTATACATCAAACTGGAAAATCTAGAATAAATAGATAAATTCTTAGACAAATACAACCCACAAATATTGAACTCTGAAGAAATATAAAACATCAATAAACCAATAGTGAGTAATAAAATCGAAGCCATAATAAAGTCTCCCATCAAAGAAATGCCTAGGACCTGATAGCTTCACAGCTAAATTCTACCAAACATTTAATGAACTAATGGCAATTACACTCAAACTCTTCAAAAAGAAAAATTGAAGAGGAAGGAATGGTTTCAAACTCATTCTTTGAGGCCAGCATTACCCTGTTACTAAAACCAGATAAAGACACAACCAAAAGAGAAAACTATAGGCCAATATCTCTGATGAACAGATGTAAAAATTCTCAACAAAATATTAGGAAACTGAATTCAACAACACAGTAAAAAGATCATTGACTATAATCAAGTAGTATTCATCCCAAGGATGCAAAAATGGTTCAACATACACAGAGAAATGCAAATCAAAACTATGAAATATCATCTCATCCCAGTTAAAATTTATGAAAAGGGCAGGTAACAATAGATGCTGGCAAGGATGCAGAGAAAGGAGAACACTTGTATGCTATTGATGAGAATGTAAATAAGTATTGCTGCTATGAAAAACTGTATGAAGTTTCCTCAAAAAACTAAAAATAGAATTACCATAGGATACATTACTTCCACTACTGGGTATATATCTAAAAGAAAGAAAATCAATATATTGAAAAGTCATCTGCACCCCAACATTTATTGTAGCACTATGCACAATAGCTGACATATGGAATCAACCTAGGTGCCTATCAATGGATGCATGGGTAAAGAAAATGTGGTATATATGCACAATGGAATATTATTCAGACAAAAAAAGGAATGAAATCCTGTCATTTGCACCAACATGGATAGAACTGGAGTTTGTAATGTTATGTCAAATAAGCCAAGCACAGAAAGTACTGTGATACCCTGATGGTTGACTTAATGTTTTCAGGCTGAGGTTGACTGAGGGTAACTAAAACCATGGAAATGGAAACCACAGATAAAGGGGGACTATTGCAAAGTGCTCGAAGATGTTATCAATTTTGATTAAATAATACAGTAACTTTAGTGTAGTAAATTTCTGTAGCATTCTCACACTCATTCAACTACACCTACTCTGTTTCAAGACAAGGAGATAAAAGATAAATAACACTCAAGTCCCTGCCTTCAAGGGCCTTAAACTTAATTACAGATGAATAATTTCAAGGAGCTATGTAGGTTTTAAAATTAGCTTACTATTTAATATCACATTATAGCTTAGGAACTGACTTGGAGAGTTAAGATGATATCTCATTGTAGTTTTGACTTGCATTTCACATTAAGTGGAAAACTCCAGAAATAATTCATAAGCTTTACGTTATGTACTTTTCTGAGTAGTGTGATAAAATTTTGCACAGTACCACTCCATGGTACGTGAATCGTCCCTTTGTCCAGCATGTCCACGCTGTATCTCCTACCCCAACCCCCGTTAGTCACTTAGTAGCCATCTCAGATCAACCATCAGGGTATCACAGTACATATGCTCAAGTAACCCTTATTTTATTTAATAATGGCCCTAGAGTGCAAAAGTAGTGATGCTGACAACTCGGATATGCCAAAGAGAAGTTGTAAAGTGCTTTCTTTAAGTGAAAATGTGAAAGTTCTCAGTAAGGAAAGGAAGAAAAAAAAACATATTGAACTCAATCCTTTGCTGAAAAAACAAAAAGAAAAAAAACCATATGCGCAGGTTGCTAAGAAAAAATAATATGCTGAGGTTGCTAAGATCTATGGTAAGAAGGAAACTTCTACCTGAAATTGTGAAGAAGGAAAAAGAAATCTGCTAGTTTTGCAAAAGTTCTGGCCACAGTGCATTATAAGTGCTTAGTTAAGATGGAAAAGTCATTAAATTTGTGGGTGGAAGACCCACAATATAAAACATGTTCCAGGTTGGGCATGGTGGCTCACACCTGTCATCCTAGCACTTCGGGAGGCCAAGGCAGAAGGATCGCTTGAGACTAGGAGCTCAAGACCAGCCTAAGCAACATACCAAGATCTCTTCTCTACAAAAAATAAAAAAGTTATCCGGGCATGGTTGTGTGTTCCTACTGTCCCAGGTACTTGGGAGGCTGAGGCAGGAGGATGACTTGTTCTCAGGAGTTTGAGGTTGCAGTGAGCTATGATAACACCACCGCACTCTAGCCTGGGCAACAGAGAAAAACCCTGTCTCAAAAAACAAACAAACAAACAAACAAAAACAAAAAAAATGTTCCAATAGACAGCAATATATTGTGCTACAAAGCATTGAGCCTATATGAAGACTTCAGCAAGGGATCCCCTGAAACAAGTGACACCAAACCATTTGCTGCAAGTATGGTTACACAGATTCAGGAATAGGTTTGGACTGAAAAATATAAAAATTACTGGAGGCTACATCTGCTGATAAAGAAGCTACTGCCACACTTCCAGCAAAGTTGAAGAAGTTGAACAAGGAGAAAGGATACTATCCAAAGTACGTCTTCAATTGCAGTGACACTGGGCTCTTCTGGAAGGTGTCCAAAACACCTACATTCATAAAAGTGCAAAGGAGGCATTAGGGCATAAAACACAGAAGGACAGATTAACTCTGGTACTGTGTGGCAATGCTATAGGGCATATGATAAAGCCAGGAATAGTGTACAGATCAAAGAACCAATGCGCTCTCAAAAACAAAAACAAAAATTATCTGCCCATGTTCTGGAAACATAATCAGAAAGCATGGGTGGCAACTACCTTGTTTATGAATGGTTCCACCACTGTTTCATCTAAGAAATTAAATTTAAAAAACTTGGAAGAGGAAGGGTTGGAATTTAAAGTCCTATTAATAATAGACAATGCATCTGGCCATCCTGAATCTGTCTGCTATGAAAATGAAAATGTCAAGGTTGTATTTTTACCTCCAAATACAATTGTATTGCTTCACCTCTTGATCAGGGCATCATTTGGTCTATCAAGGCACATATACCTGCCTGGTATTTGATCACATTCAATCAGCAACTGATGCAGACCCCAATCTGGACATAATGCAGTGCTGGAAATCATTCACTATTGCTAATCATTCACTATTGATGAAATAACAGCATTCATCAAAGCTGCAATGAATGAATTAAAACCAAAAACTGTAAATATCTGTTGGAAAAATTTATGGAGTGATGTCGTGAATGATTTTAAAGGATCCCTGGGAATTGATGGGAAAGTTAGGAAAATCATACAAGCAGCAAGACAAGTTGGTGAAGGGTTTGTCAACATGCTTGACGAAGAAGTGGAAGAACACTGAAGACCATGAATAAGTATTAACAAATGAAGAACTGGAAGAACTTGTTGAGTCATCTACAGAGGAAGAGGAAGATGAAGAAGAAGAAATTAAGGCAGAACCAGCAATGCAGGAATTACTAAAATTTGCCAAAGTGTTTTGAATTGCACAGACATTAAAGGACAAAATTATGAAAAATGAGCCTCAGATGGAATGCAGTATTATCAGACACATCATTAAAGTCACCTGTAAGATCACCAAAAGATTACAACCTCTTCAGCTACACGTTGATGACTTAAGAGAGAGAGAGAGAGAGAGAGAAACAACTTACGATTACAAAGTTTTTCCAAAAGGTTTTACAAAAAACCTTCAACTATCAAGGATCCCCAACCATCAACATCATATGCTCCTGACATCCAACTATTGACATCATCCTGGCTCAGTGATCCAGGATCACTGGAAGCAGATCATTCTCCTTCTGATATATCGTCAGGTCACATCACAATGCCTCCATCATTTACCTCACACTTCACCTCATCACATAGGCATTTTATCATCTCACCTCATCACAAGAAAAAGAAGAATAAGTACAGTATAATAAGATAGTTTGAGAGTGAGAGCATTCACATAACTTTTATTACAGTATACTGTTACAATTGTTTTATTTTATTTTTAGCTTTTGTTTCTTACTGTGCCTAATTTACAAATTAAACCTTATCATAGGTATATGTATGCAGAGGAAAAAACAGTGCATATGGGGCTAGGTACTATCTGTGGTTTCAGGCATCTACTGGGGATCTTAGAATGTATTGTCTGTGGAGAAGGGGTGACTACTATACACACATATTCTAAATAACTTATATGTATCATGTCACTTAATTTTCATAATAAATCTATTAATATAAAATAATATTGTCTCTATTTTATAGAGGGGGAAACTAAGGCCCAAGAGGTTACTAACTACCCTAAGATCACATGGCCATGAAGTGGCAAAACAAAAATCTTAAGTGAAAAACACCACCTGGTAGTGATGGACAGGGCTGCTGCCAGCCCATAAGGTTCCTTTGTAGGAGTTAGAGAGAGGTGGCCCCTTTAAGTAGATACAGCTCTTTGCCAAGGTCATAGCACAGCAAGCCAAACATAAGCTAGATTCTACCCCCTACTCACTCCTTCTCTGTGATCTTTTGTAAAGTGAACCACCTGCATAACCATAAACAACAGCCCTGGTGTCAAAGGGCAGAAAATTAATAATAATAATTCATCCAGTCATTTAAAGCTATGCTGTCTAATAGACTAGCCATTACCTGTGGCTATTTTAATTTAAAATTCAGTTCCTCAGTCACACTGGGCACCCTTCAAGTGCTCAATAGCTACACATGGCTAGCAGCTATCATGTTGGACAGTGCAGACATAGTAGAATGTTTCCATCATTGCAGAAAATTTCCTTGGAAAATACTGATTTAGAGTGTACACGTAAGAACATTAGAATGTTTTAAATATTAGTGCTTATTTCTCTATCTTATATATATTATATTGTCATATTAATATATATATTATTATCTATTATAAATATTTATACTATACATTACATATGCTATTACATATCATTATATATATTTTTTTTAATATATGTGATCTATCCTAATCATCTATACTTATAGCTTATATTCCTAAGGGCATTACAGAAAGTATCTGTACAGGATGAGGATTGTTTTAAGATACTTTAAAATGATTTTATTGAATTTTCAGTGTACTGTGGATCTAATAGAAGTGGCAGAAGGGAACAAGAGATATTTAAAAAAAAAAACCCTCAGGCCTGTAATCACAGCACTTTGGGAAGCTGAGGTGGGAGGATAGCTTGAGGCCAGGAGTTCAAGACGAGCCTGGGCAACATAGGGAGATCATGTCTCTCCAAAAAAAATTTAAAAATTAGCTGGGCATGGTGGCATACGCTTGTAGTCCTACCTATTTGGGAGGCTAAGGTAAGAGGAATGCTTGAGCCCAGCAGTTCAAGGTTGCAGTGAGTGATAATCATGCCACTGCACTCCATCCTGGGTGACAGAACAAGACCTTGTCTCAAAAAATAAAAAATAAAAACAAAAACAAAAAACACACTGAAAAAAATGAGTGGAACAAAACTATTCATGGAAAAACAATAACCTTCTTCTAATTATTGCTATGGCAGCAAAACATTTTAACTTCCCTATACTACTTACAATAATATATCTTATGAAGGCATCTTAAGTTGACTCTTTAAAACATATGTTTGACATTTCATTAGACTCTTAAAAAGAATATTAGAAGGGAAAACTATAGTACATAAAAAAGTTTCATTACTTTCAACTTAGTGCTCTATAGTACCAGAGACATGTATAGACAAGTAGAGGAAGCTCAATGAGGAGAAACAGAATTGACTATGATAAAAAAGACAGTGATTTATAAGAAAATATTATATATAAAAATATATAGTGAAACCAGGTGATTTGTAAAAGACCAGAATAACTAAATACAAATAAATGGAGGATACAAGCCTTAAGAAAATGTTTAACAATGAAGTCAGATGTAACGTAGACAAAACCAATGATACAAATGAGGCCCAAAATAAGAGAACTTTAAGGAATAGATTTCAGAAAGTAATATTTACTTATTTATTTGTCTTCTATGGCTCTTTATTTTTTTATTTCAGCATATTATGGGAGTACAAATGTTTAGGTTACATATGCTGCCCTTCCCCCCTCCCGAGTCAGATGGTGCACATTGCACTCATTATGTATGTATATACCCATCCCCTCCTCCC
>VBSM01000529.1:34409049-34420601 GCA_008086735.1 Cheirogaleus medius
TTTTTATAGAATGTCTTTTGTTCTTTTGGGTAGATGCCCAGTAATGGGATTGTTTAATATGTAAGCATCCTTGAAAAAATAGTCACAAGATGTCCAGAAATACTAGAAAACCATGGAAAGAATGTCTCTCAATAGCAAATATAGATATAGAAACAAATATAAATGTACCTATAATATTATAAAGTATATTTTGTTGTCTGTAAATATGTACAATAACCTATGTGGCATTTTCATTATGAAGTATGGACAAGGTCATTTTTAAAATGCTAGTTTTGTCATCTTCATAAAGTAGTACTAAGAATTGTTTTTATAACATGAGAATGTGAAATATCTATTGAGATCTCTTTTTATATATCCTGGAATTTTTGACTACTTTGGGAATAGTTGAAGAGCTATCACAAGTTGATAAATGTTTATTAAATTAATGAATTTGAATGACTCACTGAAAGCATTCATTTATTTTCAGCAACCCTATTCCTTTTTTTTTGAGATTGTAAATGTTTTTTGTTGCTACTAAATTTGGTGGTAATTAATTACTCAGCAATAGATAACTAGGACAGGGCTAGTAACCTAAAGCACCTGACATCAATCACTTTAGTTTGTCATTTAGTCATCTTGCAGCTTTAGTGCGGAATTTGTTTTGACACTATTCTACCACTCTAGATTTAGTTAATTGATTGAGAGGTAGACTCATACTGGAAGCTAACTACTCAATGTTATTCCCTAGGATTTTTGTAACCGAGCTGGACAGAGATTTATTCTGTGATGGTGATGCCAGTTGATGTGGGACTCAGGAACTGCCAGTGGCCACATTTCTTGCTATATAAAGAAAGCTCCTTTAAGGGAAGGAAGTTGACAACACAAAGAGAAGAAGAGTTGAAGGACTGAGAAAGAAAGACCTAGCAGCACTCAAGTTGCTAGTTTCAGTGACCCCAATGCCACTTGCCTCTCACCCTTCTCAGTGTAAGGCTTCTAGCAAGTTCTCTTTTATGCCTAAATTGTTTTAAGTTGGGTTTCAAAACCTTGCCTCCAAATGGGTCTTGACTGATATATTCCCACATAACGCCATGCTTCCCCTAGCAAAGCACTGAGGACTGGACTGTAATTGCTGGTTGGTTGTCTGCCTCCTGGCCACAAGAGGGTAGCTTTCAGGTTCAGGCATTCTGCCCTTCTCTGGAAACTGCACTCAATATGCACAGGTACACACAGGTAAGACAATGACAACTATGTCTGTACTTCATAACGCTGAGCTTTAAAGCATAGATGATTCACCCAGGCTGGGCCAGATTCTTCCTCTAGAAATTTGGGACTGAGTCATACAGAGACTGGGCACAGAAGCCCCTTCACACTAATAATAGCATTCGTCAAGACGTTAACCTCTGGCTAGTAAGGGTCCCCAAACTTAGTCCCTGACTCTTCCATGAATTCTCTAAGAACCTCTAGAATTCTCTCAACAAGCTTGCAAGGTCACTTCTGCTTCCTAAAACCAAGAGAAACTGGACTACTACACACCCCAACTATTATAGTCTCTGTGTGAACAGGGAAGACTTGTTCATCATTATATCCCCAAGACCCACACAGTCCCTAATCAGAACTCACTAAATATCTGATTATTGACTGAAGCTCACTGCACTGAGTGGGAGATGCTCTTCTTCCCACTTATATAGGGAAATCTTGATTTTTTTTAACTCTCATGCCTTCAAGGTTCTACACTCATCTGCCCTGACTTTGGTCTAGGGAGAACCAAGGTCATTTCTGTGCTGTCAGTTACAGGGACCAGTATGTCCTTCATAGGCAGTGCATCACATCCCTGCTCAAGAATGCATGTTACAGACTAGGGGTCCCAGGCCTCTCCTCATCTAAGAAATTTTACTCTTGACTACAGTCCTATCATGCCTGTTTTCCTGTGCACATTATCTATGTTGAACCCTGTTCTTATCTTCTCCCTAAAACTTTCAGACATTTGGCTCAATTCTTCATTGATTTTACTTGAATTTCCACATTATTGTGATCCCAGTTACCATTCCTAATACTGGAGCCAATCTACATGGATACTTGCAGCAATATTTATTTTCAAGTGTGAAAATACCCTTTCTTCAGCTGTAAGTAGCAAGAGCAGTGCACATTACTTAGCATTGCATTTTTAAAAATCAAAGTATCAATAAACCCTTGGAATAGGATCTGGTACTGATTATCTAGCATTCTGTTTTTTTTTTAACTTTGGTTCATCATTATGCAATAATATATCATCTTTTTCTAGAAATGGTTTTCATGACCCTAATAGGATATCTCCAAAAAGATAAACTAACAGGTTTTCTCTTAGAAGGAAGTAACATTTGTGCTGATGGAGTTCATTCAGAAAGAAGTTCACACTTACTCCTACTATCCTCTCCAATATCCACCTCCTCATTGAATTCTTTTGACATTTTATTTTTAAACACATATGCTTTAAATTTTTTAAGGGAAAGACTACTGGGATAGAAAAAAAGAATAAAATTCACAAAAACTGGAGAAAATAAATATAAAAGAAATATTTTTCATAAACATTTAAACCTATACAGAAATCTACATGATACGTTGTGTATATTTTTTAATAAAAGTGCTCCATATCTCGGAGATTCCAAAGATATCAAATGATGTGCTAGTTGCTATAGAAACTATTCTCTTTTAATGAAACTCAGATTAAATAACTGCATAAAACAAATTCAAATTTGAAATGCAATTACTATTCTAAAGCATATTTACATATTTGATTTTATAATGATTACAGAAAATAAGATAAAATATTAAGAATACCTTTTACATGTGTAAAACCAGTGGCAGTTATAAACTTAATTGCAGTTCTGCCCTTAAATACAATAGTGTTGGGTATAATGAAATTCTATTTTATAATAAAACTCATACAAACGCTGTACAATTCTACTGCTACTTGGAAAAGCACTTATTTGCATGCAGTGAAAACATGTCTGCAAATTTGTCATTTTGCATAAATGGTATAAATTCAGGGCAAGTATAAAAGATTCCCTAAAGGCTTGTCTACATCAGATCAATATTCAGAAAATGGTCAGCAAGTAACCAATGAATTTCCACAGCAAGTGACTCAACATAATAGTCAGGAAAGGTTCTACCTATCTAAAATTATAAACCTTTCTCCTAGCCTGCAGAGCTAAGGTCTAGACTCCTGAGTGTTGCACACTCCTGTCTTACCACTTGTCATATTGAAAATGTAGACTTTGGAATCAAACAGACCAAGTATCAAATCCTAGCTCTAATATTTACAATCTATGCTATTTTATGCAAGATACTTGACCTCTCTAACCCTGTAAAACAAAGATAATACCTGCCTTATAGGATCAATGCAACAATTAATAATATTTTGTATACAATACCTAGCATAGTTTCTGCACATATTTGGTGCTCACTGCCTACCGTCTATTAGTATTACTGTTACTACTAAAACCATTATTGTTACTACTGCTGCTGCTATAAGTGCTACAACAAAAAGCAAAGCCATGCTAACCATTTTGACCTCTGTTTCTTTTATTTGACATGTCTGTACAGTCTTCCTCAGAGGCAGGGTAAGAGGTGCCAGTTGTGTCTGTTTAACAGAGCTGGCTGTAATCTGGCTATGAAGCTGACTTGCTTAGGCCCATCTCAGCCCCATGATTATTTCACTAGCTCCTTCTATCTGACACATTAAAGAAGACAAACACGCTTCATTCTGGAAGGGCTTCCCAAAATGGAGCCCACTAACAACTAGAATTATTCATTATTTATCTTTTTAATTTGAATCGTAGAACTTTTATTCAATCTTTCCTCAGACAAGCCTTCCCTGACCACCCTTGCTATATTGGAGAATGTGCATAGCACTTTTCCATGTATTTTTGTATTTTAGTAGATTGACTGCAGTATTAGTACCTATTAATGGCCACGCTGTATCCGTGTCTTTTGCCATGCACTTAGACACTCAGCCATGTGACTTGTTTTAGTCATAGGACTTGATGTAATCTGAGGCTTAAAAAAGGACTTCTGCATTTCTCCTTCCTCTATTGCTTCTCTGCCTTTATCATGAAGAATAAGTCCCAGATAGATGCTGGAAAATAAAAAGCCACATGAAGTAGAGCCAAGTTGTCCCAGACACATAAGAGTGCCTGGCCAAGACTGGTCAAGCCAGCCCGGAGAAGCAGTACCACCCAGCCAACCTGTAGATTCATGAAGAAAAATTCATGATTGCCGTTCAGTATTAGTCAACTAATATCCACATATAATGTTTTTACCTGCTTATTATCTGCCTCCCCCACTAGAATGTAAGTTTCACAAGGACAAGAGCTGTCTGTTCTATGTACCTTTGTACGTTCAGAGTCTAGTATGCTGCCTAGAACATAACAGGTGCAAAAAATGTGTTAAATAACTAAAAAGGGTAATTAACACATGGAAGGCATTGTGCCTTTTGAAGATGTGACATAATACATAAATATAATATGAGAAGAACCACCCCTTGCTCTTATATAATGGTATAGTCTAGAAATAATTTGGGAGTTAAAATGTATATTGATATAAATAACTATACTAAATAGATAATTATAAATATCCTAGTAGAGATATAAATAAAATGCCATGATAGTTCATAAAAAGGGAAACTACTTCTAACAAAGAAAATCATTGGGTGGCCCATTTTCCCATCTTTGTAATTTAAGCAAAACTGTTCTCAATTTTGGAAACTCTGAGCCATTTTCTGATGAAGTATAGAGAACGAATGCTCATGTAATACTGCTGTTTAAAAAGTTCAAAACAAAGCATCTCCACACTTACTTAAACTTATGCTACAAAAAGGCTTCAGAATCAAGAGCTTCATAATGACTTCAACCAATCCCTTAAGGGATATATAAATCCTATACTACTTTTTAAATTTTAACCAACAAAACATATATACATAGTTAAAGAATATTGATATGAACCTCCATTCTTCTCTATTCATAGCCTCAGTCCTCTTTGTGAACATTTCTGACTTTAGTTCTTCTAAAATGGCCTCCTTCATATCCCTAAATAGTATGTATCTATCTCAATTTCTTAACTTACCAATTTAGGATATATACTGTGATATCCTTCTGTAAAAGATTAGGTTTTAGTTCATTTACTCAAGATATACACATACCTCCCTCTGCCAATATCTTTTATAATTATAGGATACCTTTATAAACTTAAAGAATAACTCATATTTCACCTTCCGGTTTTCTTAACATTAATGGCTTTTCAACTCTCTTTACTATCAAATGAAGATATTATTGTCCTTACTGTTCCCTCTTTTATCCACTTCACCTCTCATCTTCCATAAGCTATATCTTTACTTTCAAACTGCCATTTTTACATTCTTTTACTTTTATATTATTTTCTGGAGCTATAATCACAACTTTCATGTTATGTCTAAAAGTTGCTTATAAATCAATTGACACCATATAAAACAGAAAAATAGTTCACTGCAGGACCAGATGGTATGTTAGGATAGCATTTCCTTTTTATGGGTCCAATGCCACAGCCCATAGACCATCTGAAGGAGGATACTTTTTGTAGCATAGTAAAATGTGTTTTCTTTTCTCACTCTCCATCAATTAGTTTAAATTGTACCACATTTTATTTATAAAATTTATAAAAATTATTTGTGCTGCATTTCTTTTTTTCCTATTATTTTAACTGGCTTTCTATTTTTTCTTAGTGACAAATAATGTACCTTTAGCCTATCTAACCATCCATTGCATAGGTGATTACAGGTATTTTTTTTCTCCAGAGGTATTCTTCCAAGAACCTTCTATCTTTCTGCTTTAATCTGGACTGATTATTCTCTAGGCCTGCTACTTAGCCATGATCTTCTGATTTTTCTTCACCATCATCTGAGATTTGATCCACTTTTTTCACTTTGCGTATTCTCCTTAATTTTGTTATTATATATCCCTAAACAACTTCTTGAGATAGGAAGCCTCAGAGATACACATTCTGATTTACTACATGTCTGAAAATGACTTTATCCTCAGATTTGACTGAAAATTTGGCTAGACGTAGAATACTAGGTTGAAAATAATTTCTTTTGCAACTTTGAAGGTATTGTTCTACTGCTTTCTGATCAAAGATGTGTGGGGGGGTGTGTGAGTATGTGTGTATATGTGTCTGTGTATATATATACATATATACATATATATACACACATATATATAATATATAAATATATTTACATATATTATATATAAAATTCTTTATATATATATTTATATATATAAAGAATTTCATTTCAAACCCTAAATGCCTATCAATAGGAAAAATTTAGATAAGTCATAGTAGCTATAGTACATCCAAGCTGTAGAGAACATTCAGTCATAAAACATGATGACAATGTGAGAATATGGAAAGATATTCAGAATAAACAGCTAAATGTTTTCCAGAAACTGCTTATAGAAAGAGTATACATATCTCATTTTAAATTATGAATTAAAAAATATATTGTGTATATACACACATATACATACACCCCCCCCAATATGCATGAATAAAGGAACAGAAGGATATATACTAAAATATTAACAGTGGCTATACTAAAGAAAAGGTATTTAGAGGTGATTTTCTTTCATTCCTATTTTCCTATTAATATATTATCTTTATTTTAAACAAAATAGATGTGAGCCATGAAAAAGTAAAAATAACATATAGGGAGTTGAAAAACAAGGGCTTTCACTGCATGAGTTCACATATATATGGATTTTTTTCAATAAAGATATTGGAAAGTTTTTTGGAGATTTGCAACAATTTTTTAAAAACTTCACAGGTACATCATATAGCCTAGAAATAGCAAAAAAAATTAAGAAAAAGTGAGGTATGTGATAAATGTATAAAATGTATGTAGATACTAGTTTATTTTATCATTTACTACCATAAAACATACACAAATCTATTGTAAAACATTAAAACTTATCAAAACGTACACAGAGACCAGTCAAGAGAAATGTAAACAAACATGAAAATGCAGTATTAAATCAAAACTGCATAAAATTAACTATAATACAAACGGTACTACTGTAATAGTTTTGTAGCCAGCTCCAGTGGCTATTGTGGTGAGCTCAAGTGTTGCAAGTATCTATTTAAAACACCACCATGTGATGCTAATCATTTCTGTGTGAGCACTTCATCACTCCAGTAAATTGCATATCACAGTAAAAAGTTACCTCTCACAATTCTCACATATCTTCATTATGTTTAGAGCAATACCATAAACCTTGAAGAACACCATGGTACCCATATGAAGTGCCACTAGTGATGTTGGAAATGCTCCCAAGAAGGTGAGAAATGTCATGACATTAAATGAAGAAGCTAAATTTCTTGATGTATACCGTAAATTGGGGTCTGCAGCCGTGGTTGCCCACCATTTCAGACAGATGACTCATCTTGTAAACAGACAACATAAACTTAAGATATTGATAAATACAATAAAGTACTATAAATGTATTATCTCTTCCTTATGGTTTTCTTAATGACATTTTCTTTTCTCTAGCTTACTTTTTTGTAAGAATACAGTAGACAATACATATAACATAAATATATGTTAATCGACCATGTTATCAGTAAGGCTTCTGGTCAATAGTAGACTGTCAGTTAAGTTTTTTGGGAGTCAAAATTATGTGGATTTTTGACTTCTGGGGGTCAATGCCTCTAACTTCCGCATTTTTCAAGGGTCAATTGAACAGCAGAAGCTTTTTTTGCCTTTAATTTTGGTAAAAACACATAAAATTTACCTTTTTAAACTTTTTTAAATGTGCAAACAGTTAAGTAATGTTCAGAACATTCACATGATTATGCAACAAATCTGTAGAAGCTTTTCATTTAGCAAAGTGAAACTAAACTTTGCAAAATTGAAACTCAATAACCATTGAACAACTCCCCATTTCCCCCGTCCCTCAGCTCTTGTTAACCACCGTTTTACTCTCATGAATCTGACTACTTTAGATACCTCATATAAATGGAATAATACAGTCACAACTGACTTATTTAATTTAGCATAATGTCCTCAAGATTCATCCATGTTATACCATGTGACAGGATTTCCTTCCTTTTTAAAATGGAATAATATTCCAATGTATGTATAAACCACATTTAGCTTATCCATTAAACTGCCCGTGGGTAACTTCCACCTCTTGGCTATTGTGAATAATGCCACTATAGACATGGGTGTGCAAATATCTCGTCAAGATGCTGCTTTCACTTCTTTTGGATATATAAATAGAAGCTTTTTTTTTTTTGAAGACAGAGTCTCACTCTTGTTGCCCTGGCTAGAGTGCCATGGCATCAGCCTAGCTCACAGCAACCTCAAAGTCCTGGGCTCAAGTGATCCTCCTGCCTCAGCCTCCCAAGTAGCTGGGACTACAGGTATGTGCCATCATGCCCAGCTAATTTTTTCTATATATTTTTAGTTGGCCAATTAATTTCTTTCTATTTTTTTTAGTAGAGACGGGGTCTCACTCTTGCTCAGGTTGGTCTCGAACTCCTGAGCTCAAATGATCCGCCCGCCTCAGCCTCCCAGAGTGCTATAAATAGAAGATTCTAAAACTGCTCTCCTCTTAAATAAACTTCAAGATAAAGTGATACCCTCCACATCCTCTGTAAAACACTCTGGCCAATTGCATGGCACATTAAAGATAAGAGGCTATTCTCAAGTATAACTTGCACTTCTGCTATTACCAATTTATATGCTTTTCTAAGAATTCAGTTTTATCTGATATGAGGCCTATTTATGTCAGCTTCACTTGTTATTGTAATTACCTCAATTAAAGATTACATAAACTGTTGAATTACTAATGTGATAGGGAGTTGAAAGCTTGTGGAAACTTTAAGAAGGTGAAAGCAAGTAGCTAAAAAATTGTTGGATTAAGTACAGAATTAAAGAATGGTAAAACACTTTAAAAATTATAACAATCTAGAAGGATTCTGTATACACTTTCTTTACAAGTATCTTTGAATTCTTCAACATTAAAGAAAGCAAACCTAGAAAATGTGACAATGCATTATGGTTGTAGTTTATGCAAAAAAAGACAATATGGAATTACAATGATGAGAACAAAAATACCCAAAGCCTTAGTCCTACATCCAGAGATTAAAGAACAAGTAGGTATTTGTATGTCTTAAAGTGTGTATGTACCATTTTTATGATTCACTACCTTAACCGACTTTTTTTTTCTTTTATTTCATCATATTATGGGGGTACAAATATTGTTAGGGTTACATATATTGCCCCTACAACCCCTCCCCCACCCCACCGTGCCATAGCTTCAAGCGTGTCCAAGCCCCAAGTGGTGCACACCACACCCACTATGTAAGTATATACCCTTCCCCTCCTCAACCCTCCCGCCTGCCCACCACCAGATAAAACATTTTTTTTTGGACATTTTGGTTCCATTGTATATCTTTGACTCTCCCTAAGAAGGGTTAGAGGTATTCCCTTCCCCCCCACACACAATGCTCACCATATCCCTATGATGTGGGTCTCCCCCTGCACCAATCCCTGGTGAAAACTACCACCATTTGAGCACCATAGCTTTAATCAGTCAGTGCCAATTGGATGACGAGTAGATGTATAGCCCATTTTCCAAATCTTGTGTCGCCTCACTTTGGATAACGGGCTTAAGCTTAATCCAGGATACCATAAACGGTGCTAGCTCACTGTCCTTTCTTAGAATTGAGTAATATTCCATTGTGAACATATACCACATTTTAATTACCCACTCATGAATTGATGGGCACTAGGGTTGTTTCCATGACCTTGCAATAGTGAATTGTGCTGCCATAAACATTCGGGTGCAGATGTCTTTATACTAGAATGTCTTATGCTCTTTTGAGTAGATGCCCAACAATGCTATTGCTGGGTCAAATAGTATTTCTATTTCTAGCTGTTTGAGGTATCTCCAAATTCTTTTCCACAAAGGTTGCACTAATTTGCAGTCCCACCAGCAGTGTAAGAGAGTTCCTGTCTCTCCACATCCTCGCCAGCATTTGTTGTTTTGAGATTTCTTGATATAGGCCATTCTTACTGGGGTGAGGTGGTATCTCATTGTGGTCTTGATTTGCATTTCTCTGATGATTAGAGATGTTGAGCATTTTTTTATATGTTTTCAGGCCATTATTCTGTCTTCTTTGGAGAATTTTCTGGTCATTTCTGTTGCCCATTTCTTGATGGGGTTGTTTGATTTTTTCTTGTTAATTATTTTAAGTTCTAGATAGATTCTTGTTATTAGACCTTTATCAGAAGTGTAGAGAGCAAATATTTTCTCCCACTCTGTGGGATGTCTATTTGCTCCACTGATAGTTTCCTTGGCTATGCAGAAACTTCTTAATTTGATCAGATCCCATTTGTTTATTTTTGATGCTGCAGTGATTGCCTTGGGGGTCTTCCTCAAAAATTCTTTGCCTAGACCAATGTCTGATAGGGTTTTCCCAACATCTTCTTCTAGGATTCTTAAGGTTTCATGCCTTAGGTTTAAGTCTGTTATCCATCTTGAGTGAATTTTTGTGAGAGGTGGGAGGTAGGGATCCTGATTCATTCTTCTGCATGTAGCTAACCAGTTTTCCCAGCACCATTTATTGAAGAGACCTTCTTTTCCCCATTGAATATTTTTGTCTGCTTTATCAAAGTTTAGGTTACTGTATACTGATGGTTTCATCTCTGGTATCTCAGGTCTATTCCAGATATTGATGCTTCTGTTCTTGTGCCAGTACCAGGCTGATTTAACTATTATTGCTTTATAGTACAGCTTGAAGTCAGGAAGACTGATGCCTCCCAGTTTGTTCTTTTTGCTTAAGATTGCTTTGGCTATACGAGGTTTTTTTCTGGTTCCATACGAAGTGAAGAATTATTTTTTCCTTAACCAACTTTTACAATTAACTAACCAATTATTGGTTCAGACTTATCCAGATAAGAGGTCTTTTACATTATTTCTATTTCCTAATATTTTAAAATATTTTATTTCTATATTATATAGAGAGATACAATATATGTATGTACATAATGTATACATATGTAAACAATTGATGCAGACTGCCTATGTTCAAATCACAGTTCTACCAATGACTAGACAGAAGATAATGTGCTTAACATACTGTGCCTTAGTTTCCTCCTGAAGATAATAACAGTATTTACTTTAGAGGGTTGTGCCAGACAGATAATAAGTTTGTGCTATCATAATTAGGTAAGCCACTAAACCAGTTTCCTAATTCAGCCTATGAACAAATTTATAAATAAATCCAGGAAATGGATTGTACCCTTCGCTTCTTTTATCTATTTTGTAATCTTTACCTGGAGGATTTTCTTCCTTATGTCTTCCTTAAATTTCTCCTTTTATAACTTAAAGTCATTTGTTCAATTCTGTTATAAACATGAAACTCATTGGATTTGACAAAGGCTCCAGGGTCCAGCACATGATGTCAAAGGTATGAATTAAATGTTTAGTGTACTTCACTATTGCAGCTAAAGTATTCTTTTGTGACTGCTGTGGATATTTCTTTTTTTCTTTTTTTTT
>VBSM01000529.1:34420701-34434005 GCA_008086735.1 Cheirogaleus medius
GAGACGCTCTATCTGGCGGTGTTTCTCGTCCGCCATCTTGCTCCGCCCCCCCGGATATTTCTTAATATAATAATTTTTATAGAGAAAAGTCTCTAAAAATAATGAATATGGTTGAATGGTGATAATTAAGATACATTCAAAATTAAATTATATCCCAATACTACATGAATCTTAGTAAAATAATAATTTAATCAATACTTTTAATATACTTACTTTGATCATGCTTTTCCAATTTTTCATACTCATAGAGATTCACAACGAAAAGATTTTTAAAAACCGTAGTATAACTATAGATCAGTTATGTATACCTGGTTTTGTAGTATGCAGTTCACCATGACTCCCAGTGCTTAAATCATAAGAGTTATTCTAAAGTAAATGAACAGTAGATGAAGTTCAAATACTTCTGGAATCATAAAAATTATACTTCTGAATAGATTCATTGACAGTGCTTTTATGTTTATATCTAAGTACATATCTAAATTTTAAATGAGCAATATTATAACTCTAAGAAAATCATTTTTAAAGAGTTGATGAGAAAATAAATCTCATTGCTAATAAAATACTATGAATATATGGACAACAAGACTCCAATTCCATGTTCTACTGAAACTTCAGAGTCATATATAAATGATAAAAAATATTAGAGATAAATTTCTTCAATCAGAACATCAACATAATGCTAAGCATCAACTTAGTATAACAGAATGCATATAAGAAGCAAACACTAAATTAACCATGTAAAATCTCATTCCGTACTTTCTTTTTCCTTTTTTTATAGAAGACAGGGTCTCACTCTCTCACTCAGGCTGGAATCCAGTGGCATAATCATTGCTTACTACAGTTTCAAACTCCTTGCTTCAAGCAATATTTTCACCTCAGCCTCCTAAATCACTGGGATTACAGGTGTGAGCCACTATGCCCATCTACATTCTGTACTTTCCAAGAATTTATAATCGGTCATATACTACTCATGCATTTGTCATTAATGAAGAAGATTTATTTGTAATAATGCTTAAAATATTTTGGGTGCTCAAAATATTAAATGAAATAAATTTTGTTTTATTGCTTATATTCCACTTTACCAAAGAATAAGAACAAGAACATTGCAAAGTTAGAGCTAGATATATGCTGGTGATCATCCAATAATTTATTAATCATAAATAAGAAAACTAAGGAATACAAATATGAAATAACTTGATCAAGTAAATAACATAAATCAGTCCTCTTGTTCAACCTAATGTATTAAACACTAGTATTTATCACAGCTGCCTTCTGGAAACCTCACTAAAATGACAGTAAAGAGGAAAAATATAAACCTAAAGGGTGAGGAGAAAAGGAGAAGATGGAAACAGAATTTTGGAACCTGGAAGGCTAACAGACAATTGGTAACCAAGAAGAAAGAAAAAATTCAAACCTATGGTGGAGTAAGGTAAATCCCAGAAGCAGGCTGATTGTCACTATAGAAGCCTACAAGCTCACTGAAAATAGAAGTGCAGGCAAAGCTAACAGTGGTAGGACTGGTTGAGAAACTGTATGAAAAAAATCTGAACTCCTCAGATCACCTCCATTACCTCAAACAATCAGAAAACTGCTCTTCTCCCATCCCAGCAAAAGACCAGAGATTCATTTTCTAGAGGTTGTTATACATTTGCCAGGACATACACAACTCCACAACCTCAGTAGCTTGGTACAATAGTTTAATTCTTGTTTAGATAAGCAAGTATGTAGAGCAGCTATCCTCCGTATGTTGGCCATATCTCCATGTGCAGCGTTGCCACAGTAGGAGTAAGTTTACACTAGCAATTAAATGCTTCCACTCAGAAGTGATTCATATCACTTCCATTTGCCTTTCATTAGCCAAAGCATATCACATGGACACATTTAAACTCAAAGGAAGGAGGATAACTAGAAATATTTGTCAGAAGAATTAATGGTTACTACATTGGACTATGGACTTGAAAATACCAGGATGAACCAGCCCAGGTCAGAAAGGAAGCAGGTCAAAATTTCTGTGCTAGGGAAGAGGCAAGATGGTAAACAAGAAACACTTCCAACCAGAGCAACTCTGCAAGAAGGAGAAATTTTAGATGAAAGAGAAAAAAACAAATGGACAAACATAGATCAGATGAGGGTTGGAAGGAAGGTTGCCTGAACCTACAGAAGACTCCACGGAATGAGGTTGTGGAACAGAACTGGAAGAAATAAAGCATCGACAGGGATTAAGCCCCGAGAGGCTTTGAGACCAGCCAGAAGGGTAGGTGGAGTGGTTAAAATTCCCCTCCCTTGCATCTTGGACTGCTGGTGCGCTCCTGAGCTGCTGGAGAGACCTGCCAACACCAGCTCAGAGACTGATGCCACGTGTGAGTGGAGAGCCTCTTGCAGACAGGGCGCCAGGCTCCCAGCTCCCTCGGGAGGCCTCCTGCCCCACAGACCCAAGGCAGTCAGCAGAAACCATATTGCATTTGTCCTTCCTGGGACGCATCAACTACTCAGAATTCATCTTATTCATCCCGACACAAACATTTCCCACCTCCGGCACAGACTACAGGAGCCACAGGGGTCCAGTGGGTCCCGGGAGATCTGCAGGACTCCAGAGCCTGATCATTTTGGGAAGACTGCCTCCTGGAGAGAAAGTGGGAGACTACTGGCGTGCAGCCCTCCCTCCACCTAGTCCTTTATTCTCCCCTTCCCTTACCCCACTCGCCTGCTGAGACAATTTAGCCACCACTCAGGCATCCACAGGGAATGGGGCTCAGACCTTTCCTTTGGGGGCCCTGTGGTGGACTGAGGGGTGCTCCGACTCAGTGCTTCCTACCGGTAGGCCCTTCTTGGTGCTGCTGGTCTGGTGACTACAGCAGAGTGGGGGAAACCCTGAGGTGGAGGGACATTGATTCAGCTTGGGCACGCCATGGGTGACTTGGGACCAGAATTCTCCCTGGCATGTTCAGGAATTGATCTCCAGGGCCCAAGAGACAGGCCTGCAGACCAGATTCCATACACCCAGGTCTTAACCATGTTGCCTAGGGGCACAGATGGGATATTTGTGAATTATTCTACTGAGGTGTGGGTGCCTTCAGGGCAGATCAGAGTAGGTCTTAGCTGCAAAGTGCTTGTGGGCACTCTCCTTCCATGGGAGGGCTGCACTCATAGTTCAGGCCAAGATACTGGGCAGCGAACCTCCCATCACAACTGTGAGGAAGCTCAGCTGATTTGAGGTCCTTTCTGCCAGCAGAGGCCCAGGAGAAACCAAGAAATAGGGAAGGGTAAAAAAAAGCAAGGCCTGCTCCAGACTGCCAGACTGCGGGTTTTCAAGAGCCCTGCCCCCACACACAGAGTTTCTCGTTGAGTGGGACCACTTCAGCCCCTTCCTGGCAGCTTTGCCCAGTGGTGGGGAACAGACCTTTGACCCCTGATAAAAGCATTTGTGGAGCTTGAGGGCAGGCTCACCCAACTCAGTGCCACCCGGTCTCACATTTGTATCCCCATAATATGCTGAAATTTAAAAAAAGCAGGGTAAAGAGAACTACAGAGTATTATAGGGGAAATTTTTTTATACAAGTTTTTAAAGCAAATTTCAAAATCATTTTCATCAATCAATGTTTCTGCAAAAATATATACATGTATGAAAATACTGATTTATAATGTAGATGGGTAGAAATATATGTACATAAAGAGAGAGATGCCAAATGATTTTATAGTTGTATAATAATAAGTTTATAGGTTTCTGGGGGTTTTTTATTTTATTTTGTAACTAACTTCTCTATAAGACTTTAATAAATCACTTATAATTTTAAAAATAAAAAAACAAAGCAAAACAGTATGTAAAAGCCATGAACAGACATTTTTCAAAAGAAGAGAAATAAATGGTCAGCAAACATAAGAAAAAATGCTCAAGATCACTAATCATTAGGGAAATGTAAATTAAAATCACAGTGAGATATCATTTCACTCTTGTTAGAATGGTAAGAAAACACTAGATGGTGTGGATATGGTATGGATGTGGTGAAAAGGGGAATGTATATACACCATGGGTGGGAATGTAAATTAGTATAACCTCTATGGAAAACAGTATGAAGATTTCTCAAGAGCTAAAATTATGTCTACCATTCAATCCAGCAATCCCACTACTAGGGACCCACCCAAAGGAAAAGAAGCCATTTTCTAAAAAGACACACTTATATATTTATCACAGCACAATTCACAACTGCAAAGATATGGAACTAACCTAAGTGCCCACCAACTCATGAGTGGATAAAGAAAATGTGATATATCTATATATAGAGATAGATAGATATACACACACATATACATGCACATATGTATATACACACACATATATATACACACACACACATACACACATATATATACCATTGAATAGTACTTAGCCATCATAAGAATTAAACAAAGTCTTTTGCAGCAACTTGGATGGAACTGGAGGCCATTATTGCAAGTGAAGTAACTCAGGAACAAAAAAACAAATACTGCACATTCTCATTACAAATGGGAGCCAAGCAAGGAGTATGCATAGTCATACAGAGTGACTTAATGGACACTGGAGATCCAGAAGAGAGAGGATGGGAGTGGGGTGCCAGATGAGAAATTACCAATACATACTCTGTACACTATTCAGGTGATAGGTATATTAAAAGCCTAGATTTCTACACTATGCAATTCATCTGTGTAATAAAAAACCACTTGTACCCCCTAAATCTCTTTAAATTAAATAAACAAATGAAAGGGAGAAAAAAAGAACATGGTGAAAATAAAAACAATACAGTCAGTGAAAGAAACTTTCATATATATACATGTAAGAATACATACATAGAAACATACAAGTATATATGTATATGCATGTATATATTAACATGTGTATATGTATATATATAATAGAAACAATAAGAAATATAAAAGATATTATATAATTGAAACAAAAGCAGGAAATTATGAAAAAGGATTAATTAAAGAACACAAAAGACATTTGTAAATGATAAGTCTGGGACTCAGGAGAGAAGTTTGAAATGGAACAATCACTGCTGAGATAGAAACAGAATACTAAAACTATGGATTTCAAGAAATTATTCAAGAAGAGTACACAGACTGAGATAAGAAAGTTAATGGTATTGCCCCATAAGGGGTCCCCCTCCTGTTTGGGAAAGGACCCTTACTCTGTCTGTGGAGTAGGATCTGTTCTCTCTCTCTCTCTCTCTCTCTCTATCTCAATAAAACCTTCCTGTGGCTAAAAAAAAAAAAAAAAAAAAAATAGAAAGAAAGTTAATGGTAGAACCCCAGAAACACTAGGATAGAGAAAGAGAAGTCATCAAATAAGACTGAGAAAACACAGACAATTGTGAGTAAAATCACTTACTCCCTCTTTCAACCAGCACTTTTTATCCACCTACAGTATTATGTGCTTGGGAAGGACATGTTACAGAAGCCAAGAGGAAGGTGATTTAAAGATAAAATAAACAACAGTGGCAAATGCTACAGAGAGCTCAATAACAAAGGGTCCGAAAAAAAGATTTGGCAATTAGAAAGTGATTATTGATCTAGAGTGCATTTTTCCTTATAGTGATGGGTGTGGAAGCTAGATGAAAAGTTGAGGGAGAGAAGTGAGGAGAAAGAAATCACAAATACAAACTGTTTTAAAAAGCTTGCCTAGGCCAGGCGCGGTGGCTCACGCCTGTAATCCTAGCTCTCTGGGAGGCTGAGGCGGGCGGATCGCTCGAGTTCAGGAGTTCGAAACCAGCCTGAGCAAGAGCGAGACCCCGTCTCTACTATAAATAGAAAGCAATTAATTGGCCAACTAAAAATATATAGAAAAAATGAGCCAGGCATGGTGGTGCATGCCTGTAGTACCAGCTACTCGGGAGGCTGAGGCAGGAGGATTGCTCGAGCCCAGGAGTTTGAGGTTGCTGTGAGCGAGGCTGACGCCACGGCACTCACTCTAGCCCGGGCAACAGAGTGAGACTCTGCCTCAAAAAAATAAAAATAAAAATAAAAAACTTGCCTACATAGCAATAGCTACAAGAGATGCTTATTTAAGAAATGGATTTGCTGTTCTGTAGATGAGAAACAGTAAAGAATGCTTACATATCATGAGGGAAAAGCCACTATGTAGGGGCCATCTAGCACATCCTTGAACACATGCGTTTGCTGTACAGCTTGTCAAAAAAGATTGTTTCCTTGAATATACCTATTTTGACTTACAGGTGTTCAGCTCTTTGAATGTAATGACCCTTGACCTTTCACACTTCTTTGATTCATTTAATAAGAATATTTGCAATTGTACCATATTTTATAATGCCTTAAAATCAAGTGTGCTGTTTATCCTCACAGATATTATTTTCTCTATTTACAGATGAGTACCTGAAGTTAAAGTGGGGAAATAATTTGCCCCAAACAGTAAGTAGCAAGAATCTTAAGAAAAAAAGAGAGAGACGCCCAATTCCTCTTACTCAAACACATTTTAAATTATATCATACTATTTCTCTATTATGGGTCTTTCAGATACTATAAGAAATTAATTTTTAACTCTAATTATCTAAATATAACATATATACAGAAAGTACACAAATCATAAGTATGTAGACTAACTATCACAATGAATACACTTATACAACAATCACTCACATTAAGAAATAGAACATTTCCAGCATCCCAAAGTCCTCATTGTGCCGTTTCCCAATCATTATCTCCTACTCCTCCCCAAAGGTAAACCCTGTCCTAACTTCTAACACCATAGTTTTCTACTCTTCCTGGGATTTAAGTTAATGAAAGTATTTGATATATATTATTTAGTACCAATTTCATTAACTCAATATTATGTTGCTGTCATTTTCATTCATTCTCCCTGCTATAAAGTATTCCACTCTGGTAGTATAAATCCATTCTACTGTTAAATGTCATTTGGGTTACTCTAATTTTCAGCTATTACAAAAAAGTACGGCTATCAGCATTCCTGTACATATCTTTTGGTGCACATATGTACACATTTGGGGTGAGTGTATACACCAAGTAGTATAGTAGGTCATAGGGTATGCATATGCCCAAATTAAATGGATTCTATCAAACTGTTTTCTAAGTGGTTATACTAGTTTATACTCCCACCAGCAGTTATGAGAGTTTCAATAGCTCCACATCCTGTGTGGCATACTCTTTTTAAAAATATTTTACAGCAATCTGTCACACCTTTTTATTTAATAATACATTCTTTAAAAAGCAACTATTTTGCTGATTTTTCTTCTTTATTGAATCCCAAGGTCCCAGATATTTCTTACTAAACTTAGGGAGTTAACTTACTTATGTGCTACCATTGCCCACAGTAAACAACAAAATGATACCTATGTTCATCTACATATTTAAATGTATTTTATACCATGCATTATCTCTTGTTCCAAATTATAATCTTCCTTTTCCCTTCTCACATCTCTTAGTAAGAAAATGTTTGTGTGATACCTGGAGTGCCTATCTAACATCATCTATCCCCCAAAGTCTACAGAAGATTTGATGGGTTAGTCACTTATTCCTCTAGGAAACCACTTCCCTGCTGCTGAAGGAAATGATCTATGTATAAATACAATGACTCTAGGGAAAAAACAGATCTATAAAACACATCGGCATATACTAGCATGACTACTGACTATATTTAATCCTTTGCAATGTTTTGTTTATACTATATGCTGAATCATTACAGTAATTCTAATTTTATCCACAAATGTCAAGGAGAGGCAGAAAAACAATCTCAATCCTAAGAGTTTTGAAATTATTTACTCTATTTTCTAAGAAACAAACCTTTTAGCCAAGGAGCTTTGGTATATTGTTAACACTTTTACATTAGCACTATGATAACAAGAGCTGAACTATGCAAAACTGTTTTTCCTAAAGGCAAACCAATTCAGCAGTTTTTAACAACTAAATGGCCAAGCTGTCATATCTTTAGGGAGATGAGATTCAAAGGATCTTTTATCAGTACTCAGAAAACAAACCAAATATATTTCAGTGTGTCTAGGAAATATGAGGCAAAGCTATGTAAAATAGCAATGTACCAACAAATAAAATAATGGTGAGCATTTTTGTGTTTGGTGTTATTCATATAAACTTGCCAAGCACATTTTATATTTAAGGCAACCATGAATCTAAAAATGTCCACTGAATTCATGCTTTATTCAAATACTATGCAAGAACTGTAAACTTGAAGGTCATCTAATTTCTCATGATACAATGTTCTAAATTTGTTTGTGAACTAAAATAAACTCTTAAGCTCCCCCCTCCAGCTGATTGAATAGACCCCCTCTTGGCCAAGGGGATACCCCAGAAATACCCTAAAGCTGAGTTGCTGGCCCTGAGAAGGGAGGTCAGACACACCTCATCATGCCCTCCTTAGCCCCTTCTTGGAGATATCCTTTGTAATTTATTAATAAGCCTAAGTCTATGCAAGACAAAGCTTAATCACACCTGCAAGTCATCAGTTTACTAAACAGATCACTTGAGTCTGGGTATATGTCCAGTGGCTTGTCTCTGATTTACAGACTTCCTTACCTTAACTTAAAACATTCCAAGCCTTTAAACAAAGCTTTATTTTTTTTAACCAATTACAAATCAAATAAACTTTAAACCCACCTATAACCTGTAAGCCCACACTTCAAGATGTTCCGCCTTTTGGGGCCAAACCAATGTACACCTTCCATGTTTTGATTTATGACTTTACGCATAATTCCTGTCTGCCTGAAAAGTACAAAATCAAACTATAACCCACCCACAGCGATACCACTTGCTCAATTCTTCTTGGGCGTGGCTCCAGGCTACGGTCCTCAAATTTGGCTCAGAATAAACCTCTTCAAAATTATTTTACAGAGTTTGGCTTATTTTTAACAAATACATATACATTGTATTTACTATACACTAGGCACTGTACTAAGTGCTTTGCAAATATTAACTCAATTAATCCTTAAAACAATTGTAGATAAGTAAAGGGCCAGAATTTGAATCTAGTTAGTCTAACTCAAGTTGACGCCATTACCCATACAAATTACTGAAAATATATGTATGACTATAACAAAAAAAACCATATTCATTATTACAATAAGTCTTAGCTATATTTAGCCTTTTGATCTGCCCAGAGAATTTACTTAAGGGAAGAAAAGTTTATAAAAAAAACTCAAAAGCAAGAAATATAATCCCTTGATATATACATATTTAGCTTGCTTAAAACAGTATGTCATAAATTTTATAAGTATATTAAGAGAAAACATGAAAATGTATTTATCTTTAAATACTATAAAGCTTAATTTCGTTTAGGACTATAAAACCTAGAGAGAATAAAAATCATTGGAACTTCTTCTCTAATCATTCTGTAATCAAGGATGTAATTCAAATCAAGTTTATCTGCCCATTTATCTAGTCTTTTCTAAGCATACTATCTGAGAATACCAACAGGCACTTTCATTGTATTCATCAGGGAAGAAAAAGGATATAAGAGAACTCTAAGGTCATTTAGTCAATTTCCTGCTCATTTTATTTTTTCTATATTTCCCAGGGCTTTGCAAAGCTACAATAGAGACAGGTCCTCACTAGAGTGCACCTTGTCCCCTCAATACCGATACAGAACATTTCTAGCAAAATGAAAATAAGTTGAAGTCAATTTTTTTATGTTTTCTGCATAAAACAAAAGAAAGAACCATCTAAGTATTTGCTTTCCTGGTCTTATCAGATCTCCACTCATAATGGCCCTGCTTCCTCTGACCGATTCACTATTAACTAAGAACTGTAGTTCAAATCAAATACATCGAGGACAACCCAAAAAAATCTAGAAAAAATTATGGTTCTAAAGCTATAAAAATCACTTCAACCCCAATGTAAATTCTCTCTAAACTCCATCCCAGTTTCTCAAAGAGTACTAGAAATGGTAAATGCAAGAAAATTAGGTTAAGCACCAGACTATATTTTGTGATGTGTACTCAAAAATACTTCCTTCTCCAGCAAGCCACAGCTCCTGAAATTCCCATTAACTTCTTGAGTATCCAAATAACACCATAAAATGCCTTAATAATAATACTTCATTTATGTATAGCACTACACACTTAACCCTACAAATAAATCTGTATTTGTGCCATTTGTCATAAGAGAAAAATGAGACTCAGGGAAGTTACCATACAATTCCAAGATCACAGAGTTTGACTAATCTACCATTTAAATCCTCAACCAAGTCTAGTGTAAATATATTACAGCTGCCTTAGTTCCTAAGTGTGCTGAAAGAAATAAGAGATGATTATACATCAACATAATTTCACAGAAAACAGAATACAAGAGCTTCTAGAGAAGGGGAAACAAGACATGTCCTTTAAATGAAAAGGAGGCCAATCTTTGCAAGATCTGAAGCATGATGCCCTGCCCAGGCAGAAAAGGCTCCGGCAGGATATCACTAATGAGCTAGGCCTAGGCAATCAGAAACAATGAAGAAAAGCATGTACATAGATAGATAATTTTCACAGCTTAATCTAGGCCTATTGTGGTAGTTATATCTTCAGTAGTTTAGGTTTGGCCAGTATCTTTATTTCTGCCAGCTGATGAGCTTATTTCTTTTCTTCTCAACATACAAAAGATGCCCTTATAACTTTTAGGGCTTGCTCAAACACACCCAAAAGTGATGTCAATGAACTGCCTCTACTTATACAATTTAAAGGACTATCAGAAAATATCCTTTGTTTTAAATCAAGAGATGTTGCTTGACTAATCAAAAAAAAAAACAGATTCAACCAGCTATATGTTTGTATCTTTGCTTTTAAAATAAAAATAATATATTTAAATATAAAATGTCATTCCAATTATCTCTATCTGGCTGAAGTGCTCCAGAAATTTCCAAAATATTATCTATTCACAGTATTATCTCCACACAGACACCATAGATCTTACAATAGTTGTATAATATAAAAATGCAAGAGAGCATCTAAAGGACCAAGGCATTTTTTAATTATTTCCTGGTGGATATACCTTCAATTACGTAATTTTCTATTTCTTTCTTTTCAAAAAGAGTGAACATGTGAAATACTGGGTGAGGGGTGGAAGGCTACTAGAGATCATCTGCTAAATCCCTGCCTCTAGGCATAGCATACAAAACACAATTTTGTAAAACAACGCCAAACAAGTTAAAAACAAAAGCAAGCCTTTCAACTCTTACCATATATATACTGGTATTATTTCTATCATGGCACTAAGCACTAACATGAAATACAAACCTAATGTGAAGATGACATTTGGTTTTCATATTTCATTTTCTTTTAGCTACTATATATAATTTTTATGAAGGCCTAGGCTGATTGAGGTACCAATTATATTGGTATATCTAAAGTTATCTGTGATCTGTCACTTATTAGCCATGCAATCTTGACCAAGCTATTTAACTATATGAGTTTCACATTCTTCCTTGTAAAGCTGATGATAATATAGTGTAATACCACACTCACAGTAAGTCTATAAAGATTAAATAAGTTTCAAAATTCTGTAGCATATAGCACATTTAGCACCATGACTACTTTACTAACATGAATTACATAATATATGAAATTTCTGTGTATATTCCAAAGTATTATAAAAGTGGCACTATTATCATCACTGACATATCATATAAAACAATATATGCATAATCTTCATTTAAAAAAACCTCAAATCTAATAAGGTCATTTGAAAATTAAATGCCATAGCACATGTGAAAAATGTTTAACACAAACAAGCTTTCAGTCAATGTTTGTTTAAAAATCTACAAATGAAACATTCCTAATGAAGCCAGCCAGAGAGATTTAATACTCTATGTAGTCTAGACTATTATACGACATTAACATTTACATATAAATAAAATTTCAGTTATAAGATAGAATATTATATTGTACATTAAAATCACTAATTATTAATCTTTTGATTCCAAAGACCCTCATGAAATGTAATTAGAGCTGATATAATGTGAATTTCCCTTATAGGACAATAGTTTTCATATATATTAAAAAATACAAATATGATGATATAGATATATATTAACAATATTGCATTCAATGTGTATATATAAATAATTTTTCTGAAAAAACACAACAAGATGGCGGACGAGAAACACCGCAAGACAGAGTGTCTCTGCAGAAAAGACAGCTTCTAGAAGATATTAGAAGAAAGAAGCAAGCAAACGACCATACATCGGACAGGGGTCGGAAGGAGGAGTGCCGGAGACTATGGGAGACTCCACGGGAGGAGGTTGCGGAGGAGAATTGGAAGGAGAGACTTCCAGATTGAGCAGTTTGGAGACCAGCGGCAAGGGTAGGTGGAGTGGTTACCTTCCCCTTCTCTTGCATCTCGGACTGCTGGTGGGCTTCCCAGAGGTTGGAGAGACCAGCGAACACCAGTCCACAGATGGCCACCGCCACTGAGCAGTGAGCCTGTAGCGGACGCACCACCAGGCTCCCAACTGCCTCGGGGCCCCTGCGTGCGCACAGAGCCCATCACGCGGCGCCATATTGCTGCACTCTCCCCTCCCCCATCCCTACCGCGGCTGCCGAGAGAGACAATACAGCCACCAGGCAGAGGCATCTCCAGGGAACGGGACCTTCCCTTTTGGGGTCCTACAGCTGACCGAGGGGAAGTAAGACAGGGAGCTCCCTACCCACCAGCCATCCCAGGTGCTGCTGGCCGGGTGATTCCGGGAGAATAGGGCAGACCTACAGCCAAGAGACATCTACCCAGCTGGGGTTCCCCATGGGGGAATTAGGACTGGCACTCCTCTCCCTGGTGGGGTCAGGGATAGAACTCCGGGACACAGAGGTCAGAACTGTGGACCAGATCCTACGCACCCTGGTCTCACATTGCCCGGGGCACAGAAGGGATATTAGGAAGAACCCTACTAAGTCTAGAGGCGGAGAAGTCCAAGATCAAGGTACTGGCAAGAGGGGAGGTGAAGAAGTCGACCTGAATCACTCGAGAGGGTAGTTTTCCCACAGGATCAGCTTCACGGAATTACAGGGAAGCTTCCAGGGGAAGCAGTGCTGGGAAAAGGAGGAAAGTGATGCAGTGGATTTGCCGTGAAGTTCCGAGAATCAGAGTGGTACAGCGGGGATTGGAGTGCAAGCTGGCCGCACTCAGCGGCTACCCGAACGGGACTGTGTGTTTTGTGCCGCAGCGGGACGACTTCTCCTTTGCCAGCCTCCACACTAACGCAAGCAGGGAAATGCCTGAAGTCAGCGTGAAGAGGTCCAGAGCACATATTCCCAGGTCTGCCAAGGATCATTCCTCCTGAATTCTAGATTTTACCTCATAATCCAGCC
>VBSM01000529.1:34454408-34467782 GCA_008086735.1 Cheirogaleus medius
AAAAAAAAAAAAAAAAGGCATTTATTTCACAGAGAAAATGATCAGGCTGCAGTCTATTTTAACAGACTGCTTCATTCTAAAATGTTCTATATGAGCCTCCACAAAAATAACAAATTTGGCAATAAAACAAATTATTTCACCAGATAATTTAAACAAAAGCTTTTTATTATGATAGTTGGAAAGGAAGGAGAAGAAGCTAAGAAATTGAAGCAAGAGCAATATAGCATGAGACTAATACTTCTACATTTAGTTAACTATAAGGTTTCCTTTTTTTTATTATTGATAGTCAAATTGCTGGGGAAAAAGAAAATTCCTAACAATCATGTCCTCATTTTAAAGCACAAGATTTACAAGAAGAAAATTCCTGTTGTAAATCTGACGTTCTTACAGAGCTATCTACATACTTAAAAAAGGTACCTTCAAGAAATTCCTCAAAATCCACCTCACACAGAGACAGGTCTCATGATACATAGTTCAAGTAACAATTCTACATTCTCCAAAACTTGGTGTCTGCCTTTCTTCTGATAGCAAAGCAGTTATATCAATGAAAAAAAAAAAAAAAAAGAATGTCTTATGTTTGTTGATGTGTGTTCAAAGCTTGCTTTTATATGTAAAGTATATGTGATATATTTGAAATTTTTTCATATTCAAGTAAACTAAGGAAATAACATTTATTGGACACTTCAAGTATATTATTTCCAATATTCACAACTATCCTGCAAATATCATCCCTATTTTACAGATGAGGAAACTAAAGATCAGAAAACTTGAGCCCAGGGTCTATGTCTAATAAGTCACAGAAACAGGATTTATGTAAGGATCTGAGCACCAATTCTTTCCATTTCATCTTGCTAGAATATGCTTAACTTAGAACCAGAAATTTTCATCATGGCTATGATTTCTTCAGAATGTAGTATGTTGTAATATAAACAGAAAGCCAAATAATGAATCTAGATAATGTTAAAATAGCCTTTTAAAACTACAGTCTTATACTATTTCTTTGCAGATCTTGAGCAAGTTGCTCAACTTCTCTATGTCAAAATGTCTCTACATATAAAATACAGATAATATCTTCCAGAATTGTTATGAGGCTAAAACAGATTAAAATATATAAAGCACTTAGCATAATGCCTGGTACAAAATAAATACTTCATAAAGGTGAGCTATTGCTATTGAGATGAGAAATCACCAGATGGACATATTTGGTACAAGGTGACTCCAATCAGCACTAGCTTGTCACCTAATTCAAAGGCAGTCAATCCTACAATGGACTGTGATCTAGTGGTAAAAGATGATGAACGTGAATAAAATTCTCTCTTAGAAATCTAAGAAACAAAGATTGAGCCAGTTAATAGTGAGTCAAAAGTTAAATGGTCTGGCTTTTACTGTCATCAATTTCCTGTCATCAATGATCTCCCTGTTGCTAAATCTAGCTATTCAGGCTTCATTTTACATCACTTGGCAACATTTAGTCTGTTGACTATTCCACTTACCCTGAAACATTCTTTTGGTTGTACCCTAATCTCTCCAGGTGTACCTTCTCGGTCTCTTTGGAAGGCATTGAAATATTGCAGCTACTCAACACTTCATCCCAGGCCTCTTCTCCCTTTAGGCAATTTCATCCACATGCATGGCTTCAGTAATTATTTCTATTTCAAAATAATTATCCCTATTGCCAGTTCAGATTTTCCTGTAAATTCAACTGCCTTGTCAATCTCTCCACTTATTTGGATGTCCTAATGGTACCTCAAACTCCATACATCCAATGCTAAACTCATGATCTGTCCTCTCAAACCTAGCCAAGACTCCTTCCAATGCTTCCTACCTCAGCAATGGCACCACCAACTATCCAGCTACATAGGTTAGAAAATGAGAAGTAGTCTTCGATACTTCCTTCTCCCTCATTCTCATACTTCACTAAGTCCCATTAATTTTATCTTCTAAATATTTCTCAATTCCTTCGCTTCATCTCCATTACTACCTTCTAACAGGCTCCCTCTATCTGCTCTTGTATCCTCTGTACTCTCCACACTATAGCAAGTTTCTCTATATCTACTTTTGTATCCTCTGTACTCTCCACACTTTAGCCAGAGTTGTCTTTTTAATGATTCTAATAATGTCATGTTCCCACTTAAAAGCCATCAATGGCGTCCCATTATTCTTAGGATTTTTGACCAAAATTCATATCACAGCCTACAAGGTATTGCAAGATCTCACTTCAGCTTAGATCTTCTCTCCTCCCAGTTCTAGACATGCAGGATTGATAAACAAAACAAAGCCCTTGTGGAGTTTACATTGTAGTGGAAGGAGATAGGCAATAACCAATATAAATAAGTAAATTAAATAGTATGTTCAAAGCAATAAGAAAAGAAGAACAAGGTAAGAGAATCAGGAACTTCCAGAGCCTATCTTGGTGCCCAGCATATAGTTAGCACTCAATAAATACTCATTGCGTGGATAAATCATTAAAGCAATGATCATGCTCAAGTTATGAGGGAGCTAAAACTAGAAAATGAGTACAGAAACTACTCAGCTGAGGAAACAGAGATGCCGTGAGAGAAAGAGAAACCATGAAGGCCTTGAGAGATAATGGTCCCTTGAACCATGCCTGATAACTTCACATGGTTTCCAGTTCCAGTCCCGGGGCATGGGGGCTGGGGGGAGGTATGTGTGTAACACAACCATACACACACAACACATACACACACCCCAGGGATGAAGCAATTCAAGTGGATCATTCTTGTAACCGTAATACCTAATCAGGACACATCCAAGGCTATGTTACCACTACCACCACCTACCACCACACATATCCCCAAAGCCACTGCCTTCTACACACACACCAATGTCATCCCTTGTATAGAAGTTCCAGTTCTTCAGTCCTTAGCCTCTTTTAGGAACAAACTTCCTCCCACACACACAGGCCTGTAAAAAGTCTTGATTTTTCTGTGACCCTGTAAGACACTTAAAGTCACTATCTCTCAAAGCCCAGTTATACCCACAAGCTGTCTTCTCAGGAATGCAGTCTCCCTGCCCTTTAAAGACGAACTTCCACCCACAGAGATGTGGACATATACTCCTTTGTGATTTTGAATGACCTTCAAGATCACTGATCCCATATACACTCACACACAGGCTGTAGCCTTCTTTGGTAGGCTCCTAAAGGACTGTGGCTCTGAGTGTCCCCTCAAGCCTCTTGTCTTTTAAAGGACCCATACAAGGATTTGTATACTTTCTCTGTGGCCAGGGATGACCCTGAGGACACTACACTTACCCAAACCACAATTACTCTGTGTAAACCTCCTTTCCATGGCAATTAAAGTAATATACCTTCCACACACACCTGCCTCTTCAGAATCAGGGTCTCTCCTCCCTTTCCACCCACCCCAAATTATGCCCCTTTAGGGATCTCTCCCACACTCCTACAGGGTTGTGTACACCCTCTCCCTGACACAACCTATCCCTGGGATCAACCCCCACCACAGGTGCCCCTCAGGATTAGGGTCTGTGTCTTCCCTCAGGTCCCAGCCCTTTTGGGGCCCATGCTTTCAGGAGTGTGCACACGCTCTCCTCCACCCCCAGGACTTCAAGGTTCCTGCCCGCCACTCAGAGGAGTACACACCTCCCTTGACCCCTGACCCTGAGGTCACAGCCCCACAGCGCACACAGGGATGCCTCCTCAGGAGTAGGGCCATGCCAGAATCCCCAGTCCCCTCAGGCCCAGAACAGCCCCGCCGCCTCGGCCTTCCCCTGACCGACGGCCCCCACAGACCTGCCTCAGGCGCCGTCTGGCTCCGCTCCGCCATTTTTGTTGTCCCTCAGTCTCCGAGCCCACGCAAAAACCGCGGGGCAGTAGGGAGCCGGCGGTGGGATCAGTGGGCTGACAGGAGCTCCCTCAGGAAGACGCGGCCCGACGGTTGCCAGGGCAACGGGCAGCCGGCGTGCTGGCGGCCTGCGTGCGGTGGGGGCGGGAGCGGCGGGCCGGGCGGAGCATGTGTCCGAGGCCCCGCCCTCGCGGCGCGAGCGGGCTCCTGGGCCAGGCGCTTGAGGAGCTGGGACTCCGTTGCGCTGCTCCCCCGCAACAGAGCTACTGCATCCTGGCAACTGAGCAAGCTCAGCCTCCTGCCTCTTTGGCGCCTGGGGCCACGTCTGCTGGGATGGCACTTTCCTGCCGCTGACCGGGGTCCTCGTGCTGACCACAAAGACTAGCTGAGCAGCTGGCTTTTCTGTGGTTGGTGCTCCACTCTGGGGACTTGGGACAGGGTTATTGATTTCCCAAAGCTTCTCCCCATGGCCTGCTTGACCTTCAGCGAGGTCTTGAGTAACTTATGTCTTCAACTGAAATAAATTGAGAGCCAACTGTGTTGCCCACCCCAACCCAAACACTCACAGCCCAAACGAATTCTGGCTCCTAGCTCCTCTGCAACTGCACCAACCCCCAACTCTAGAGACTTTTTATTATATATATTCCTTTTGCACCTTTCAGTGGTGACACATCACTGTCTTCTGAGACCAAGTTGAACATAACCCTTTTCTGACCAGCCCTGATCTCCCACAGTTCCTTGTATGTGTCCTTTGTTCCAACACTTACAATGCTTTATACATTATTTCCTCCTCACTGGACCAGGAGCTCCCTGACACCTGAGGTCGATCTCTTCATCTTTGTATGCTCATAGTACAGATGGTGCATGACGTTAAGTAGGTACTCAGTAAATGTTTGCTGAATGGAAAATGATTCCTAAGTTCACAACTGCACATTCCTAGGATTTTTATTGAGCACTTAATTTTGTAACAAGTGCCTTGCTAGGTAGGCCCCTTCTCAAGGAGCTCATAGAAAAAAAACAAAGAGATAATGGCTTTGACAGAGGTTAACTGTGTTCAAAGTGGTATAGGATCAGAGATGGAACTTAAAGTTGGTAGGGGGGGTGAGGGTTCGGTAATCAGTGAAGACTTCACAGAGAAGTGAATCTTGAAGAATGAATAGATGTCAGCCAGGCAAAGGAGGGGAACAGTGTGCTGGGCAGAGGGAGCAGCATGATCTGAGGAAGGGAAGTGTGGGTGATCAGCTGGAAAGTGCAACAGTCCAGTATGGCTGAGTACAAACCACATAGGGAAAAATGTTGTCTCTAAAGTGTCTTCATTTGGGTTTCCCAAAAGCAGAGCCTGAAGTGCTGGTGATTTATTTGGGAGGAAACAGAAGTGAGATGGAGAGAATGAAAGAAGGAAGGGGGGAAAAGCCAAGAAAATTGTTACTGAGCTGATTACTTTGAAGACAGCTGTGCTCCTCTCTTGCTGGAGACCCTATGAAGAACAGCGCAGAACGTGCCTCAGCCATTGTCCCACTGAAGAGCAAGGAGGCTAGGGCATTTATCCCCTACTTTCTATCTCCTTTGGTTGAGGGTTACTCTCCATACCCCTGCTTGCACTCTCACATTTCCTGCTTATGTATGCCCAGGATTGAGCAGACTTCTAGGGTTTGAGAGAAAGCCTTGAGGCAGAAAAGCAGAGAGAGACCAGAAAGCCTTTGAGGTATGATGCTGGCAACATGAATAAACTGTTCATTCACCTACACTGCAATCAGGGATAAGGTGTGGGCACCACAAGAATCTTCTATAGAAAGTTACATGAAAATATCCATCAGAAACATCTGTCACATTTGAGAAGTTTAAAGTTCACAAGCCATGTCCACACAACCATCAAAATGAATGTGCATGTGCTTTCTACAATCCTCATAACAGTTACGTAAAGGCTGTGCGGGTAATGGGAATTTCAGTACGAGAGCTGTCACTGAGGGCTGAGGAGGACAAAGGAACTTTATTAAGTATAGGGAGATGGAAAAAAGAAAATCTGGGTTCTACTCAGACTGACCTTATTATAGCTTTATAATCTTGGGCAAATCATTAAAACTAATTGAGCCTCAGTTTTCTTTTCCAACAAACTGAGAGAAAGGCCCTGCATACTACAAATAGGGTCACAAATAGGGTGAAGGATGAAAATGCATTTGACAAGTATAAATCCAATCAATAAAAGAAGTTAGCACAGTTTAAAATAATTCACTTGAACAAACATTCCCTGATGCCTCTTCTGAGCCGGCTCTGTGCAGACAGATGCTGAGGATAAAGAAGGGAATATAACACTGTTAAACTGAACTGCATTGTTTAATTTAAATTTTAAATAAAATTTAGAACTCAGTTATCTACTCAGACTAGCCACATTTCAAGTGCTCCCATAACTACATGTGGCTAGTGGCTACCATATCGGACAGCGTATGTATAGAACATTTCCATCACTGCAGAAAGTTTTATTAGACAGGGTTCATATACAAACGCCAACTAGGCAGAGGAGATGGAATGCCTTGAAAATCAGCTTGCTGACAGGACCAGGTTTGGTTCTCTTGTGTGTAAGCTATTCTTCAGGAAGCAGTACAGAAGAGAGTGTAAATTCCTTCACTCCTTCTAGAGATATCCCTTTTGTTGTATGAAATAGCACAATATGGGAAGTGGGGTAGAAATGCCCCCCAACTGGGATCCTGGGAATTGGTTTCCTCATGCTACCAATCAGAGTGTCCCTGGAATGTCTGCCTTCCCCAGGGACCTCTTGTGGTCTCTTTCTCCACCACGGTCAAAGTGCCTTCCTTCAAACAAAATACATCCTGTAGGATTCACCCACATTTATTAAAATGACACCTTCCTTGTTTCTGGCCACTAAGTTAGATACAGTATGTAATGAGAGAAATATTCAAGTGATATCACATTTTTACATGCACAAACTCATTTATTTCTCAAAGCAACATTATAAAATTGGTATTAATATCAACTTCTTGTACAGAAGATGAAATTGAGGCTCAGAGAGTTTAAGTGACTTACACAAAATCACAGTCATAAAGTAGCAGACTCGGGGAAGACTGAAATGGTGCCAAGAAATTCACCTATGTTATCTCATGTAATTTTCACATCAAAAATACCATGCCTTTGAACTTTATAAACTAATTGTGAAGAAAACGATTAACATACACAAATCCAGTTTGCAATTAGTTTCCAAACAATATGATACAAGCAATAACAAAGGCATCCTCAGAAAAGTGTAGGAGTACCAAAGAGGGATGCCCTTGATGGGCTTTCTAGAGGAAATGACCCTGAGCTAAATATTAAAGAAGAGGATAAGGGAAGTCAGCCAGATGAAGAATAGGGTGGTAAGAAGAGAGGGGAAAATAAATTCTAATCTAATACGTCATTTGTATTTCTACTTTGCTTATGTTGTTTGGCCTGTTATCAGGCTTTTCTAATTTGGCTTCTCAGTTTTATTTAAAAACAAAAACAAAAATTTAAAAAAAAACCTGCCCAATGCCAAGGTTGTAAAAGAATTGAGTATTTCTTCTTAATCTCTTAGAGTTTCATATTTTACATTTACATTGTTGATCCACATAGAATTTATATTAGTGTAAAGTGGGAGATATGGATCCAACTTTATTTTTTCCATATGGTTATCCTATTGCCCAAACAAAACTTATTGAATAAACAACACATTTTCTCCCCAGTGATTTGAGGGGTCACTTTTATAATATATTTAATTCTGGTATTTGTTTGCGTTCATTTCTGGGCTTTTTGGGGGCCCAGAAACCAATACCCCAAAATATGAAGCTTTGTGTAGGCTGAACTGAAAAAAAATAAAAAAGCCTCAAGGTCTTTCTGACCTTCCCCTACCCCTCAAATTCTCTCTCAAAGCATCTAGGATAAAGTTGTTCTCCGAAGTTCCCTTATATGCCTAAAATCCAGACCTACCAAAATGCCCCCGAATTTTTATTAACTGAACCCATATGGCAGGAAAGAAAACTAAAGTCTGTCATAAAACCTAAACAGACTTTTGTCACAAACCATTGTCCTCTCTGCAAGCCCAACAGACCTCACCCCAGACCACTCTATGTTCTTCAAGCCCATTGAATTCCCCTAAAAATAATTTACCAACCCCTAAAATCATCGACCTTCCCCATCATACTTTCCCCTAAAAATTAGTGTATATAAGCATCTGTAACTCATTGGGATGTTGGGTAATCACTCTGTGATTCCCCCCAAAGGCTTGGTAGTAATAAATTTGTAAAGACTTTTCTCTTAATTAATCTGCCTTATTGTGAATTGATTTTTCAGCAAACATTCTAAGGGCTAAGTGCAAGTTCCCTTAGCCCCAACAGCTTTCTATTCCATTTCATTAATATATCCCCAAATTCATGCACTAGTATTAACCTGTGTTTGTTAAAGCACAGCACTTTATAATATCTGGTAGGACCTGTCCCACTTTGTATTAATCATGTTTTTTATTATATTTTCTGTATTCTGTGATGTTTTGACATCTTAAAAGCTTGCTGGCCTGGGAAGAGATGGCCCCTCCTAGGACTAACCAATTCTTACAGAGAGCAAAGAGTTTCCCCAGTGGGAACACATCTTTCTTATACAAACCAACCATTCCTGAGTCTATAGCTTCAACCACCATCTTATCTAACTCATATACCAAGTCAATACCCTACCCCCCAAAATTATCCCAAGACCAGGTACCAACCAGCTAGAGATCACACCTATAGCCAAAGCACACCAGAATTATTCAAGCTAGCCAATCCTAAACTGTTTACCCTGCCTTGCCTTTCTCCCAGAAATCCCAGTAAAGGCTTTGGCCTAAGATTTCCACTTGCTCCTGTCTTCTGTCCACTGACCAAAACCTGGTGCTTCCTCTCTGGCACTGCATGGCATGAAGTAATCCCCTCACTGGAATATGTGAGTAAAATAAACTTCTTTCCAAGTTTCATTCTCATTTCCTCCTGTGGCCACACCTACTTTATCATACCACATTCAACATTTATATTCTTAGGACATACTTATTATTCTACACTTTAATAAACAAGCTATTCTTGTTTACTCTTACCATGTAAATTTTAAAATTAGCTTGCCTAACTGCAAAAAAATAAAAGTAATAATCCTGCTGGTATTTGTATTAGAATTATGGTAAATTCATAGATTCATTTAGGGAGAAATGACATCTTTATGACTTTGAGTCATATCCAAGAACATGATATATCTTTCCATTTGTTTAAATCTTCTATTATGTCCTAATTTTGCATTTTCTACTAACAAAATTGTTTTTTCCTTTTTTTTTTATTTCAGCATAATATGGGGGTACAAATGTTAAGGTTACATACATTGCTATTGCCTTCCCTTCCCCCTTGAGTCAGAGCTTCAAGCGTGTCCATCCCCCCGACAATGCATATTGCACTTATAATGTATATATATAAACACATGTATATATATATAAAGCCGTCCCCCCCCCACCTGTCCAACACCCAATGAATATTTTCTTTTAACATTTTGGTTAGATTTTATAACTTTTCCTTTACCTAGCAAAGGTTAGAGGTATGCACTTCCCCTCCACACTGTTCGCCGCATCCCTCAGATGTGGGTCTATTCCCCCAACCCCCGAATCTCTGGTGAACACCACCACCCTTTGAGCACCATATTGATAGTCAATCAGTACCACTGTGACGGCGAGTACATGTGGAGCCCATTTTTCTGATCTTGTGTCACCTCACTTTGGATAATGGGCTTAAGCTCAAGTCAGGATAATATAAGTGGTGCTAGTTCGCTGTCGTTTCTTAGAATTGAGTAATATTCCATTGTAAACATATACCAAATTTTAATAATCCACTCATGAATTGACGGACACATGGGTTGTTTCCATGTCCTTGCAGTAGTGAATTGTGCTGTCATAAACATTCAGGTGCAGATGTCTTCAGAATGGAATGTCTTATGCTCTTTTGGTTAGATGCCTAATAATGGCTATTGCTGGGTCAAATGATATTTCCATTTTTAGCTGTTTGAGGTATCTCCAAATTCTTTTCCACAAAGGTTGCACTAATTTGCAGTCCCACCAGCAGTGTAAGAGTGTTCCTGTCTCTCCACATCCTCGCCAGCATTTGTCGTTTTGGGATTTCTAGATACGGGCCAATCTCACTGGGGTTAGATGATGATATCTCATTGTGGTTTTGATTTGCATTTCTCTAATGATTAGAGATGTTGAGCATTTTTTTATATGTTTGCTGGCCATTATTCTGTCTTCTTTGGAAAAGTTTCTGTTCATTTCTGTTGCCCATTTCTTGATGGGGTTGTTTGATTTTTTCTTGTTAAATCTTTTGAGTTCTAGATAGATTCTTGTTATCAGACCTTTATCGGAAGTGTAGAGAGCAAATATTTTCTCCCATTCTGTAGGTTGTCTATTCGCCCTGATGATAGTTTCTTTGGCTGAGCAGAAGCTTTTTAGTTTGATCAGATCCCATTTGTTTATTTTTGTTACTGCGGTGATTGCCTTGGGGGTCTTGTTCAAAAATTCTTTGCCTAGGCCAATGTCAGATAGGGTTTTCCCAACATCTTCTTCTAGGATTCTTAGGGTTTCATGCCTTAGGTTTAAGTCTGTTATCCATCTTGAGTGGATTTTTGTGAGGGGTGAGAGGTAAGGATCCTGATTCATTCTTCTGCATGTAGATATCCAGTTTTCCTAGCACCATTTATTGAAGATAGATTCTTTTCCCCAATGTATATTTTACCCCACCCCGACAGGGGCTGAGTGGCATGGCAGGTCTCTTTCTAGTCTGGGACCCTCAGTGGCCTCAGGCAGGGCTTCTCCAACAGCCCTGAGACTTAGGCCACATACTAACAAAATTTTAAAAACTAAAATGTAACAGGTGAAATTAGTTTATAAAATATTTGTATTTAACCTAATTCATCCAAAATACTATTTCAAGATATAATTACTGTGAAAAATTATAATAAGATATTTTAAATTCTTTTTCATACTATGTCTTTGAAATCTGGTGTGTGTTTTACACTTACAGCACATTTCAATCTGGATTAGCCACATTTCAAGTGCTCAGTAGATACATGTGGCTAGTGGCTACCACGATGGATAGCACAGGTCTAAAAACTCTAATTAAAAGGCATATATTGACAAAGTGGATTTAACAACAACAAAACAAAACAAAAACAAGATCCAATTCTATGCTGTATACAAGAAATTTACTATAAATATAAACGCATATATAGGTTAAAGTAAAAGGATGAAAAACACACTGTACAAACACTAATCCAAAGAAAGCTGGTTTAATATCAAAGTAGACTTCAGAACAGAAAATATTGTTAAAGAAGCTTTATGAGGACATTGCATAATTATAGAGGTTTATTTCATCAAGAAGACAATTAACATCATACTTAATAATAAATTACTGAGCACTTAGGTGTAAGGCCTAAAATTAATGTTATACGCTGCCTTCACATCTAGTAAAAAGAGGAGGGCCTGGAATGACCTAACCCCAAGTTTTCCTCCCTACTCTCCTCCTCCCACAGATAAGGTCCCCTAGCCAAACAATCCCTCTTGTCAAACAGACCAGGTGTAGTTCCTGATTATCCCTGAGTAGTGAGTTTCAGTTCTCTGCCAACCCACAATTATTCAAACAAGCCAATTATATTCCTCCACAAGCACCAGGGGGGCATCTAACCCTGTTGAAATTATTACACAATGACTGCCTCCCACAGCCCCTGATTGTGCATTCTGTTCCTGAGTTCAGCCTCTGGGTGGCCCTGCATGGGGTACAGTGTCATACTCTCCGGGACTGTGAGTATATGTGACTAATAAACTGCTTTCAATCTCATCTGTCATGTCAGGTATCATATGTTTAGCCATCCCCATAACTATAGGGCATAAATCCCTCCCTCACCAATGGGGTGAATAAGAGGTAATTAAAACAATGCTTCTTTAAATTAGGAAGAAGAAAAGGAAGCCCACTGTCATCATTTTTATTCAATATTGTACTGGCAGTCCTGGCTGCTGGAGTAAAATAAGACAAAAATAAAATAAAAATTCAGTTATAATGAAAAGGAAGATATGGAGGCGGAGCAAGATGGCGGACGAGAAACACTGCCAGATAGAGCATCTCTGCAGAAAAGAAAGCTTCTAGAAGATATTAGAAGAAAGAAGCAAGCAAACGACCATACATCGGACGGGGGTCGGAAGGAGGAGTGCCGGAGACTACGGGAGACTCCACGAGAGGAGGTTGCGGAGGAGAACCTGAAGGAGAGACCTCCGGAGCGAGCAGTCTGGAGACCAGCGGCAAGGGTAGGTGGAGCGGTAAACTTCCCCCTCCCTTGCATCCCAGACTGCTGGTGTTAGAGTTCGGGGTCCCCCGTAGTCCCACCGGACAGAGAGACAGAGCCTCCAAGGATGTAATCACAAAAGGAGCTTTATTATCTGCCTAGCCAGGGTCCAAGCCTTTAGTGCACCAACACAGTGGCCACCTGTTTAGGCAAGGACCCCGACTGAAGCATGGGTGGGCTTTTTATACTCTTTGTACACAAGCTGATCACAAGCTGATCATGCATCTGCCTTTCTTTTCTGTGTTTTGTTTCAGCCCACAATACCTTGTAGCACACTTTGTTTTGCAAGCAAGCAATTAACAGAAGCTAAAGGTCAGCGTTCAGCCATCCGCCCCATGTGCATTCGCCCCATGTGCTGCAATCTTTATTGCAAGCCTAGGCAAGATTAAATGTGTCCTTCACTGGCGGGCTCCCCAGCGGTTGGGGAGACCTGCGGACACCAGTCCAGAGACAGCCGCTGCCACTGAGCGGTGAGCCAGTAGCAGACAAGGCACCAGGCTCCCAACTCCCTCGGCGCCCCTCCCTGCGCACAGACCGGACCGCGCGGCAGGTGCCATATTGCTGCACTCTCCCCTCCCCCATCCCTGCCGCGGCTGCTGAGAGAGACAATATAGCCACCAGCCGGAGGCATCTCCAGGGAACGGGACCTTCCCTTTTGGGGCCCTACAGCTATCTGAGGGGTACTCAGACGGGGAGCTCCCTACCCGCCAGCCCTCCCAGGTGCTGCTGGCCTGGTGATTCCGGGAGAACGGGGCAGACGCTGAGGCTGAGAGACATCGACCCAGCGGGGGCGCACCGTGGGGGAATTAGGGCTGGCACTCCTCTCGCTGGTCAGATCAGAGATTGAACTCCGGGGCCCAGAGGTCAGACCTATGGACCAGATCCTGCGCACCCAGGTCTTACATTGCCCGGGGCACAGAAAGGATATTCGGAAGGAGCCTACTAAGTTCTAGAGGCTAAGAATTCCAAGATCAAGGCACTGGCAAGACTGGGAGGTGAAAAAGGTGACCTGAATCACTCGAGGGGGTAGGTCTCCCACAGGATCAGCTCCACAGAATTACAGGGAAGCTTCGAGGGACAGCAGTGCTGGAAAAAGGAGGAAAGTGATGCAGTGGATTTGCCGTGAAATTCTGAGAAGCCGAGTGGTGCAGCGGGGATTGGAGTGCAAGTTGGCCACGCTCAGCGG
>VBSM01000529.1:34469354-34511993 GCA_008086735.1 Cheirogaleus medius
AAAAAAAAAAGAACTAAAAGTAGATGTACCATTTGATCCAGCAATCCCACTACTGAGTATCCACCTAAAGTAAAAGAAGTCATTTTATCAAAAAAGACACCTGCACTAGAATGTTAATTGCAGCGCAATTCACAATTGCAAAGATGTGGAATCAGCCCAACTGCCCATCAATTCATGAGTGAATTAACAAAATGTTGTATATGTATACCATGGAGTATTACTCAGCCATAAAAAGGATTAATTAATGCCTTTTGCTGTAATTTGGAAGGAATTAGAGACCATTATCCTAAGAGAAGTATCTCAAGAATGGAAAAGCAAACATCACATGTGCTCTCTAATGAACTGAAACTAACCTACGGGCATACATGTGCACAGAGGAAGTAAAAGTCATTGGAAATCAAGCAGGGGAGAGGGGGGAGGAGGGAAGGAGGGGAGGAGCAAAAACCTACCTAATAGGTACAATGAACACTCTTCAGGTGATGGGCACACTTATAGCCCAGACTCAAGCCACATAACAAAAACATTTGTACCCATTTAATATCTTGAAATAAAAAAATCACTAAATGGCATGAATAGATTAATATTGTAATGTTATACTTGCCTTTTATCCAGACACAACTTTGAACATAATAAATTTGGTTTTATAACTGAAAAAAAAGAAAAAATTGATAAATCAGACTTCATCAAAATTAAAAACTTCTGTTCAAAAGCTACTGTTAAGAATATGAAAATATCAGCTATTTAATTGGGAAAATATTTGTTTTTTTATATGTTTTTATATATGTTTATTTTTTAAACCAGTATCCAAAAATATGTAAAGAACTCTCACAACTCAATATTAAGAAGACAAGCAACCCAATTATGGACAAAAGAGTTGAACAAGAAGAATAAACAAATGGACAATAAACTTGTGAAAAGATACTCAACATCATTAGTCATAGGGAAATGCAAGTTAAAATCACAATGGGATACCACTACCACATACTTGAATGGTTAAATCGAAAAAGACTAAATATACCAAATATTAGTGAGTATGCAGAGCAACTAGAACTCTCATATATTGCTGGCAGAAACGCAAAATTACACAGTTAATTTGGAAAACTGTTTGGCAATTTCTTATATTGTTAAATATACTCTTACCATGTGACCTAACAATTCTACTCCTAGTTACGTACCTAAGACACTAAAACCAAGTTGCCAATATAATAATGAGCTAAATAAAAGTAGAAAACCCAGCTACAAAGGCAAATATAAATGAAGCTGTGGCCTAACAAGGCAAGGAAGAAAACTTGACACAGAAGAAGAGAGTGTATCTTACAGCAATAATGAACTAAGGAGCAGGTAGTTTTATTCAAGTTTTTCCCAGACCATATGACTATCTGTAGAGGTATCTTGGCACTGTTTAAAGGTATAGGAAATTATTTATTTCATATTGTAGACTGAATGTTTGTGTTCCTAAACATTCATCTCTTGAAACTTTAATCCCAATGTGATGGCATTTGGAGATGGAGCCTTTGGCAAGTAATTAGGTGATGAGGGTGAAATAGTGCCCTTTTAAGAAGAGGCCAGAGAACGAGGTAGCTATATTTCCACCATTTGAGAATACAGTTAGCAGTCTGTATCCTGAAAGAGAGCCCTCACCAGAATCCAGCCAGACTCACACCTTGATCTTGACTTACCAGCCTTCAGAACTGTGAGAAGTAAATTTCTGTTGTTTGTAAGCCACCAGTTTACAGTATTTTGTTATAGCAACCCAAGGTAAGACACTCCATATATAGAGAAAAGCTGGGAGGCAGACACCAAATATTAAAAATAAAAAATTTAAAGATGAGCATAGGAAACATGGCTAAGTTAATGAGGATCATCTCTTTATTACATGAATATATATAAATTCTGGATACTATGTTAAAAATTTTAAAATATGGCCGAACTCAAAAGAAAGAAAAATATTCTGATATTAGAAGGAAGCAATGATGCAAAGTCATTTGTCCTTGTAGTTTCCTTTGCCCAGAATGTGCTCTTTTCAAATATCTGCCTGACTGACTCTCTCAGTTCATTCAAGTCTCATCTAAAATATTACATTGCCGCAGAGGTTTTGCTTCACAATACTATTTAAAATATAATTCTTAGATATTTAATAATTTTTATTGGTATTATAAATGATATGTTCTATCATTTTTTTCTAATGGCTTCACTCAAGGTCCTCGTTACATTTAGAATTTGTTGTGTAGACAAATGCTATTGATTTTTTGTAAATTAATATTATAATTGGAAAATTCAGTGAATTTTGTCTAATGTCATGTTATATACAATAGTTTGTGAATTATTTCAGATTTTTTTAACTTATAAGAATAATGAGCACCAAAATGATAATTGTCTCTTCCCTTCCTATTTGTTCAGCATATCTCTTTTTCCTGTGTTATTGCTTTGGCCAGGGCCTCTAGTATTATCTTAAAAAATAATGTATACCTGGAATTCTTGTTTTTTCCTGATATTAAAGGAACTGCACCTAAAGTTTTTCTATTAAATGTGACTGTTGATAGATAGTCTTTGTCAAGTCGAGGAAATTTTCTTCTTTTCCTAGTGTTCAAAGAGTTTTTAAATTATAAATAGGTATTAAGCTTTAAATCAAAAGCTTTGTTTGCATCTACTAAGGTAATTGTGTGATTTTCTTATTTAATGTGGTGAATCATGTTGATAAATTTTCTGATGTTAAAACATCTTTCCCTTTCTGGGATAAATCCTATTGGATAACACTATAGTTTTTAACGCATTGTTAGATTTTAGTTAGCTACCATTTTATTTAAAATTTTTGTATCTAGGTTAGAAAATAACATGAGCCATCTGAGCCTAGAGCATTTTGAGGGGAATATTTTTATTATCATTTCAAATTCCTTAATGGTTACTATTTTGTATTTTCTTGAGCCAATTTGGGCATTTTATATTTTTCAGAAATATATCAATTTCATGTAGATTTTAAAGTTTTCACAATTTTTCTTTAATTTTTAAAAATGTCTGTTGTGTCTGAAAATATTTCCTCTTTTGTATTATGAATTTTGCATATTTCAATTTTCTGTTCTTTTTTATTGATTGGTATTATCAGAGATATAGCTATCTATTGGTCTTTTCAAACTTTTTTGTTTTGTTAATACCACCCCCCGACTTAGCTAGGATTAGGTTCAGGTACAGGTTACAGGAGAACCCAAATTGCCAGTGGCTTTACAAGATAGAATATTTCTTCTTTCTTAAGTTGAAAAAGTCTGGAGATAGCTTAGGGCTGCTATGGCCCTCTAAGTGTTAGGGATCAAGCTTGATTGATCTTGTTGCTCTTGTTGCTCCACTTTGCATGGCTTCCATCTTAATGGTCACCTCATCATCCAATATGACTAATGGAGTTCCAGTCACTAAGAATTTATTCTAACCATCAAGAAGAAGGACTATGTTTTAAGGATACATTCCATAGTTCACAAACATAATTCTACATATATCCCATTGAGCAGAACTTGCTCACAGAAGCATTCCTATTGAAAGAAGGGATGGGAAACGAGTCTATTTTGGGTAGTTGTGTGCCCACATCAGGACTGGCTACATAATTGGTGGGGCCCAGTGAAAAATGAAAATGTGAGGCTTGTTAAAAAATTATTAAGAATTGCAAGATGGCAACAGCAGAGCATTAAACTGAGCTTGGGGACCTCTAAGCACAACACTGTGCTATTTCACAGGTTTCATGCCCAAGAAGCTGCCCTTGGCCCAGGGTTCTCTAAAAATTGGGTTTTTCTATTTAATGAAGAAGAGGAGAACAAATATTAAGGGGCAACAGGAAGTCTATGCCTATTATTTAATTTAATAATTTCTGCATTTTTTATTTCCTATTTCTTAGAGAGCACTCTGTCCCACTTTTCTAGTTCCTGAATTAAAAGCTAATTGCTTTCATTTTCTTGTTTTCTGAAAAATATATTTTATATTTCATTCCAAGTACTTATGAGGTTGTTATTAGTATTATTATTATTGCCATTTTACAAATGAAAAGACTGTGCACCGAGAAGTTGAATAACATGGTATCTTAGTCTGTTTTTGTGTCGCTATAAAGGAATACCCAAGGCTGCATAATTTATCAAGAAAAGAGGTTTATTTTCATATAGAGCTCTTGGATTGTATTGGTAACATAAGGGCAGCCTAAGTTGATGGACTGAGTACTATATCAGTGGGAGTGGAATAGTATATGGATGAGTCGGACGTGGTATTGGTTTCAAGGAACTCATAGCTTAGGGAAGAGACATTGCAGCAATTTAAATGGAAAAGCCTGTTCCCTTGTTAGCTCATACATCTTAACCATAGTATGTCATGCCATCAAAGAGAATTTAATTGTCACTGACACTACTCTGGGTAGAAAAGGAGAACCATTGACAGCTAGTTTGGTGGATTCGAAATATAAACCAGGCTTAGGAGAGCACCAAATGGCTTCTTAGCACAGTAATGCTTGGGGCTAGTGTGCTGAAAGGAGCAAGGATAAATGTATGCTAATAGAAAGGGAAACGCTGGCCTTGATTAATTTTTATTGTCTTCAAGAAATATGAATTCCCCCACCCCCTTCCCATGAGATGTGATAACTTCTTGGGTAAACTAAAGAGGAAATCAAGAGTGGTATCTGTCTCTTATGAGTAGGCAATAGCTGAGAAGAGTAGGAGCTGTGGGAAAACTGGCCCAAATCAGATATATACAAAAGGTGGGAGAGGCAGATTATCTGTCTTCAGAGGAAAGGAGTAGAGTTCCTAAAGGAGGGAATGAGAACATGGGCTTCCGGGATTTGTAAGGAGAAGGACTTAAAGAGGAAAGGTCAGATAAATTGAGAAGGGAAAGAGGTCTCAAGGATGTAAATTCCTCAGGTCATCCTTTTCCTGAAGGTCCAAGTCTGAAAAGCTTCCCTTTTTCCATAAAAGAGATGCTAAATATAGATGGGTCCCAGTCTCTGTTTCTCCCAGTCCTTGCTAAGAGATAGCTCCATAAAGAGCTTTGTAAACTTTATGTAGTTATTCATTTGGGTAAGATTAGCAAGATAGGATAGTTGAAGAAGGGTCAGACCTCATCAACCCCCTTAGTATCTAGGAACTCCAGTGGAGATGGGACTAGAGGAGTCATTATACTCATATATAAATTTATTTTTTTTAATTTAATATCTTATACTACATACTGTTTATGCCTTAGTTTCATCATTTAATGTTAATTCATGAGAATTTTCTGATGTCTCAAAATATTCTTTGAAAATTATTCCTGTTGCTTTAAAATACCCATCTTAGGGATGCATCATAACAATTTAAACCATTCCTTTCTTGGATATTTAGGTTGAGTCTTACTTTTTTCTGTTATAAACAATGCTGCAGGGAGTATCCTTATACATATGCCTTTTTTCATCATCTCTGATCACTTTCTTGGTTTAGATTTCATATATGAGGTCACTGGGCCAGGAGGATGAACTGTTTAAGGGTCTCGAAACAATACTGACAAATTGTCCTCCCAAAGACCTTATCCCTTATGCTCTCACTGGCAGAGTATGCAAGTACCTGTCACATGATACTTTTGTCAACATTCTGGCTGTGATATTTATAGGGAAAAATGTTTTACCCAATTAGCCAGGTACATGAACTGATAAGACTTAACCATCTGCCAAGAAGAAATTTGAGAAGTTTGGTTTAAACATGGAAAAGCTGATTTTACTTTTCACAGATGGGGTACCTGCAGAAAAAGGGGAAATTGTTTTCAATAATTTATTTCCATCAGGAGAGAAGGGTTGTGCACCCTAAGTTTTGTAACCAGCTCCATGAACAAAAATGCCTTTTTGTAGTTCTCTAATGTTTCAAGTTCCCAGGCCAGTAAGATTTCCTGACCACAACTTTGTAACTTTTTGTTTCACTGATCCATTCCCTTTTTAGTTGTTTTTATTTCCCCCAGGAGAAACAGCAGGCCTCCTTGCAGCCACAAGATAACTAGAAGGCCTTATACCAACTGGTTGTCCAGAGAAAACAAAGGATATCCCACTACAAATTGTGCCCAAGGAGCTGCTCAGTAACCTACTCCCACATCCCACCTGCACACAAGACCAAAAGAATGACCAATATTAACCCCTAGCTCATTACATTACTAAAATCTCCGCCCTGGGAGGGGCTTATCCACCATCTTTTTATCATGAGACAGTACCATGTTTCCCCAAAAATAAGACAGGATCTTATATTTATTTTTCCTCAAGAAGACACCCTAAGGCTTATTTTCAAGGGATGTTATTTTCCCCTCAAAGCCTCAGCTTGCAGCACGCACAGGATGGCCAGGACCTGACAGGGAGAGCCCACCTTGTTGGTGGGGCTGCCCGCAACTTTCCGGTCACTTCTGGGATAGTAGCTGTCACAATGGGGCAGATGAGAAGGGCTGCTCATCGTCTTTACTGCTCTGGGACGAAATGCATGGGTTGTGCAGGTATGCTGTGTAGCCACACCCATCACTAGGTCTTATTTTGGGGGTAGGGCTTATATTGTGCAAATGCTTAGAAATCCTGTTAGGGCTTATTTTATGGGTAGGTCTCATTTTCGGGAAAACATGGTACTAGCATGATTTCTCCTTGTGCATTTGTGTCCTACATTCTGCCCCAGACATTTAATGATGCTCATTCACTTACTGCATTATTCATTTCTAGAATAATTTTCTCTAGAAAAATCCCTTACCCTGTCAGTTGGGGAGGCAGATTTGAAGCAGTCCATCCCTCTCACCTCCCAGTTGACATTCCTCCTCCTCATTAAATCTCCTTTCTTCCTTGAAAATGCTCATTGTCTTGGTAATTGGCTTCCTCTGTGGTGAGCAACAGAGGGAACCTTGTTTGTGAGTTCCTTAACAGTTTCATGCCTCTTTCAGAAAAAGAGTAGGTGGTATGAATGAGGTATGCTGGGTTCTCTGTAGCTTAATGGAGGGACAGATCAAGATCTCCAATTTTCTTCATGATCACACCCTTGATTTATAGGACATTTGGAATAAGAAAAATAGGGTATGGAAACTTATTTTGAATTTTTTTTTTTTTTTTTTTTTTTTTTGGAGACAGGGTCTCACCTTGTTGCCTGAAATAGAGTGCAGTGGCATCATCATAGCTCACTGCAACCTCACACTACTGGGTTCAAGTGATTCTCCTGCCTCAGCCTCCTGAGTATAGCTGAGACTACAGGCCTGGGCCACCGCACTCAGCTAATTTTTCTAATATTTATAGAAACAGGGTCTCACTTTTCTTCTGGCTGCTCTTGAACTCCTGACTTCAAACTATCCTCCCACCTCAGCCTCCCAAAGTACTAGGATTACAGGCATGAGCCACCACACCCGGCCTTCATATTTTATTTTAAATGACATCAGATGTTTTGATTGCTTAAACTTATTGAAGAACTAAAATAAGAGACATAGAGCTAAAGGGCTCTAAGACACCCATTTTTCTATGTCTTCCAGTGTCATTAAGACTTGATATTCTTACTGATGTGACAAAATGTCTAAACACACTGAGCTTGAAACTGTAGGGATTAAAACAAGGCTATTGCTGCCTTGTTCAATGAAGTGAAGACATTTAGATGGAACAGGAGGACATAGGACCTCATTTTTCCAGTGCTCAAAAAATAACAAATTTTAGAGTTATAGAGTTATGTGGTAGAAATGGAATGACAGTTTCAGAAGAGATTGATAGATTATGATGCCAATGAACCTAAATTTCCAGAATTGCTGTTGGAGGGCAAAGCTTAGGTTGTGTTGAAATATATAAGTATCTCCTCTATTAGTTTTAAGAGCAGGTGATTGATATGAAAGTTAACTATATCTAGTAGAGTCACGGTATTCTTGAAATTGTGTATGCAAGTACACAAATCTCAGAACTATACGGAAATTTATGGCTATATAATGAAACATAAGGCCATCATTTTTTCATAAAATATTCAAAAGAAAACCAAATATTGCAATCAGTGATATAAAATCCAGAATTAGAATTTAGATGTTCTCTGATTTAACACACACAACAGTTTTTAAGAATAGTTTAGCCTGATGAAAACCTATATTGTCACAAAACAGATCAATGACAAATACTACACCTAAAACTGTATATCATTGTCCTAATTTAAAAACATGATTAATTTTTTATAAAACATTTATATTACATCTTAATTCCATATTTTTGAACAGCCTAAAGGTTTTACTTTCCATTGCTGCATTGAAGAGTATGATACGTATAGACAATATTCTATTATAAGCACCAGGTTTGGAGAGTGATAAGTCTAGGTACAAATCCTGACTCAATCATCCCATAAAGTTCTCTCCTTTGCCCTTAAGAACCCATATGACCTGGCTAGGCCCACCATTCTCATCTCATCTCCTACCACATTCCTCCTCACTCACTGTGCCCCAGCCATACAGACCTCCTTGCAGTTCCTCAAACACCTCAAGCTAGTTTCCCCTTCACAACCTTCATTGTTCCCTTTGCTTGGACTGCTCTTCCCTCATATCGTCATATCACTTGCTCTCTCACTTCATTCAACTCTCTTTCCAAATGTCACTTCCTCAGAGAAACATGTTCTGACCATTAAGTCAAAATACCTCCCATGTTCACTCACTCACAATCACATGACTCTCCTTTTGTTTCCCCCTTTATCATCTAAAATAATAAATGTTACTTATTTACTTATTTATCAGTGGTCTTTCCAATTGTAAGCTCTATGAGAGCAGGACCCATATCTATTTTTCTGCTTTGCTATATTTCCGGTAAATACAACAACTTCTGACACATAGCAAGTGGATGCTTAACAAATATTTTTAATTGAATGTTTGAATAAATGAACAAATGCTGTGATAGCTCTATGTACAGATATTTGGAGAGTACAAAGAAGGAGCACCTAATCTAAACTTGCCGTTAAAACAGAGTGTGGCCAAAGGAGATTTCCCAGAGGAAGGTAAAATGCTAGCTGAGTTTTAAAGGACAAATAGGGAAAAAGAGAAGGATCCTATGTCAAGCACACAGGAAGAGATTTGAGGACAGAGGGTAAGAGAAAACACAACTTGACTACTTATGAAACTGGATGGGATCTGGCATGACTCGACAATAAGGTAAATAGGAGAAAATGCCTTCTGTATGGGTGGAGGAGTTGAGTGTAATCTTGGAAGTTCTATAAATAATTTGAGTCCCAAAGGTGCTAAAAATATCCTCTTTCTATATGCTCCCGAAAACAATGAAAATCATCTGAACTTTCCTTCCAGTAGAGTTTCAAGCAATACAGGAAGTTAAAAACATTTATTTGGGGAGTCCTCACCTTTAAAATTCCCTGAGTGTGTCCTGTTCACCTCACTCCCACACCCACTCTCCAACTAAGATCTGGCAGAGACTCAGGCCAGCTACCCTTTAGGACATCCAACAAGATCAATGATTATAAACTAGATTCTCAGATGGGATTAGAGACAGATTCTGTATGGTGAGTTCATCTCACAGTAACTGTATTTTATAATACCAAGTAATTACTATTGTTGCTATCTGTGTCTTGGCAGACATTTTAAAGGGTAGTCCCCCCTCATCTGCTCCACAATAAACTGATTGCTAAAGATACAATTTATCTTATGTATATTTTGAATGCTACTACAATTGCCAACTTAAGCACAACACATCCTCTGTATCTGGAGGGGGAAAGAGTATGTGTCTCTTTGCAGCAGGTAAAATAGTCCAAACAGAAAACCACATCCATGCCCCAAGGAGTCTATAATCCAAAAGCAAGAATGGGCATGCTTTGAAACATAGCAGAACAATACCCACACAATACAGGCAGATGGAGTGGCATATGGCCACCACAGCTGGAACGCTTTGTAAATTATCCCCAAACCATCGCTAGTTTTTGAACACTTCCCTAGTTCAAAGTACAGAACACCATCTATTATTAGTATTAACTCTCAAAAGCCAAATGAGATGTTTAAGGTAGCACTGACTAAAGGTCATATTCCTAAAGTAGGTAGACCTAAAAAATAAGGCTTTCTGACAAAAAGCAAACTACTGCCCAAACACATTACCAACCACTTTCAATGGTGAAACAGTCTGTATCCTTGTTGTCAGAGGCAAATACAATTCATTGATTTTTTTTCTGATAAGATGCCACTAACCAATGCTTAAATGAATATCTTACATAAATGTTTTGGGGGCAAATAGTGGAAAAGGGTTTAGGAATTATTCACTTGGCTTATATTCACCAATCATTAAATCCTAGTATTATTATTGACTATTTTGTTGCTAATGTTTGAGAATAGTAAATAGAGAAGTAAATGGAATATGGTAGGAAGATCATTAAAACTACAGTCATATCAACTTTTAATTCCTAGGAAAACACTTCCTTTTTTTAAACTCCACTTTTCTTATCTATAAAGTGAGAGTAATTAAATGTATCTACTTCACTAGAGTGTTTAAAAAATTAAATTAGATAGTATATATTAAGGCATTTCCTAAACCAGGAGCACTGTACAAATACTAGAGTTTATTATGCAATAGTCATTGTTTCCATGTTCTTCCTCTTCCTTTTTGAGACAAGAGTCTCACTCTGTTGCCCAGGCTAGAGTGCCATGGCATCAGCCTAGCTCACAGCAACCTCAAACTCCTGGGCTCACGTGATCCTCCTGCCTCAGCCTCCTGAGTAGCTGGGACTACAAGTGTGTGCCACCACACCCAGATAATTTTTTTTTTTCAGTAGAGACAGGATCTCACTCTTGATTAGGCTGGTCTCAAATTCGTGAGCTCAAGCTATCCTCCTGCGTCTGCCTCCCAGAGTGCTAGGATTACAGGCGTGACAGCTCCACCTTCATTTTCTTCTAAATCCCTATGGAAGCTCTTCAAATGACCCTACAAGCATTTTTATTTGTTGTATTTTTAAAATTTATTTCAGAATATTACGGGTGGACAAATTTTTTGGTTACATGTCTTGCTTTTGTACTGCTTGAGTCAAAGTTGTAACTGTGCCAATCACCCAGATAGTGTACATTGTACTTGTTAAGTATAATTTCACTCATTCCCTCCTCCCCGCTTTCACGGCATGATTTCAATTGAGTTTTACTTCCATCTGTGCACATTAATGCTGATCAGTTAGTTCCAATTTTATAGTGAGTATATGTGGTGTTTTTTTTCTTGCAATACTTCACTTAGGAAGATGGTCTCCAGTTCCATCCAGATTGTTGCAAAAGGTATTAATTCATTTTTTATGGCTGAGTAGTACTCCATAGTATACATACACCACATTTTATTAATCCATTCATGAATTGATAGGCACTTGGGTTGTTTCCACAGCTTTGTGATTGTGAATTGTGCTGCAATAAACATTCTAGTGCAAGTGTCATTTTTATAAAATGACTTATGGAGGATGGGGATAAATACCCAATAGTGGGATTGCTGATCAAATGGTAGGTGCACTTTTAGTTCTTTGAGGAATCTCCATACTATTTTCCACACAGGTTGCACTAGTTTACAGTCCCACCAACAATGTATATGTGTTCCTTTCTCTCTACATCCATGCCAGCATCTATTGTTTTGGGACTTTTTGATAAAAGCCATTCTCACTGTGGTTAGGTGGTATCTCATTGTGGTTTTGGTTTGCATTTCTCTGATGATTAGTGATGTTGAGCATTTTTTCGTATGTTTATTAGCCATTAGTCTATCTTCTTTTGACAAGCTTCTGTCATGTCTTTTGCCCACTTTTTAATGGGTATTTTTGATATTTTCCTGATGTTTTCTTGAGTTCTTTGTAGATTCTGGTTATGAACCATTATTGGATGTATAACATGCAAATATTTTCTCCCATTCTGTAGGTTGTCTATTTACTCTGTTGATTATTTTCCTTGGCTGTGCAGAAGCTTTGTAATTTAAAGACTCCCTACTATTCATAATAGCTACAAAGAAAATAAAATAACTAGGAATATATTTACAAGGAGGTTAAAGATCTCTACAAAGAGAACTATGAAACACTGAGGAAGGAAATTGCAGATGAGATAGACATGGAAAAACATCATGCTCATGGATCAGCAGAATCAACATTGTTAAAATGTCCATACTGTCCAAAGTGATTTACAGATTCAATGCAATCCCCATCAAAATACCACCATCATTTTTGAAGATCTAGAGAAAATAATTCTACACTTCATTTGGAACCAGAAAAGAGCCCAAATAGTAAAAGCAACCTTAAGCAAAAGGAACAAATCTGGAAGCATCATTTTACCAGACTTTAAGCTATACTGCAAGGCTATTGTAACCAAAACAGCATGGTATTGGGAGAAAAATAGAGACATAGACCAATGGAACAGAATAGTGCACCCAGATATAAAACCATCCACATATTGCCATCTGATCTTTGACAATGTAGGCAGCAATATACAGTGGGGAAAAAAATCCCTATTTAATAAGTGATGCTGGGAAAATTGGATAGCCACATGTAGAAGATTGAAACAGGATCCATATCTCTCACGATTCACAAAAATTGATTCAAGATGGATAACAGACTTAAATCTAAGACATGAAACTGTAAGAATTCTAGAAGAAAATGTTGGAGAAATTCTTCTAGATATCAGTCTAGCCAAAGAAATTATGAAGAAGACGCCAAGGGCAATCACGGCAACAACAAAAATAAATAAATGAGATTTTTGGGGGTTTTTTAAATGAATTTTACTTTTGGGAACAGTCCTAGATTTACAGAAAAATTGAGAAGATAATATAGAGTCCCCATATATCTTGTATCCAGTTTCCTCTATTATTAACATATTACTATGGTACATTTGTTACAATTAATAAACCAATATTGCTAGATGATTATTAATTTAAGTTCCAAGTTTATTTAGATTTCCTTAGTTTTACATAATGTCCATTTTCTTTTCCAAGATCTCATGCAGGATACCACTATCAACCTTAAATAATGAGATTCAGAAAATATGATTAAGTATAGAGTTTGTTCAAGCCAGATGGGATAAGTGTTCCAAAGTGGAGAAGTTAAGATTTTACTTATATAGGCAAAGACAGAGAAATTTTAGGAGGATTACAACATTTTCTGTAGGAGACCAGTGCATATGTTACAGCAATTTCATTGGTTACAGATTGCTACATTTCAAGAAAGATTACTTTATTACTCCATGAGGAGGGGCAGTGATCTGAGGGGGTCTTATCTCTGGTGTTGTTTGGTCTTAATTATTTATAGAAAAAATAATTAAGAAGTTGTAGCCATCTGACATGTGATTCAGGCTACATAGCCACATTACTCTCAAGGCTCAGTATAATTTAAAGTTCCAATAGCTTTAAGTTTGAGTTATTTAATTTCATGCCATATTACATTTAGCTGACATGTTTCATTAGGTTTATTTTGGCTGTAACTCTGACTTCCCTTGTTGTTGATGACATTGACTAAATTTGGGGAGCACTGTGTAAATATTTTGTAGAATGCTCCTCTATTGGACTTTGATGTTTCTTTCATGATTAGACTGAAATTATGGGTTTTGGGGAGGAAGATCACAAATGTAAACTTCCATTTCCATAATATCATATGAAGGGTATCTGCTATCAACATGACTTAGGACAGTTGATGTTGACTTTGGCCACCTGGCTGAGGTAGTGTTTTCCAGTTTTTTTACTGTAAAATTACTCTTTTTTTCCCCCTTTCCATATGATATTCTTTGGAGGAAGTTACTATTTGCAGCTCACACTTAAGGAGTGGTAAGTTATGTTCCTCCTCTTTGGTTTTGTCTTTACCAAACAAAAGCAAGATTTTCATGGGACAGAACTTGCCCACTTATAGTAGGGAATGCTGGGGCTAAAAATTGTTTTCAAAGATCTGGTATGAGCTCACTCTTTTTCAGAAGAAAAACTATAGGAAGCTTAGTTTTCTCTTCCTTGCCTTGAAAATCATAGTCAGTTCCTCTTCTTCCTTCAAGATAATTTTCACCTTAAAGAAAAAAATTGTTTACTCTGTTAGGTTTGCCACTGAATGCTTGAGGGGGCCTGTGCTCTTCATATAGTCCTGCTTTTTCCTTCCTTCTACTTTCTTATCAGCACCTTCTTTAAAAGGAGAATTTACACATTCATTTCTTCTTTTAGAATTTTCCACCACACTACTTCAAATATGTTGCCTGTATAATTTTCTGAGATAAAAAAATTAGAATCCAAAGGTTCTCTCTGAGGAAATATTACCTTTGAAGTTCAGGGAAACATTAAAATCAAAGCAAAATCTACAATTTACTTCCTTACAACAAATTCTGGAAAGATAAAACTAACAAAATACAAAAGAAAGAATCTGTTTCAAACTGATAATAAAGATGCTATAATAAATAGAAAAAAAGAAACCATGAGGAAGTCATGAAAAAAAGTTACTTGGTTTACAACAATTGCATTTCCCTAAACCTCAGCAATATGGGGCAGCCAAAGTAACCAAACTAAGTTTCTATCTCAAACTTCTGATTCAGCCTTTCCTTAGCAAACTTCAATTCTCAGAATACTAGTTTCTGAGGCAGAATAAAAATACAGTAAACATACAAATACACACAGTGAAATCTGACACAAGGAATTTAGACTGATTAAGTTATCAATATTTTGTTTAAAAATAAAGCTATATGGAGGTAAGTAACATTTTTCTAATGATAGCCACGTGGATACATAGTTCTTGCCATCTTCTACACCAAAAATATATACAAACCCAGGAAAGTAATTTAAGATTTAGCTAACAAATTATCAAGACAATTTCTTCTTTAACAAGAACAAAAAAAAATAAATAAAGATTAAAAGCTTCTTTAGTCATAGGCAATGCAGTGTAAAAGAGAAAATATTACTTTTGTAACTAAAAAGACCTGGATTCAAATTATGACCTCACCACTTACTAGCTACATGACCTCAGATGAGTTACTTAACCTCCCTGAATCTCAGATTCCTTATCTATAAAATAGACACACTTGTGCCTACCTAGTGTGTCCTTATGACAATTATAGATAAGGTAAATGAGATGCATAGCAAAAAGCCTAATTAATACATAGCAGGCTCTGAATTAGAAAGAGAGAGAAGATACTCCTAGCTTCACAGAATTTACAATGTAATGCAGGAAATGGAGATTAACCAAGGAATAAAAAAAGTAAAATTTTCAAAATAATAAATTCTACAAAGTGACTTAGAAAAAGTGCTCAATGTCTCTAATCTTCAGGGAAATGCAAATCAAAACCACAATGAGATATCACCTAACTCCAGTGAGAATAACTTTTATCAAAACGTTCCAAAATAAAAGACGCTGGTGTGGATGTGGAAAGAAAGGAACACTTATACACTATTGGTGGGACTGCAAACTAGTACAACCTCTATGGAAAGCAGTTTGGAGATTCCTCAAAGAACTAAAAGTACACCTACAATTTGATCCAGCAATCCCACTATTAGGCATTTACTCAAAGGAAAAAAAGTCATTTTATAAAAAATGCACTTGCACTAGAATGTTTATTGCAGCACAAAGATGTGGAATCCACCCACGTACCCATCAATACATGAGTAGATTATTAAAATGTGGTATATGTATACTATGGAGTACTACTCAGCTATAAAAAATGGGGAACTTGTAAGGTTTTTCAGCGGCAGGGGAAAGAAAAGACAGAGAGAGAGAAAGAGTGGGGCCAAACCACGTGGCTTTATTTAGTGCTCCCGGACAAGGTTCTGGGGCCCCAAGAGAGGAGGGCCCCAGAAGTCCCCCTGTTTGAAGGGGGTGTGGCCTTTTATACCGTTTGGGCTGGGCTAGGGACTTCTGGTGGGAAGAGCTGGGGCGATCTTTGGTGGTCATTGGGAAATAGGAGGGGCTGGTGGTATTTGCGGAATCCAGGAGCTGAAGCGTTCTTATCCAGGTGGACATCTGGGTGTGGTTTTTCTCAGCGGGGTCTGGTAGTTTGTCCTTGGTGGGTCTGGTCTCGTGAGCCTTTTCTTTTTAATCTAGGGAGGGGAAGGGGGACCCGCCACCAGCCTTACAGAACTAATACCTTTTGTAACAACCTGGATGGTACTGAAGACCATTCTTCTAATTGAAGTATCGCAAGAATGGAAAAACAAACACCACATGTACTCACTATTAAACTTGAACTAATTGATCAACACTTATATGCACAGATGGAAGTAAAACTCAACAGAAATCAAGCAGGTGGGGGGGGGTTGGGTAAGTTCACACCTAATGGGTACAATGCACACTATCTGGGTGTTGGGCGCACTTAAAACATTGACTTAAACATACAAAAGCAGACATGTAACCAAAAAGTTTGTAGCCCTATAATATTCTGGAATTAAAAAAGAAAAAAGAAAGAAAGAGAAAGTTAAGTTTTCCTGTCAAGTAAGGTAGGAATTAACCAAACAAAGCCCTGAGTAAGAATATTTAAGACAAAGGAAACAGAATATGCAGAGTTTCAATGGTGGGGGAGATGGTGGTGCTTCCAAAGAATGGAAAGGAGGGTGCAGGCAGCCAGAAATAGTGAGGTAAGAAAGGTAGCTGACTCCAGGACATGGAGGGTCTCGTAGGCAGTTTTAAAGATTTTGGTCTTTGATCTAAGAATAATGAAAAACCATTGAAAGGTTTTGAGCAGTGAAATAGTCACATTTTTTAAAGGCTCCCCCAGGCTACTATGGGAATAAACTATGGGGGCAGGAGAGGACACAGGAAGGCCCAAAGAGGCCATTGCAGCAGGCTAAGCAGGGGTTGAGGGAGGCACCAGAAGAGTAAATGTAGGCACAAAGAGATCAGTGATAGAGCCAGAATTGGCAGGTCCATCTTCCTCCTAAATTTCACATTTTCTAGCCCTCATGTTACAATAAAATACTAAATACTGCAGTGAACATATATAGAAAGCAGGATGCTTGGGGTGTAAGCTGTTGAGTAAGAGAATTTCCCCAGCCTCTAGCACTCAGGTTTGTTCCCAGCCACACAACTACATGGAGAACATGCAGTGCACAGGACAGCAGCATTCACAAGACACTGAGGAACTAAATATACCAGGGAGGGAGAGGCGGGGTGATGGGAAGGGCACTGAATGGGGAAACTGGATACCCTGGTTGCAGTCCCATCTTTGCCACAGACCTTTGGACAAGTCCTTTCCCCTCTTCAGACTATCCCCATCTACAAAAGGATCAAGCTGAACTAGCTCATCTCTAGGGTCTCTTCCAGCTCAAATGTTTCTCTCGCTGTGGAAAATGTATCCATAAACGACAAAGGTAGTATAATATTAATATAATTGTTTAGAGTACACATTCTGAAGCCATAAAAATAAAAGCACACACTTAGTAAGTGCTTACCAAGCATCAGGCTTTGTTCTAAGTATTATATATAAACTGCCTTAATCTTCCCAACGAATCTTTTCAGTAGTAACTATTACTGTATCAGCCATTACTATATCACAGCTTCATTTTATAGTTGAGAAAAATAGATACAGAGATGTTAAGTAACTTGCTCAAGATTTCACAATTATTAAAAGTTAGAGACAAGATTTGAAAGTAGCGGTCTAGCTCTGATGTGTATGCTCCCTCTGGATGCCTGGGTTCAAACACTGCCTCTGTGATTTTCCAGTCATGTAACTTTCTCTGTGCCTCAGTTTTCTCACCTATAAAATGGGCATAATAATAGTTCTTACCTAAAAGTGTTTTTGTGAGGATTAACTGAGAATATACCTATTAAGTGATTAGAAGAACAGTACCTGGAACTTAGTAAGTGCACTGTAAATGTTAGGTGTTATTATTAATATTACTGGTGGCCCAGGGAAGAATGGACACACACATTTTGAGAAACCCTCATTGGCAAGAATGACTCATTGAGATCCCAAGCTTTCATGGTGTTCCCAAGGCAAAATTTGAGCTGGAAGAGACCCTAGAGATCAGTTAGTTCCACCTGGTAATTCTATAGTGAAGGATAGTCTGAAGAGGGGAAAGGGTTTGTCTAAAGGTCTATGGCAAAGAAGGGACCACAAGCAGGGTATCCTGTTTCCCCATTCAGTGCCCTTCCCATCACCCTGCCTCTCCTTCCCTCGTATATTTAGTTCCTCAGTGTCTTGTGAATGCTGCTGTCCTGTGCACTGCATGTTCTCCATGTAGTTGTGTTGCTGGGAATAACTTTAAATAAAGCAAGACTTTACAGAGGAGAGCTATTATCTGTTCTGTGCAAAGAATTTCTCCCAATATATTTATGTTTAATTTATGCCCTGACTTAACACTTGAAAAAAAGAAAAAATATGGTGATTATAAATAAAGTAAGCTATGTACAAAATAAAGGGTAGTCCCTATACCTAATCCAATTATGATTCAAATTAGATTTGGGCATCCTTGATGTTGTCATGAATCAATTTATTCAGTCACAACCAACAATTAAAGGAAAGGAAATAACAGGACACTGTAAGTTTGGATAGAACATCACAGTACGTTGCAGATAGTTAAGGCAAATATTGTGGCATAAAATTTTTGTTGCAGTAAGAGAGACAGAGACAGAAACAAAGACGCCGAGAATAAAAATTATATTTTTTTACCTTGGGTCACATTTTAAAAAAAAAGGTTGAATAACACTGAACTAGATTATTTATTCATTCAACAAACATTCAATATACCTAATTTGTGCTAAGGAATCTACTAAGAGTTGTTTTCACAAGTAATATAAAGTTCCAGCTTTAAGAAGTTCAAAATGAAATGGGAAAAACAGACACTAAACGAAACCAAACTGAACCTTATTGGGCTTAGGCCTCCTTTACTGGGAGAAGAGTGATATTTAGGAAGGAATAGATGTTTTGGAATTACTGAGGTATCATGGGAACTACATGGCTGGGGAAAGAAATGCCTATTTTGTCATGGTTAGTGGTAATTTGGTAAATTTTCTTTGTTTTTAGATTTACCTTGGTTTAAAAAATTGTAATATAATGTGTAAATAGCTAAGAAACAGATAAGCTGTGAGATATAAAGCACAATATCATTGATGTAATGTATTCTCTTGCTTTCCTACAGTTTCTTTTCCTTGGGAACACCAGGATAGGGACCTAGGGTGGCATGGGAGCACACTAGATCCCTGTCTACTACTTCTCCTGTAGATCCTACCATATGGGTTAAAAATAAAAGCTATTGAATTGTGGAACTGGATATAGCTAAAGCCCCACTATAATTAGTGCAGGAGCCCCACAGATTGTTAATGAGGCTGTTTGAATTAGCACCTGCTCCTGCAAGGGTCAGTTGTGAGCCTGTAGGCAGCCAGGTCCCTTGAGTCAGTGAGAGGGAAATGGGAGTGAAGGGAGTAGTCCCCATGCTGCTTTGTTGGTGTTTTCTGAGAGTCCCTGAATCAATATTTTATTTTCTATTTTATTGAATTCACTATGTGGAAAAGGCTAGGCTAGATGCTAAAGGAGACATAGAGATGAGAGATATACTTCTTATTCACCAAGAGCTCACACAAGGACCAAGACATTTAATAAGAAACAAAAGTCCAAAACATCTATGAAACAACAGAGTTCTGCATGAGAACTCTGACCTGGGAGTGAATCATGATCTTTCTACTTCCTAGCTGTGTAATTTTTGGCAAAGTCACCTAAACTTTCAGAGCCTCAGTTTTCTTATTTGCAAAATCAGGACTATTGGATATTTATGAGGAATAAATAACAGCCATGAGTGAAATGGGCAGTATATTTCTGGGTGAATAGTAGGTGCTCAATAATTAAGTTGACTGTAAAATCCAAGTGTCTCCAAAGAAATACCAATGAAATGCTTTGGAGCTGCAAAAGAAGGTGTCAAATCAAGAAAAACATCTTGGAGGTGGTATCTGAGATGAACCTTAAAGGATTTGCCTGATTTTAAAAGGAAGTAATACAGTTGGGGGAAAAGATGCCTAGGGAGGGATGACATAAGCAAAAGGCGCAGAGGCAGAAATAAACTGGGACATTCCAAATAGTAGACGTGTTCTTTGGTGGGAATTGTGGTTACATAGATGAATAAGTCAGTCTCCAACCTCAAAAAGCTCATAATCTAGTGGTGACACAGACATACAAACTGAAATTGACAAAGCAGAGAGATACCAATTGTGATAGAGGACTGACTGCCTAGGGGCTTTGGGAGTCCAGAAGAGGTTCACTTGGATGAAATAATGTCAGGCTAGGGTTGATCAGGTGGAATGTCAGAATATGAAGAGGGTGAGGTGAGATTCTAGAGGGTAACACAGAAAATGCTGACCACATGGCCCATGCTCAGTAGAAATGCCTGGCACAACATCATTCTAGGCACACAGGTTAGGAAGTTGAAAAACATAATGACAATGAAAACTGGGTTGGTAGCATAGAGAAAGTAAGAGCAGTGACCAGGGAGGAAGCAGGAATCATAGAGAAAAATGGATAAATTCTAGAGCTTAAAGGTGGAGCCATTAAGTGCTCTGATGAAGCCTGGGGTAAGCTGTGAACCTGGGTGGCTGAAATGGAGGAAAAATGAGTCACTGGAGATGAGGAGTTCAAGGATTAGTGGGATTCAGTAACTTAAAAAATCACTGTTGTCATTTGATGGCCCAGAGGGCAGAGATATAAGGAAGGCTGTGGGGAAGAGAAGAAGTCAATGAGGCAGATATAAAAATTACCCTGAAAGGTGGAAGTGTGTCCTGGAGAGCAGTAGATGGTTTTGGTGTTTGAAATGGTGAGGACTGTGTTCTCACCATTGTTATGTTGTGCCAGGGACTGTATTTTTAAAATTTTGTTTTTATTTCAATAGATTTAGGGGATACAAGAGAAGTTTTGTTACATGGATATATTGTATAGTACTGAAATCTGGGCTTTTAGTGCATCCATCACCCAAATAGTGTACATGGTACCCAATAGGTACTTTTTCATCCTTCACCCCCCTCCCAACTTCCCTCTTGTGAGTCTCCAATGTCAATTATTCCACTCTGTATGACTATGCATACAAATAGCTTAGCTCCCACTTATAACTGAGAACATGCTGTATTTGATTTTCCATTTCTGATTTACTTCACTTAGAATAACAGCCTCCAGTTCCATCTAAGTTGCTGCAAAAGACATTATTTCATTCTTTTTTATGGCTGACTAGTACACACATACATACCACATTTTCTTCATCCACTCATCAGTTGATGGACACTTAGGTTGATTCCACATCTTTGCTATTGTGAATTGTGCTGTGATACACATATGACTGCAGGTATCTTTTTGATATAATGACTTATCTTCCTTTGGGTAGATACCCAGGAGTGGGATTGCTGGATTGAATAGTATGTATACTTTCAGTTCTTTGAAAAATCTCCACACTGATTTCCATAGAGGTTGTACTAACTTGTATTCCCACCAACAGTGTATTAAGGTTCCTTTTTCACTGCATCTGTGTTAACATCTTTTGGTTTTTCTTCTTTTGTATGTTTTGTGATATGGGGGGTACTGTTGTAGTTTTTGAGACAGGGTCTCACTCTGTTGCCTGGGCTTGAGTGAAGTGGCATCTTCATAGCTTACTGCAACCTCAAAATTCTGGGCTCAAGCACTCTTCCTGCCTCAGCCTGCCAAGTACCTTTTGTTTTTTGATTTTTTAATAATGGCCATTCTTACTGGAGTAAGATGATATCTCATTGTGGTTTTAATTTGAATTTCTCTAATTATTAGTGATGCTGAACATTTTTTCCTATTTATTGGCCATTTGTATATCTTTTTTTGAAAAATGCCTGTTCATATAGTTTGCCTACTTTTTAATGGGGTTGTTTTTTTCTGAATTGTTTGAGTTCCTTATAGATTCTGGATATTAGTTCTTTGTCAGATGCATAGTTTGTGAATATTTCCTCCCATTCTGTACACTGTCTATATATTCTTTTGTTTATTTCTTTTGCTGTACAGAAGCTTTTTAGTTTAATTAAGTTTCATTTGCCTATTTTTGTTTGTGTTGTATTTGCTTTTGGGATCTTAGTCATAAATTCTTGGCCTAAGTGAATGTCCAGAAGAGTTTTTCCTAGGTTTTCTTATGAATTTATGGTTTCAGGCCTTACATTTAAGTCTTTAATCATCTTGAGTTAATTTTTATATATAGTGAGAGATAGGGATCCAGTTTCATTCTTCTGCATATGGTTATCCAATTTTCTCAATGCTATTTACTGAATTTGGTGTCCTTTCCTCAGTGTATGTTTTTGTCTGCTTTGTCAAAGATCAGTTGGTTGTAGGTATATGGTTTTCTTTCTGGGTTCTACATTCTGTTCCATTTATCTAAGTGTTTACTTTTATGCCAGTACCCTCATGTTTTGGTTACTATAGCCTTGTAGTTTAATTTGAAATCAGGTAATGTGATACCTCCAGTTTTGTTCTTTTTGCTTAGAATTACTTTGGCTATTCAGGCTGTTTTTTGGTTCCATATGAACTTCAGGATTTTCTTTCTAATTCTGTGTAAAATGTTGGTATTTTGATAGAGATTGCATTGACTCTTTAGATTGTTTGGGGCAGCACGGTCATTTTAACAATATTGATTCTTCCAATCCATGAGCATGGGATGTTTTTCCATTTGTTTGTGTCATCTAAAATTTCCTTCATCAGTATTTTGTAGTTTTCCTTTCAGAGATCTTTCACTTCCTTGTTTAAATATATTCCTAAGTATTTTATTTATTTGTTTGTTTGTTTGTTTGGGCAGCTATCATAAATGGGATTGAATTTTTGATTTGGTTGTCAGTCTAGTTATTCATTATTGATCTGTTCAGAATTTCTATTTCTTCCTGATTCAAGCTTCAGAGGTTGTATGTTTCCAGGAATTTATCCAATTGCTCTAGGTTTTCTAGTTTGTGGATGTAGAGACATTCATAGAAGTCTCAAATGATCTTTTGTATTGCTGTGTATCAGTTGTAATATCTCCTTTTTCATTTCTGAATGATCTTATTTGAATTCTCTCTCTTCTTTCCTTGGTTATTCTAGCTAGATGTCTATCAATTTTATTTATCTTCTCAAAGAACCAACTTTTTGTTTCATTGATCCTTTGTATCATTTTTTGGTTTTAATTTCATTTAGTTGTGCTCTGATCTTTGTTATTTCTTTTCTTCTGCTAGCTTTGGGTGTGGTTTGTTCTTGTTTTTCTAGTTCCTTGAGTTACAACATTAGGTTGTTAACTTGTGATCTTTCAATCTTTTTGATGTAGGCATTTAGCATTATAAACTTCCCTGTAGCACTGCTTTTTCTGTATCTTGATATGTTCTGTCACTGTTTTCATTTGTTTCATAAAATTTTTGAGTTTCCCTCTTGATTTCCTCATTGACCCAAAGATCATTCAGAGAATAGGTTATTTGATTTCCTTGTGATTTATTATATTTCTAGTTGTATTGGTTAGGAGATTGGTTTGGTTCCTGTGACATGAAGGTCCAGAGTATCATGGCCTAAATAAGCTAGAAGTTCATTCCTTTGTCATGTAAAAGTCTGCATATGTAGTCCATGGCTACTATGACAACACATTTAGTTATCAAGGCTTCAGGATCTTTGTGTTTTGTTGTCTTGCCATTTTCTATCTCAGTTCCCACCATGATATCTTCATTCCTGTCAGCTGGAAGGAAGATAGAGTAGATAGCATGACCCAGAGTCACTAAGAGTGACCAAGATACAAGGGTAGGGGGATTAGATTACCCTCTTGGTAAAGGAGTAGCAAGGTCACAATGCAGAAGAGCAGGTGTATAGGGAGATATTGTTGTATCCATATTTGGAAAATACAATCTGCCACATGTGACAATAAATTACCTTTAACAGAATCCTGCCCTGTTTAACAAATATTCAGACCAAATGGCCATGAATAAAATGGATCACATTTACTTATTTCACTACACTTAATCCACAGAACAACTCTTTAAGGTTGGTTAAATCACACCCCATTCTTCACATAGGAATATAGGTAACTTGCCCTAGATTTCTAAGACATTTAGCTGTGGAGCTGGGATTTGAACCTACACCTGTTTGACTTTCAAACTTTTATTCTTTCTTGGCATGACACAGCCTCTCATGAAGCCTGACATCCAGAGAGAATGCAACAGAAAAGAAAGATTCACCTTGTTTATCACAAGGACTCAATCAATACTTCTCAAATCGAACCAGAATAAATAAATCAAACTCCTAGAGTAGAAACTTAGGGACAAAATCTGAAAGCTATGAAAGAAATACAGTAAGTCCTCACTTAACGTCACCAATAGGTTTTTCGAAATTGCAACTCTAAGAGAAACGATGTATGAGGAAACCAATTTGACCATAGGCTAATTGATATAAATGAGAGTTAAGTTCCTACAACATATTTCTGGTCACAAAAATATCACTAAACTTCTAAAGAAAGACCAAAACACTTCTAATATTAAGCATTTGAAATAAATGTGAATTATACATACATTTAAGAAAGATTAATAAAAACAAGTAAGATAATTATTCCACACTTATTCAAGTTCAAGGTCGTGGGTGGCCAGAGCCTATCCCAGCAGCTCAGGCCACAAGGCAGGAACCAACCCTGGACAGGATGCCATTCCATGGCAGGATGCACCCACACACACACACATACCTATTAAACATGGACCATTTAGACACACCCATTCACCAAATGTGCATAGCTTTAGAATGTGGGAGGAAACTGGAGTATGCAGAGAATACCCATGCAGACATAGAGAAAAAGTACAAATTCCATACAGACAGTGGCCCCTACTGGGAATCAATTTTTTTTTCTCAATGTCATTCAGGGATCTGCTGTATATTAACCAGCTAATAAAACACATTCTCTATGAACATCATTTTTTCATTCACTGGTATTCACAGAACAAATACTTTTTAAAAGGATTTATTCTCTTCTGTATTCTAAAAGGATTCAAGGGATAAGTATTAGATTAGAAATTCTGATAAAATGAAATAGTACTCAGAGATTTTAGTTATGTCAGCACGTTGGAAACACCCAGTTAATGGTAATCATTTCCAACTGGGTTTGTTCCTGGATCTGCTCCTAACAAGCTGTGTGAACTTGGGCAGATCACTAAGCTTCTTTGGACCTGACTTTCCTCACATGTAAAATTAGGAGAATGACATAAACAATTTCTAAGGTCCTTTCCAATACTAAAACCTACATGACTGAGTACTTTCTTTCTTATCATTTCCTGCATATCATGATTAGCCAAGTTATTTTCTACTACTGAGCAATTAATTATCTAATCTATTAAGTGCAAACTGCAACTGTTAAGGAGCAACTAAGAATTGTTAAAACTGTTAGAGCAAAGGCTCTAATCAAATGTTTCTGAACATATGCTCATGAGATTACTTGAAATAGCACTTATTCATTGTTCCCATTAAAATCCCATGTGATGAAATATTAGAGAATGAACAAATTTTGTTATGTTCATAATAATCAATAAAATTACAATGCAGCTTTGCTCTGACAATGGAATGCACCATTTACTTCACAGCTATGTAGAGCAGATCTTTTTAACAGGTGTCTCTGTCAAGTTTTGCTGTCCAGTCTTTTTAACTCCTGCTTCTTTAAAATTCAATTCTGGAATCATTTTTTTTCCCTAGGAATATCCTAGCCTTTCCAACTCTTCCCTCACAACCAGGCTGCTTTGGATGTTACTACTCTGCACTCTAGCAGTCTCTCCTGCTTTCCTCTATTTTAGTACCAGTTACACTGTATCGTCACTGTCATTTCCTCATCAGGCTGTGATCTTGTTGAGAACAAGACAACTCTACTGCCAATGCATGAGGCCTAGACCTAGGAAGTATTCAATGAATACTTGTTGAATGAATGGTGTTCCTTTGTTCCTCTTCAGGAGATGCTGGTAATGAAGACAATAGATGCATGTTTTATCTTACATCAAATTCCCAGATTTCCCAAATATCCATAATTTCACACAAGCCTATTCTTCTATTGGTGTGTGTAGTTGGAGCCTGTTTAGAATGTGCCTAGTGCAGAGGCAAAAGGGCAAAGACAAGCAACTTGTATTCAGTGGTCACTTTACATACTTTTTCCATTAACATTAAAAATCATCATCTTCATAACAACCTATGAGGTAAGTACTATTATCTCTATTATATAAAAACTGAGGCTCAGAGTCTTGATAAAGGAACTTGTCAAAGATCACATGGCTTCCTCCTGAATAACAGAGGTGGGATTCACCTGACTCCATCTAAAACTACATTGCCTCCCCAGGGAGGGGCAGGGCAAGGGCGGGGGTGGGGTGTGTCTCATGATCTGAAAACTCTCTTATGTTTTAAAATCAACCTATCCTCCAAGTCTTTGCTTACTAACCCTGAATTTTAGCCCTGGACATGAAGGTTCAGCAACAAGTGCTCCTCATTGTAACTAATACCTCTGTTCCTCACCATTCATTATTTGAGCTGTGGGGTTTGTATGGATGCTATTGTTAAGTTGTTCTCATTAAGAGTGAAACAGGGCGGGACAGGGGAGGAGTGTGACAAATCAAATCCTCCTGTCAGACCAACCAGATAAACAAAGAAACACAGGTGCCCTTATAATTAAGGTGCACAATGAGCTAGTAATGCCTTTGTGAGAAGAGTGAGGACTTTTAAAGAAAAATAACATTGCCCTTAATACAAGACTTGCTTTTCAAAGGAAGAAAGTAAGTTTCCATGCTCTTACTTATTGCTTTGTTATGTGAAGTTGACTATTCTAGAGCCACAATATGATTAGTAATTGTAAAACTGTAAATTGTAAAATGATCCCAGATTTTATTTATGGCTTGTATTGGAAAGGAATATAAATTAACATTATACTTTGGAGATTTTAAAATAATTCCAAAACACTTATTTTAAGATAGTTAATACTATGCTGATAAAATCAATATTTTAATTTTTCACATATATGTATACAGGCATATATCTACATGATTTAGCCTAAAAAATATTTTCAATTGATGAGAAAATTTTTTTCCTATTGCGTGGTTCTTAATTCTATGATGATTTGCTCTTTTTGATGACATTTTTCATAAGTGGTATTGTCTTAACATATTTGATTCCTAGACCTTTCTCAGATTACTTCTGAAATATCAATAATATAGACAGAAATTATAAAATTGGAGACGTATTTCTAAAATCTCTGTGTGAAGTTTTTCATTTATTTTTGGTAGAGCTTATAAATCCAGAGAATAGATTGAATCATTGACTATAACAAATAAAATGTATAATAAAGTCCCATGTATGCCAGATTCTTTATTTTGAAGAAGAATTCACAGCTAAACTGATTTTGGAAAAGTTAGGCCTAAAAGAATTAGTAATCTTTGTATGTCTTGTATGCGTATTTAACTTCTGTTTTAGTAATAGGAGCACATGTAAATGCTACATGGGTTTCTTTTAAATTCCCAGAATTCCCACTATGAATTCTGACAGCTTGTGCATTTACATAACCTTTTGGTGTTAAATAGCAATATGTTCATATATCAATATAAGAAACACGTACTAAAATCTTTATATTAGAGTGTGACAAAGAACTTAAAATTTTTAAAATGTGTAATCATTTTAAATAATCCAAGTATACCAGGGACTGTTCTTATTGGTTTCTGTTAACTCATTTAATCCTCAGAACAACCTGCATGAAGTCAGTTCTAATATTATGCCCATCTTACCGATGAGAAGTTGAGGTACAAAGAGGTTAACTATTTTACCCAAGATCATAGAGATACTAAGTGGTAGAGTTGGGATTCAAACCAAGACAGGCTTTAGAGCCCGTACTGGTACCTGCCACAATTAACTAGCCAAATTAGATCTCTTAAAGAGATGACTTGAGTAATAAAATGGTTATAAAGAGCAGAACTTGCTACAGGGTTGTGTCTAAAATCATTAAAAACAATAACATGTGTCAAGTTCTTGTATATATGCTTGGCAGTATATTAGGCTAAGTTCTTTAAATGATCCCTTGCATTTAATCCTCACAACCACATTATGATATGAGTATTTATCTAGCTGTATAAATTTAGGCAAGTTATTTAATGTCCCTATTTAAGCCTCAGTTTCCTCATCAACTGATGTGGGCAGAATATTATATATACAGTGCTTAGCACAGTGCCTAGCACAAAGTAAACCCTTAATAAATGTTAGCTATTATTATTATTACTGTTTTTAGGCTTTAGGTGCTCACTTTGGCAGCAGATACACTGTTTTTAGGCTTTAGAAAGATAAAGTAACTTGGTCAAGGTGACATACCTTAAAGAAGACAAAGCTAAGATTGGAACATAGGTCTGATTAATACTCTAACTACAGTGGTTAAAACTACATTTTTGGCTGGGGGCAGTGGCTCATTCCTGTAACCCCAGCACTTTGGGAAGCCGAGGCTGGAGGATCACTTGGGGCCAAGAGTTTGAAACCAGCCTAGGCAACATAGTGAGACCTGTCTCTACAAGAAAAGATAAAATAGCTGGCTGTAGTGGTGTGCACCTATAGTACCAGCTACTTGGGAGACTGAGGCAGAAGGATCATTGGGCCCAGGAATTTGATAGTGAGCTATGACAGCGCCACTGCACTCCAGCTTAAGCACCAGAGCAAGACTCTGTCTGGGAAAAAAAAAACCTACATTATTTACTGTGCTAAACTGTGCTTAATTTTTTCCTGCTAGCCTTTGCCACAGTGCTTTGTTCATTGTAGGTATTTTGATAATAGTCAGAGATAATGATACATTAAAACTAATTTGTTTGTTTTAATTCCAAAATAATATATATTTACTATTCAATTTTTTAAAATGCAGATAAGCAAAAGAGGGAGAAATAAAAATCAATCATAATCTCATCTTCCAAAATAACCAGTTACCCTTTCAAAAACTGGATCATTCTGAGCACATAATTTTGTGACCTGTTTTTCTCACTTTGAAATATATTGTGAACATATTTCCATGTTGATAAATATTCATCAACTGTATCATTCTTAATGTCTCCAGAATATTCCATTGTATGAATGATCAAACCTATTACTGACCATTAAATACTATTTCCAGTTTTTCCATATTTTAAAGAATGCTACGATGTACAATCATAGAGCCAAATCTTTGAATATGTTAATGATTATTTCCCTAAGAAAAATTTATAAAAGTGGAACTGCTGAATCAAAGGATTTGAGTTAGCAGAATTTTGATTTGGTATATCCCCGTCTGCTCAGGAACAAAAAACTCTTTTGTATTATATAGTCAAAGGACACTATGGGAAAACAACTCTTACAGCCACCAGGGATTGTTCAATTTTAAGGCTGCACTAAGAATGAAATCATCTAAAACTTGGATTGATAGTCCATGGAAAATGCATAGCGCTTGGCATATAGTGTCAATAACATAGCTATTATTATAATGAAACCATCAACAAATTTGTTCCTATCATCCCAAGTCCTTTTACTACCTAAGCTTCCTCTTCAGTTTATCTGGGTTTATTTGAAGTTCTGAATCTCAATCAAGTCCTAAAAATAGAAAAAAACTTGAGAATGCTGAGAATTGTGAAGTAAAGCAATAGGCTAGGGGTTAGGAGAATTTTACAATTTTTCCTCCTGATTCCCTTGTGACCTGGGGCAGGTATTCTCCGTACCTAAGAGCCTTGGTTTATAAAGAGGCATTCGATAAGATGATTTCTTTAATATTTGCATTGTAACACTTGATACTAAGCTTATTTTAAACCCAGTAACTGTTACTCATACTTGTATTTCCTGCATTTTCAATCAAAGTAGATTTACTTTAGGCAGTAGTGGGTATTCTCAACAATCCAAATGTGAGTTTCTGAGCCCTAGCAGTGAGACTTTTATAAAGGTCTAGGAGGGCCAAAGAAGCCACTGCTTACCACTGGACTTACACTGTATTATTCAAACGTTTAGTATGGTTTAGGAAGCCAGAGAGTAACTTCTTGGGAAGGGCTCTCCAAAGTCATTCAGGCCAACAAACATTTTAACCTAAAATCTCAGCACACAAAAAACTTGGTCTTTGTTTGGAGCTTACTGATGTCAATCATTGTCTCCATTTCTCACTTTACTTTGAACACATCTTAAACACCAAATAGCCAAACACGGCTTGAAGGATCCACGTACGATGTCTACATTTCCTGTTGAAGACAGGCCACATATCTAATGCCCATTCCCTCAAAGGGTAAAATTTATTCCAAGGGTCCTGAATTCGTCACATTTGTAAACCCCCAGGGCCTTACAAAACCACCCCGCTCCCCGCCCTCCTGTGCAAAGAACACGGCGTTTTGGAGTTAACGTTATTCCAAAAAATGGTGTTGGGGAACTTAAGCTGCAAAGAAGCTACTTCACTCAAAATGTAAGCACAGCATAGGTAGCCGTACTGGAAGAAAGGGAGGAGACTTACACAACGTTCTGAGTATACACTGATGTCAAGCCTGGAGCTAGGCTCCAGGGCCACTACGGGAGCCGGACTCGAAGGGGTCTGTCCTGTGTCTCCGCGCGAGGCGCCCCCTGGAGGCGGCGATGGGGGTGGCGGAGCCGCGGTGCCGGGCGGCCCAGCCAGCGGGCGAGTGAGCCAGGGAGCAAACGCCGTGAGACTCGGCGGACGTCTCCGCTCCCGCCGCAGCCCGCCCCGCCCAGCCTCCGCCGCCGCGGTCGACCGCCCGGCCGGGAAGATGCGCCTCAAGAACCAGGTAGCCGAGCCTCAGCGCGGGTCCGCACCCCCGACGCCCCGCCCACCCGCTGTCACTACTCCCGCGGCCGACCCGGCCACGTGGCCGCGACTGGCTTCACCCAGCCGCCAGGCGCAGCCTCCCAACTCTCAGGGACGGGAGGAGGGGTCTGAGGGCTCGTGCTAGAGGATGCCGCCCCCTCTCTCCTGTGACCCGGGGGCTGCTGGCGACCCCCGAGGCCGCCCATCTGGCAGCGCTGGCCCTGTGGGATTCCCGGTCACACCCCCGCCGCCCTCCGGAGACTTCTCGGGCGGCAGGGGAGAAAACTGAAACTTGGGTCGGCGCGCGCTCCCTCCCCCGCGACAGGCGACCCTGCAGCTCAGAGAAGCCACAGCCCCGCGCCAATCCCCTCTGTGCCTTTTCAGAGCCGTCCTCAGGGTGGCTTTGCCGAACATACTGATGGCGCCAAAAAGTCCGGAGGGCTTAGGGCGATCAGGGCCCCAAGGCGCTGGACTTGCTAGCGCGGATGCTCAGGGGGCTCCTCTGTGTGTGAGACTCTCGCTAATTGTCACACAGGGAGGGCAGCACCCTCCGCTGCCTTTCCTGCATGACCGCCTGCTGTGGACCTGGGACTTGAGATATTTCTAAGATGAGAGTGTGAAGGTTCTTACGTTGCACTAAGCAGTGCTCATGTTTAGCTGAGGAAGGAGGCTCAGGTGTTGGGTGGGGTATATTTGTGCGTTATAATTGTTGCCTCTTTGGGCTGAGGGTTGTCATACACTTAGGATTTAGTTAACACACGTCCTCAAGCCTTGAACGTACAGGAGACCAATTCATTTCTAAAGGGAGAGAACCTCCCCTCCCCCAACATATGTTAAGGGACTTAGGGAGACCACGGGGAAACCGAGGGGAGGGACTTCTAGAAAACAACTCCAAGTTTGGGGGGAAGATGAGTTATATTGATTCCCAGGTTGTTAGCCTATACCACTCAAGAGTGATAACGCTCATAAAATCTTCCCTCTGGGGAATTAAATACCCACCTCCACAACACAGTTTGTCATCAGCTCTGTGGGTTCCTTTAAGCCTATCCATGTGCCTTATCTAAATGCCTTAATTTAGTAAAACCCCTTGAAGAGGCTGCCTCACATTACCCTCCTGCATTTGTGCACTTGCTTTTTCATATTTTATAATACTTGCAAATTGACACTGAACAAGCTTTAACCTCAGTCATTTCAAAGTAAGTTTGATGTTTTAAGTGAGATGTGAATGGAGCTCCATTCATGAAGGAAGGAATCTGTGTGAAGTGTTTTGTAAATGTGAGTGGGTTGAGTTTAAAACACTGAATAAAATTAATGTAACAAGGAATCAAAAGGTTCAATCCAGATGTTTGCCTCCTCGCTTCCTTAATAAAGTGATAGTACAGTGCTGTCACTTTGCCTGCTGTCACGTTGCCTGCTGGCATGGTGCCTCTCCTTGTGGTTTTTGGGTAGACTGTGGCATAGTGTTTGACCAAGAGGAAGCGGATGGTTGGATTCCTTCATTTTTTAAAGTACTAACAAAATCCTTGGGGCTAATGGAGTCATGACCCATCCACCTATACAGAGGATTTTCCCTCTCTCCTAACTACTCTAGACATATCTGAGGGATTTACATGCGGGTTTTCAGTTGAAGATCAGTGTAAGTAATCCGCTTTAGTTATCATTAGTATTAGCCTCTGAAACCTTTGCTTGCTTATTAAGATAAGGTATTTGGGTGTGGATTTTAACAGAGGTGGGGTTGTGAGTTAGGGCTGGTGGCCTTACTAATTCCTCTACTTAGTGTGTGTTTTGGGTTAACAGAAAACTCCTTAGCGTTGTGTAGAGGTAATATCGTTTAGCATGAGGGATTCTAATTCAGATATTCTTGGTTCAGGTCTGACCCCACTACTCAGTAGTTATGTGACTTTGCATAATTAATTTTTTGGTCTTTTTTCTTTTCTTTTTTCCTCACAGACAGATGGGAATGATACTAACCTGGCAAAGTTGACATGGGAATTATATGTAATACTATGTAACAGTGCCTGCCATGTGGGCACTCAGCAAATACTCCTATTGTTAACCAAATGTAAACAGTAGCTATCACCATCACTGCTTCTACATCTGCTTAAACAGATACCCATAGTTGGGGAGGGAGATTAACTGCAAAGGGGCAGGAAGGAACTTGCTATGATAAGTTCTTCAAGTGGAGACAAGGCAGTAATTATTAATAAAATATAAACTCACTTATCCAATCATTAGTGGTCATAATCTTTTCAAACATTAAGTCTTGGGAATACAGTCAAAAACCATGATGGAAGCAAAAAACATTTCTGAGAAGCAAAAACACATCCACAAACAGTGTGCTAACTTGTTTACTTATTGGCAAGCTCCTCAGACCCTCCCTCAAGCCTTTTGATTTTTACTTCAGACATAGTTCTAACATACTTATTAGTTCCCTAGTTTCTCAGCCTACCGAAGATTAGAAGGCTTGCTAGCTAGAGACACACTACAAGTTTCAAAAAAATGTTAGCTGGAAGTGAGGGGCAAATTGTAAAGATAAAACATGAGAAATCAGTCTTAATCTTGGGTAGAAGTAAAAATTGAATTAGAGTATTGAATAATTATTTCAGGTTTTGTTGGAAATTTCAATTTCATTCTTTAAATGGGTTAAAAATATGGTATACTCTATTTTAAAATGGGGATAGTATATAATGATATATTTTAGAAAGATTTCTATCTGATATGATTAGAACATAATCTTTGGTTTGTTAAAGGCAAGCTTCAGTTACTGGAAATTTTACTTAATGTGAAATGATTTATTCACTCATGGTACTGCATAAATGAGGCATCCATTGACTTGTAATTTTTGATTGGGAACTAGATTTTTAAAATTGCATTCATCTTTTGATGCAACAACATAATGAAATGAATTATACATGGAGTATCAGTTTCCTAGGGTTGCCATAACAAATACCACAGACTAGGTGGCTTAAGCAACAGAAATTTATTTCCTCACTGTTCTGGAAGCTAGAAGTTCAAGATCAAGATGTTAGGAGTGTTGTTTTCTGAGACTGCTCTTCTTGGGTTGTAGATGGCTATCTTGTTTCTGTCTCTTCACATGGTCTTTCCTCTGTCTATGTCCTAATCTCCTGTTCTTTAAAGACACCGGCCCTGTTGGATTAGGGCCCACTCAGATGACCTTATTTTACCTTAATTACCTCCTTAAGGCCATACATTGAAATACAGTCACATTCTGAGATATTGGGGATTAAGATTTCAATATAAGAATTTGAGGAAACACAATTTAGCCCACAACACATGCTATTTTGTAAAAAACTGTATTGGTTCTTTCAAAATAATTCAGCTGACCTGTTTCATATTCTGTAGCATATGAAATAGTTCAGATTTTACTTGTTGTTTTGGAACGATCCAACTTAGATTTAAATGGGAGAAACCCAAAAATACTCATCATATGCCAATACATATCCACATAGTACATATGTATAAATCTTTCACGTGTGAAGCTGATTGCAACTGAAGCAGAGTTAAGGTCATTGTCCAGACTGAGTGTAATCTGTGATAGGGTTCCCTAGAAATCATGTCCTTCATTGATCAAAAAAGACAGCTGTATAGTGACTTCCTAATCATTCTTGCCCTATAGTTCTTTGGGTAATGAAGACAGAAGGTTTGACTTTCTTGAAAGAAACCATTTACTTCTTTGATACTTTCATACTTAGTTATCTTTTGAGCACTCTGACCTTCTAGGTATCTATGCAACAGAATAATTATACTAATCCCTTGATGCATATTTTCTACATATTCAAGCCATGAGTTTATGGATCCAAATTTGCTGCACAAGCAACCTTTGTTCACTCAGATCAAAACCTGCCAGTAGTTTACTCGGAAATACCTAAACTGCTTACTTCATGGTTTATTCTCTTTACTAGTTTGAAGTTCATCTCTGTTCTTTGTGTTCATGCATCAGAATATATTTTATCTAAAGAAAAGAAAAAATCTCTGAACTTATGTTGTGCAAAAATGACTCCCAAACGCATTATGTTTGTTACTATCAGTTTGTGCTAATTTGCACAGCCTCTGAACAACTGGCAAAGTAGCTAGTTTTGACGTTGCAGCTGCCACTGAGTTCCTGGTTGCTTTAAATTTTATTAGTACAACGACAGAGTTTACAGTTATTCACAGCATATTAATTGCAAACACTTATTATCTATGGTACCAACTTAATGCTTGATCTTGTGTTTCCTTTAATAGAAATGTTGCAGCTTTTACATTTAATTATAATGGGGAGTAATCATCACTTATATGAGTTTTCACCTAAGAGCAAAAATTTTGGAAAAAATTATAGTTGGGATGAGTCTATTAGATTTAAAATATAACACCAAAATAGCTTTCCTTTTGTGCTTTTAAAATTTCCATTGACAAAACATTGTTAATGTCACTAGCCTCCTGAAAACATTATATGTAACTAATTGAATGACTGATTGATTCAATAAATGTTTATTGAGTGTCCAGTATGGGCCTGGCTCAATTGTAGGTGCTTGGAATAACACTCAGTGAACAAAACTCAACTATCCCTGTCAGCAGGGGAGCCAGGGGAGATAGACATTCAAAATAACCATAATAAAGTAGTATATTGTATAACAAGTTAGGTTATAAGTGCTATGGAGGGAAAGTAGAGTAGGATAAGGAGGATAAGGATTTGGGCAGGAGATTGGAATCTTGAATAAGATAAACCTCACTGAGAAGGTGACATTTGAACAAAACTCAATGAAGGTGAGGAAGTTAGTTATGTGGCTATGTGGACAATAAGCAGAGGAAACAGCCAGAGCAGAGGCCCTAAGACAGGAGTGTGCCTAGAGGGGTTCAAGGATCAACAAGGAGGTCAGTGTGGCTAGAGAAGAGTGAACAAGGAGGAAAATGATTATGAATCTGGTTATAAGGTTTGTGTGCTGCATAAATATTGTCTTAAATATTGTCTACCATTGAGTAGATAGATGCTTCGAATAGTGGTTCTCTGTAAATGCTTGTGGAATGTTTCTTTGGCAACTGAATTGGTGCTTATAAGAACTGGTTCTGAACTACAATAGAAAACGGAAAAGACTTCTGGAATTGTTGCAAATTCTGCTGCTGATGAAAGTTAGAATTGGAGTTACAAAAGAGGGAGGACAGGAAACCAACACGGTCAAAGCTAATGGGTGGATGTCTGAGTCCTGCCTGACCACAATCACACCCACCTTGCTAGGGGAATTCATTTTTCACTTATCTGGTACTGAAAAATCATTTGGTACTGAAAAATTCCTTTTCTCTTTGATTTTTGTCCTCGTGATTGAAACTTTCAATCAAAAAGAAAAAATTTCAGTATAAGGAATACCCATGATTTGAAAGTTTGAGATCTGTCAACCTTAGGAGACTCATACCACAGACTGGCATTATTCTTTCTTATTTATTTCTTATAGAAGAGATATTGTAATTATTATAGTTGTGCATTTTGTTTACATTTTACAAAGTATTTTTACATATATTATCTCATTTGACCCTCACAGCAAATCAACTTGAGAGGTGAATAGCCATTATTAAGTTTTGGGCTAGGCATTATCCATTTGCCCTCAAGATCTACTCTCTACCCTTTTTCTAATCCTTTCTGTGGTCTTAAAGTTGACCTTCGTAGACTGCATCAGTGACCTCCTTTGTTCTCTTCTGGAAGGATTCAACCAAAGGGGGGCAGTGGCAGGATATCTGTGGCAGAAGGGAAGTGAATTTGGGGTTTTATTTCTCCAGCTCCCTTCCCGCCAAGCTACCGGTTAACAGTGGCTGTGTGGAGGCCATGGCACCTGCCCAGTCTTCAGCTACAGCTTTCTTTCTGTGTTCTCTCAAGGTCTAGGCCTGGTAATGGGTCTCCACTGTTGCTATCTCTTAATGACTTGCCTTCGTATTCCTTGCTCAGTTACCCTTTTTGAGTGTGCCTTCTGTTTCCTGTTGAGACCCTGACTGAGACACTACTTTAAAAATGACAACCTAGAGAAGTTGGGTGATTTGCCCAATAATAGACATCTGGTGAATGACAGAGTAAGGACTTGAATCCTGATTTTGTCACTCAGAGGCAAAATCAATTCTGAATATGCTACAAAGGAACCTATTCCAACTGGTAGATACTATTGAAAAATGCTTTCTACTTTGGTCTCAAATTAGAAGTATATGATATAGGATATTATTTGTTGGTATCCTTAAACTATGGATGGCCCTTTTAAAGAATAGGGCTCTTTAAAAAAGAAATATACCTTTCTCCCAAAAAAACCCCCAAACATATCATATCTTCATAAGAGAAGTATATGGAGATAAAATCAGGAATCATTTAGAATGTTTGCTTTTGGTTGTTCACTGTGATGAATAGTAGGGACAGTGTGAATAGTTAATTAATAATCTGTCATTTCCGTCTTTCATCTCTCTTCTGGTCTATCATAAAATCCTCTTTACTCTTTATCTGACTTTTCAGTCTCTTCCCCTCCAACTGGTCACCAATATCAAATATTGTCTCTAAAACATCCGACCCTGTCAATTCCCTGTTCCCCACTATCCACGGGATGAATCCCAAGTCGTTGGTTTGCCATTCTCTATCTGTCCTCACCCTTCTATCTAACCTAATTGCCTTCTATTTTCTTCCATTCAAAACCTATACATGCTACAATGTTAAATTATTTGCAGTTGATAAAATATTGTTCCCATTTGCTTTTGCCTTTTTGCACTTGCTGTTCTTTCTGTTACAATATATCCCTCCTTGCTCCTAGCCCCATTGTCTGTTAAGAGAACCACTTATCCACCAGAATTCTATTGGAAAACATCACATGAAACCTTTTGTACCCCACAGGCTGAGCTGACAGATATAGGGAAAGAAACTCAACTCTCTGAGGACAGAGACTAGGTCTTATTTATCATTGTTTCTCCTGAGTCCTGCAGCCTAGTCTGGGGCTCTGTGCTTAGTGGACAATCAATAAATTATTTATTAAGCAAATGACTTAGTATGAGACTCCTTCAACCCATACCTTTATAAGAAAAATTTTGAAGTTGTTTTTGCTGATTTGAATTAAAATGTTAGAAAGACGGGGTGGAGATGGGAGTAATGAGAAAATAAAAAATATAAATTCTGAATGGTCATCAACTGCAGAGTTCCTAAATAAGGAGTATATGCCATGGAGTTATGTTTTCACTGCAGAAGGATTGAGTAGGACTCTGTGCAACTTTGGTTTCTTTTCCAACCTGTGATTGATCTATGTTAGCTTACTTTGCTGCTAGTATAGAAAGGATTTTCCTTTTTTTTCCCCTCTAAAGATTGGTTGACCATCTTTTCTCTACATGTCTGATAGTAAAGGTCTTTTAGTTCTCCCAGCATGAGTTTCTGAACAAAGGGTCATCTGGGAAGCAGCGGTTTTGAGGCTCTTACTTAGGTCATTGGAACTAATGTTCTGGAAGTGCATGACTGTCATAATAGAAGTCGGACCCCAAGTTGGTATTATTAGTAAGAGTTTTGTATCACAAATACTCCCAGTCCATTCAGACTATCACTTGTTGAGGGGAGAATGATACCAACTGTAATACTATACAGTCATGCACTCCACAACAACATTAAGGTCAATGATGAACTGAATGTACAATGGTTGTCCTATAGGATTATAATGGAGTTGAAAAATCCTATCACCTAGTGACATCATAACCATCATAACATCATAGCACACTGCATTATTCACATGTGTGTGCTGATGCTGGTGTAAACATTATGTACAGTATATAATACTTGACAATAAATGGTGATGTTACTGGTTTATGTATTTACTATACTTTTTATTGTTATTTTAGAGTGTACTCTATCTACTTACATATAAAAAAAGAAGTTAACAGTAAAACAGCCTCAGACGGTAGATATTCCAGAAGAAGGCATTGTTATCATAGGAAATAAGAGCTCCATGTGTGTTATTGTCCCTGAGGACACTCCAGTGGGACGAGATGTGGAGATGGAAGATAGTGATACTGATGATCCTGACCCTGTGTTGACCTAGGTTAATGTGTATGTTTATGTCTTAGTTTTTAACAAAAAAAGATAAAAAATTAAAAAGAAATTCTTGAGTAGAAAAAGGCTTATAGAATAAGGATATAAAGAGAGAAAATATTTTTGTACACCTGTACAGTGTATTTGTGTTTTCAGCTAAGTGTTATTACAAAAGAGTTAAACATTTTTAAATTTCAAAGTTTATAAAGTAAAAAAAGTTACAGTAAGCTAAAGTTAATTTATTATTGAAGAAAGAAAAATATTTTTATAAGTTTAGTGTAGCCTAAGTGTACAATGTTTGTAAAGTCTACAGTAGTATAATATCCTAGTCTTCACATTCACTTACCACTCACTCACTCACTCACCCAGAGCAACTTCCAGTCCTGCAAGCTCCATTCATAGTAATTGTACAGGTGTAGCATTTTTTTCTTTTATACTGTATTTTTATCATACCTTTTCTATGTTTAGATGCACAAATCCTTACCACTATCTACAATTGCCTGCCATATTCAGTATAGTAAGATGCTGTCCACATTTGTAGCCTGTAAGCCATATAGTCCAGGTATGTAGTAGGCTATATCATCTAGGTTTGTGTAGGTACACTCTATGATGTTCACACAACGATGAAATCACCTAATAATGCCTTTCCTAGAATGTATCCCCATTGTTAAGCGACACATGACTATACTGTAATTTAATGTCAAATTACCGTGTTGGTTAAGTATATATGGTAGAAGAACAGAGCTCAAGAAACTTTTGTATACATGCGACAATTGTCACCTTCAAGGGTGAGGTTTATTCTTTTGGGGTATAAATTATGCAAGGCTAGAGTAGTCTTATAATAAGATAATTTCAAAAGTGGCACCAAAACATTTTTACCAAATTAAAGTAAGTTTGAATTTTCTTTCCTGATTTTTGAAATGGAAGAATCACATTGTACAAAAGGGAAGTAAGCAGAATAAACTAAAATTTAGTGATTTGTCCACTAGTCACAAAGTGGTGTCACATAGGAGTTACAATGGACCCTAGCTTGCTTTTATAGATAAGTTCTATTCAGTGGGAGACATTTTCTAATTCACAAGTCAGAGAACAGACTTAACAAATTTACCAAACAAAATTGGGATAACCAGTACTAAAATGCTGTAATTATAATAACCAGTCACTGCCATAATGGAAAACTAGACAGATATGAACTACATTGATATTCAGCAGGGATAAGGACAGGAAAAGATACATAGGAAGAAAAATCAAATCACAAAAAAATTAAGAAAGAAAATATTTGTAAGTAGCAGCATTATTACCTATGTTTGTTATAGCACCCCTTCACTTTTCTCTTACACTTATCCACATATTAATAGAAACTGTGTTATAAAAAGAGCATTAAATTGAAGATTGAAAAGTAAAAGTTGAACGCTGTATTAATGGTAAGAATTCTGAGGTAATTCTTTATCACAAGAATTACCTGTTCTTGTTCCTGTATTCACTATTCTAGTTATTGGTACTACCATTTGCTGAGTGGCCGTAGGCAGAAGAATCTTGAGGAATTGTCTTAGACCCGTTCTTCTGCCTTACTGTCTGTATTCAGTTTTCCAGTTTCTGGGTCCGGATAGTCAACCTGATTCCTTTAGTTAGCCAACATTTATTGAGTGCCTAGTATGTGCCAAGTAGAATGATATAAACAAAAATTTCAGCCCTTGTGGAACTTACATTTTCTTAAACACCATATTTCTCTTATTCTAAGATGAGATTTCTGAAACAGTAATGCATTTTACAATGTTGAAAAGAAACTAAACTAAAACTTAGTAGTGCATTGTGTTGTGGTTATCATTGCCTATACATGTATGAATTTAGTGAAGCTCATAGAAAATATCTGTTCAACTGTCACCTCATTTGAGTTGTTTGCATTTGGAAGCCACATATGCAATTAAATTTTAACTTAAATTTGGATTCCTGGTTGTTTTTAAAAATATTTTTTAAAATAGCCAACAAACACATGAAAAGATACTCAATATCATTAGTCATTAGGGGAATGCATATCAAAACTACAATGAGATATCACTTCACACCCACTAGCATGGCTACAATAAAAAAAAAAGTATTGGTGAGGATATAGTGAAATTGGAACCCTTATGTATTACTAGTGAGAATGTAAAATAGTGTAGCCACTGTGGAAAGTTTGTCAGTTCCTCAAAAAGTTTAATATAGAATTACCATATGACCCCCACAATTCCACTTTTAGGCATATACCCCAAAGCAGCAGTCCCCAACCTTTTTGGCACCAGGGACCAGTTTCATGGAAGACAGTTTTTCCATGGACTGGTCAGTGGGAGGCAGAGCTCAGGCAGTGATGTGAGTGATGGGGAACAGCTGTAAATACAGATGAAACATCACTCGCTGGCCCACTGCTCACCTCCTGCTGTGCAGCCCAACAATTTTTCCCGTTATGGGTGGGGGAGGGGTGGGGTACAGGTTGGAGCAGAGGGTAGGGAGAGTTCAGGCTGTGATGCAAGGCCCAGTTCCTAACAGGCTGCAGGTACTGGGCGGTGGCAGGAGAGTTGGGGACTGCAGCCCAAAAGAACAGAAAACAGGTATTAAAGTACAAGTGCACACATGTTCATAGCATTCACAATAGCCAAAAGGTGGAAACAGCACAAATGCCCATCAGTGGATGAATGGATAAACAGTGGTATATACATACAATGAAATATTATTCGGCCATGAAACAAATGAAGTTCTGATACATGCTACACTGTGGATGAACCTTCAAAATATACTGAATGAAAGAAGCCAAACACAAAGGGTCACATATTATATGATTCCATTTATGAGATATCCAGAATAGATACATCTGTAGAATCAAAAGTCAGAGCGGTGGTTGCAGGGGGTGGGTGACGTAAGGAGAGGGGAGAATGGGGGAAAACTGCTTAATCAATAAGGGGAAATAATGGAAATGGTTTGGACTTAAAGCTGGCGGTTGCACAACACTACGAACATACTAAATGCCACTGAATAGTTCACTTTAAAATGATTAATTTTATGTTACATAAATTCTACCTCAGTAAATTATTTTTTAAAATATTATACTGTGCTGCAAAATTGAAATGAAAAGTTATTGTGTGACCTGAAGTTTGCCTGTCATATGCCATTCAGTGCAATTAAAAACAGAAGAAATTGCCAAATCTCTTTATATATATCCTAGAATTTCCGAGTTCAGAGAGATTGGTATGACCTTTTCATGTGTCATCAAGGAATATCATTTAGGCACCTGACATCTATATGTCAAAAGCTTGACTTCCAACAGAAGCTGTATGACTTTTCATGATACATAATTAAATTTAACAGATGCGTCCACATTCCTTTCCCCTCAGCAGCTCTGAGTACATCAATATGCTGCACTTAGGAATCATGCGTGGTATTACTCGTTGCAACTAAGTCATGGGGTGTCAGAGCTGTAACTTGCCTGGAGTGAGTGTATCCATGACTAAGATCCAGAGTGGTAACAAAGGACTTTGTGAAGCAGAATCTAGCTAAGAATGTGCTAGACTGGGTCCTCTGTTTTAACTACTGCACTGCCACCAAGATGATCCCACTTACAGGAATACTCTCCTACTGTTAATCTGCCAAGTCTTAAATAAGTCTCAGAACTCAGTGGCACAGTGAGCTCATGTTTCTACACTTTACAGGCCCCGAACCTGACCACTCTACACCTATTCAATCTCTTCTTGGAGTGTGGCTGAACAAAGTTGTCTGTTTACTTCCTGTGGGCAGATACCCTGAGTGCCTTGTAGCACTCAAGCATGATTTACATTCTTTATTCAAGGTAATTTTTCTTCTATTTCTCCTGTTGCAGAGGGAAAAAAAAATCACATGTTTAATATCCAGAAGAAAGTATACATTTAAAAAAATCAAAACTTTGAATAACCAAATGCAGAAGAAACCTCAGTACTCCTTGATAGCTTTTTTTTTTTTTTTTTTTTTTTTT
>VBSM01000529.1:34512093-34549264 GCA_008086735.1 Cheirogaleus medius
CTCAGCCTCCCAGAGTGCTAGGATTACAGGCGTGAGCCACCGCGCCCGGCCACCTTGATAGCTTTTGAGATTGTAATATCAATCATCACGTATCAAAGAGATCAAGTTTACCAGCATTGATTATGAAAAGCAGGATCCTCATGATGCTTGGCTGAATTGTCAATGACCAAGAATGATGGAGAAGATATTTGTTTAAAAACATCTGTTTATTCATAAACTTTTATACACATTTAGTTTTCAAAATTTGAATCTTGAATCAAAGTTTGATTGGGCTTGAATAGTGGTTATTTTCTTTGGTATTATTTTTAACCTAAATATCTTTAGGCAGAATATGTACTTTCCAGGTAGGCTACAGAGACCACAAGCCTCCTTAGTCCCTTTTATTTTACTTGGGTCAATTTACACATTTCTGTTCCCTGCCTAGCTCTTGTAGTCATTTGAGTTTGTAATTACCAAAGTAGACTCTACTTTTGAAGTTATATGTAATGGTATAGATAATTCACAGTAAGACCAAATACATACTAGGTTCTGGGCACTGTTTAAAGTGTTTTGTCTGTATTAACTAATGAAAGCCTCACACCCCCATTAGGTAGTGTGGTCCCCATGGAGGTGCACCATTCAGATCTACCTTCAAGAGAGACGTGCTTATTTGCAAGAAGTGCAGGTAGATGACAGCCTCCAGATGCAGTGCCTTTAAGCCATGCTTTTCCTGGGCAGCCCCAGCCAATAACAATGACTGAGCACTGTGGGGGTACTAGGGCCTGGCCATTTTTGCTCAATGTGGGAACTCCTCTAATGGGAAATCTTTGTTCCAGAGCTCCCCATTAGGTTAGCCAGGCTTTGTCTGATCTGCGTCATAGTCTCAGGTTCTCTGTCTCTAATTCTACTTCCTCTCCCATGTAGTTTCACAATAAACCAGTAAATCTCTTGTACTCCTAACTATCTCAGTGTCTGCTTTTGGGAGGATCCAACTAATACAGGTACTATTATTATCTTCATTTTATAGATGAGGAAACTGAAGCACAGAGGAGTGGCTCAAGGTCTCACAGCCAAATGAGTTTCAATGTTTTTTATCATGTTTTTTACCATTATGGTATGTTGCCTCACTATTCTAAAATTCTGATTTATCCAGTGAAGTATCCTTTATATCCCAGGAGCTCTGCTAGATGCATGGAGTAGATAGATGAATAACACAGCCTTTGATCTCAAGAAGCCTATAATCTTGTGGAGAAAACAAGGAAAATAAGCAGACAACCTCCATCTTTGCTCTAAGTGCAATGATGAGATATGTGCAGGATTCCCTGAGAGTCTAGAAGGAGGAACTTAATTTGTGTCATTTCTCTCTTCCCCCACCCCTGGAATGGACCCCCCTTCCTCCTCTTGTTCCCCCTAGCCCATGCCATCACACTTATCTGGGATGCCTGTCATGTCCTTGGACCTCCCAAAACTGAGCTGGGCCTGACTTCTCTGTATTCTTGTAGGAATGCTCTACACTTACCATAGCACACCCACCTTCATTGATGTTTCCTGGCCCATCTCCTGCTTCTCCTTGTGGCCAGTGTCTAGTTCATGCCTGGCTAATAGAAGGGACTTAGGAAGTGTTTGTTGAATCAATGAATGAGGAGAATCGTTTGTTTGGCCTGTTAACTCCCAACTTAGAGCCCTCCAAGGTGTGAGTAGGAAAATGCACAGGAGGGGAATGTTGGTGCAGTTTAATTTTACCTTTCTCTGAGAGTATGTCACTTTATTTCCCACTGTCATCAACAGATGGGAATTCGGGGATGTTTTCCTGCCCCTTTAAAATTTTGGTTCGAACATGGACAGATGCTTTTTATCTTGTTTCCCAATGATACAAATATGTTAAGCTGATGTTTTTATCCATCTATCCCTATATACAGACTTGTTTGTTAAGTCTACCAACACATATTAATGAGGTGTCCTCCCTGTGTCAGGCATAGTGCTAGGTACAATTCACACAGTGGTGAACAAAAAGCAGTCTCTAGCCGGGTGCGGTGGCTCACGCCTATAATCGTAGCACTCTAGGGGGCCGAGGCGGGAGGATCGCTCAAAGAGGGTCTTTCCTAGATATAGAGAACAGGAAAAAAAAATAATCTGGAAATGAAACTGGTTGAATTTTCCTAAGTACAGGTGTTTTATATTCTTAGCTAATTTTTCCCTGGTCCCCAAGGGCTAGAACACCAGCTGCTGACATTTTGTATGAATTATGCACAGCTTACATTTCTTCTTGGTCCTTTTCTGCGTCTTTTTACTTACTCCATGGGACTGGTCTAGACTTACTGTTCATTTTTTGGATCTGTTCATTGGCATGACCCGGTGGTTGTTTCAAGTTTCCAGGACCCAGTTAACAGCCCTGCCAACTTCTGGATATGTTGTGGCTCTCAGATGAATCCTTCTTGCCTACATATGGCCTTGTCCAAACCCAACAGATTTAAATAGTTACCACATGGATATCTTGAAGATACAATCACCATGACAACCCTAAGACAAGAATCATACACCTATGGCAACAGAAGACTATGTTCTCACGGGGAATCTCCCACCCTGTTCATCTTCATGATCCCTCCCATGTGCAGCCTTGCCAAACAGATCCAGCCCACTTTTCTCTCATTCTTCTTTGAATTCTGGAATCTGTTTATTCTATTCATTTGATGATTAGTAATACTCTCTTACATTTCCTCTGTTATTGTATCATTTAGCTTTTTGTATATTTCAGTCTTGTATCCCCAACTAGTGTTGAGTTCCTTGAGGGCAGGGAACATGGATTTGAGTGCTTTAAAGCCTCCCCAAGGGCCAGTCCTGTGCCTGGAGACATAGGGGATATTTGGCTTATGTTTGCTAAGTGAAATCACTGGCTGACAATTAAGCTGCAGGAAACCATGGAGAACATGGAGATGGTTCAGCCAGGAGGCATGGGTGGAGGCTCACAGTTATTAGCCCAGCGAGGCTGCTAACATGGTACTTTTTCCTCTCTCCTCTGTAAAACAAAGGTGATGGTGGAAACTTCAAAGGTTATTGTAAGGATCATATGAAATAATGTATCAACAAATGAAATCACAACTGTTATTCTTTATAGAAATGGCCTTTTGAGTTCAAACAATCAGAAGTACAAGGAAAGATTAGGACAAATTATTTAATCTGAAGAAGACTGGAAAAAGTTACTTATTTGTTGGATTAAGGAAAAGATGCTCTTTCTTAGATGAAATGCTGCTCTGAAGTTGGACTGCCTGATTTGAATTTTGGCCCCATTGTTTGCAAGCTGTGCAACCTTGGGACAAGTTAACATACCCTCTGTGCACCTCAATTTCATAATCTATAAAATGGGGATAATAATATTTATTGCATAAAGTTATTGTGAGAAGTGAATGAAATAATTAAATAATGCCTGTAAAGTGTTTATTAGCACAGTGCCAGGCATAAAGTAAGGCTCAAGGCTGGGCGCGGTGGCTCACGCCTGTAATCCTAGCACTCTGGGAGGCCGAGGCAGGCGGATCGCTCGAGGTCAGGAGTTTGAAACCAGCCTGAGCAAGAGCGAGACCCCGTCTCTACTAAAAATAGAAAGAAATTAATTGGCCAACTAAAAATATATATAAAATATTAGCCGGGCATGGTGGCGCATGCCTGTAGTCCCAGCTACTCAGGAGGCTGAGGCAGGAGGATTGCTTGAGCCCAGGAGTTTGAGGTTGCTGTGAGCTAGGCTGACGCCACGGCACTCTAGCCTGGGCAACAGAGTGAGACTCTGTCTCAAAAAAAAGAAAAGAACCTTAACATAAAGTAAGGCTCAGAGTAGGCTGGTTTATTTATTGCTACTTGCATCAGTTACCTGTTGCTGTATAATTAACCATCCTCAAATGCAGTGGTTTAAAACAGTGAGTGTTTATTATGGCTCATGAGTCTACAGATCTGTTCTTTTGATCTCAGTTGGGCTCACTCATGCCTTTGCAGTCAGTTCTTGAGCAGGTAGGCAGCTCTGCTGATTGTGGCTGGGTTCTCTCACATGTGTGAGGGTTGATGGACTATAAGTTATTCTAGGATGACCTTGGCTAGGCTCATTGGCTATCTTCATGTGGTCTTTCTTCCTTTGGAGAAAAAACAATGGCTTGATCACATGACGGCCAGACAGAGTTCCGAGAGAGGGTGAAAGTAAGCAAGAACTGACACAGTGAGATTTCTAGTACATCCTAATGGCCAAAGCAGATCACAAGGCCAGCCCAGATATAAGAGCGGGGAAAGAGATCATGTCTCTTGACAGGAAGATCTGCAAAGTCATATTGCAAAGGGCATAAACACAAGGAGGGGTGAAGATTGCGGCTGGTTTTACAGTTGATCTACCACACCACCCTTCCGTTCCTTTCAGAAATAATAGAAACAGATATTTGTATCATAATTTACAGATTACAAAGAGCTTTTGTCTGTAACCACTGAGTCTTACAATGACACTGTGAGTTAAGTATTTTTGCGCCTTTATTTACAGTATACTAGATACTATCTTAAGCACATGGTTCACATACTTCTGAGTGCAGCAGTGCAATCATAGCTCACTGCAACTCCTGGGCTCAAGCAATCCTCCCTCCTCAGCCTCCTGAGTAGCTAGGACTACAGGTGCATTTCACCATGCCTGGCTAATTTTTTAAAATTGTTCTGTAGAGACTGTGTCTTGTTGTGTTGCCCAGGCTGATTTTGAACTCCTGACCTCAAGCAATCCTTCCACCTTGGCCTCCCAAAGTGCTGGGATTACAGGCATGAGCCATTGTGCCCAGGCCCATTCTTCTGAAAACTTTTTTCTTGCCTTTCCAGCACACATTAATTGCTAACATTTGAGCAATAAGTTTTCCTCCTAATCCTACTGCTCTCCTGACTCTTCAAGGGTCATATTATTTACTTGCAAGGTTTCATGTTCTACTCATATGTAGGGACATTGATACTCCAAACTAAACCCAGTTTTGTTTTTCTATGTCCAACTGCTGTTGGCCAACTCCTCATAGTTGTCAAATGCTGCCTCAAACTCAGCATACCCCACTGTCTATTTCTTTAAAATATAATTTAAAATATTTTAAATGTGTTATTATTTTAAAATATAATTAGGTTGATAATTCACAGAGTAAAAACAAAATACAGGTAGTAATTGTTTGACTCTCTGTGACATTTATGTATGACCTTTAGCCCTCTAAAGTTTCAGAGATACTGAAAATGGCTTTCTATAATCAAGATTCTTAGGAAAATACTCTCTGGACAAAGGCATTTCCTGCTCAACCTTAATCTTGGGGCAATTAATCTTGGGTCAATAGGTAGGGTCCTGAATGTAGATTGGGTAGCCAAGTAGCTTGGGAAATTTCAGAGTTTTTATTTAGGGTTTTAGTGGTGCTTCTAAATATAGCATGTCCCATTTTTCCTTTTCCCTCAAACTGTCTCATTGATGTAACATGAAACCAAATAGAACAGTGCCGAACAGCTTGAAAGAGTGAATATCATGTGTTGAAAAGGAATATCACAGTATCACCTGATAAAAATAGCTTGTACCCACAGCAAGCAGAGATTGGTGTGCTCTAAGAGAGTGCATGTTTTTTAAAGGTTTTATTCACTCTCCCCTCCCCAAGAAATTGACAGGGCAAAAGCCCTATCAAGTAAGAGGTTGATGGATGGGGGGAAAAAGAACCTTTAAGTTTGGTGGCCAAATAATTCTTTAAAAGAAGCAACAGAAATGTAGTTAAAATAGTCATGTATTTTTCCATGTTACAAATCAAATATGTTCATATTCTTAAGGATTGAGGTAGAGTTTTGACAAAGTAAAAATTAAGAAGCCTAAAGAGGAATAAGTGAGGAACTATATCATTTATTTATTCAACAGTCTTTAACCAAGGGATCATATCATTTATTCATTTAACAGACATGAACCAGGAAACACTCTACCTGGGTGTCCAGAGGATACAAAGGTGAAATAGACAGGGACCCTAGAGGAGTTTCCAACCATGTAAGGAAGATATATTTATTCATATAAATATGCATATAAATATTACCATGTTGAAAGGGACAGATATAGTGAGATAGGTACAGATAAAGTGATACAGGGTTTGTACGTTCTGTCATTTATTTATTCTGACAAAAATTACTTGAACACCTACTGCATCCAGGCACTGTGGTAGGTGCTAGAGACACAGCTTACATTCTAGCAGGGTATATAAATATAATAACAAACTAATAAACTATTAAATAAAATAATGTCATTAAGTGCTGTCAGGAAAATAAAGTTAAGGGGGTAGAATGAAGGAGATTGTTTTAGATAAGTGATCAGGGATATGTGGAGATAAGAGTGGGGAATCAAAGGTCTTCCTGAAGTCAAAGACTAGACATAACAAGACATGAGAGAACACGGATGTGTTTGGGGAAGAGCAGTCCACTTTGACTGTATGGGTGTGGGTGAGAGGGAGTAACAAAGCTCAGAAGAGTTGGTTAATCTCCATATTCTAGTATTTTGAAGGGTTCTCAAGAGGAATAACAAGGCAGGACCATGCTGGGACCAATGGTTGGAAGTTTCAGGGGTGAAAGTCTATACTATTAACAGTAGAGTGTAGGAGGGCTTCTGGCACTGTGTTAAAAAGCATGGTTAACTGCTTTTGAACTCCATTGGGGGACAGGAATGGTGCTTTTGTCATTTTCATATCCCTATTGCCTGTCACAGTGTCTGGCACATAGTAGGTGATCAAGAGTTGATTTTTTAAATTGCATTTCTGAACTCCTGTGTTTGGTTGTATGAAATATGTGGATATTTTTGCAAGTATTCAGTTGAGATGGCTATGGATTTAAATGGAGATCTACAGGTAATTTTTCCCAAAAAGGATGACCTATTCTGTTTTGGCACCCCTGGATGAAATGAATTAATAATAACCCTTTATTTTATAGGCATTTTCTCTTTCTAGGATTGTAGATTTGTTTTGTTTTTACCAGAGAGCTGTTCCTGAGTTAATTGGGGTATGGTAATTTAATTTCTATTTTTTCTACTTATTCACAAACATTTATTTATTTTAGAGAAAGTAAGTAATTTACTCAGGATTTCATAGACAGTAGTCACTGAGGCTTTGTGGCTCTAAGTCCATGCTCTTTCTACTACGTTCTGCTGACTTATATGAAATAGATTTCATTTATGCAAGCTTTGTTAATGTATCTGTATGTCATATTTTAATATCTCTAACAGCAGCATCATTTACCAGCTGGGAGAACCACCTGCTTTAGATAGAGACCTAGCCACTGTGATGAGGACACTTCACTCTTTGTCCCCGGTTAATGAAGCCCTTCTGGACCTCTCTGGCTCCTGTGATTGTCCCCTGTGTTTGATCACCTGTAGCATTTATACACTGCTCCACACCTTCTTACTTCGCTTGTTTTGTTGGTAATTCTGGTTGTTCTGTCTCCACAAATGGGTTTTATGTTCTTCTAACCCAAAGGCTGTGTTTTAAACCAGGAGCTCCATTAGTGTTTTGTCCAACTCTAGACACAGGTGCTTGTGAGCTACTTGTTTGATTCAGAACCACTTATGGCTGAAAGGAAAGTTGAACTCCTCCAGGACAAGAATCATATCATTAATCTTACCTGTATTCCTAGCCACCAGTATCTGGCCCAGAATAGTTGCCCAATAAATGTTTTTTTGGATATGTGGTCTATCAGTGTTCCTCTTAGTGATGTTGTTGACCTCACCATCCTTAAGGCAGGGTCCAGGATTTATTTCTGTGATAACTGTAATGATAATAACAGCCTGTTTTTTAGAATTATAACCATGTGCAGGGCATTATACTAAGAACTTTACATAAATTCTCTTATTAAATCCTTGCAACCACCCTTGGAACCCAGGCAGTCTGACTCCAGAGCCCACAATCCTCACCTCGGCACTATGTTGCCGTTGGAGCCCCTTTCTGTGCTCGGTAACTTACAGGGGCCAGCCCTCCTGAATTTCTTGTGAAGCTGGGTTGAAAGTATTACTTCAGTATTTTAAACATTTCTAAGTCCTTTCTATTTTAGTGCCTGGGCCATTAATATCTTTTGTGAAATTCTGTGATTTCTTTTCCCTCTTGCCTGGATTTGCTAAGTACAAAATTATTGCAGGGAATAGCTAAACTAGGATAGAATTGACATATTTGCCACTCCTGGATTTGCCAGGCAACAGGATTCCTTGTTTTCCTGAGCTTTCTTGACACTTAATGGTGTTGAACATAGGAGGATATGTGGGATGTGAACAGTGGTCACTGGAATGGAGGGGACAGCAGTTCGGAGATGCAATATAACTGCAAAGGCAAGAGAGGGCTGAAAACTGCATTTATTTTCCTGAATCCTCATTTGGATTTCTACTCATTTATTACTATCTCAGGTAGTGGGGATAAATGGACTCTTCTATGAGACTCAATGCCCCATCATTTTCATTTCCTCTTAACTAACCTATGCTTTCCTTTGATAGAAAGACTATAGAGTATGAAAACTTCACTGATAAATGGTAAGGTTTGAGAAAGTTACATAATCGTTTTAGGCCTCATTTTTTTCCTCTGTAAATACCTCATACTCCATAGGACTGCTGGTGGAATTAATGAGATCCAAATTTGTTACCATGGCTTGCAACAACCAGTAGGTATCTGATCTCAGCCTGCGTCTCTGACCTAATCTTAGGTCACACTGGCCCTTGCTCACCTGACTCCAGCTTCCCTTGCCTTCTTGCTCTTGTTCCAGGACGCCCGCCTGGCTCTTTGGTGCCATTCTGCTCTACCTGCAGTTCCAGACCCTCACAGAGCTTCCCTTTCACTTGGCTCAGGCCTGTGTTCAAATGATCCCTTCTCAGACCTCCTTCTCTGACTCCCAGTCCAGAAGAGCTCTCCTTCCCTCCCTGTTCTGTCTACCCACCTAATCCTGCCTTATTTTCCTTATACTGCTATCTAAAACTCTTTTAATTTTTTATTACTTGTCTTTGTTGCCCTCACTTGAATGTAAACTCCATGAGGGCAGGGACTTTTTCTATCTAGTGTCCTTGTCTCTTCAGCCCCTCCAGTGGTGCCTGGCACACAGTAGGTACTTAAGCAGTGTTTCTTGTCATGGATGTAAACGTGCCCTGCACTATCCATTCCACATGTATAGACTTCTTAATGTCAGCTTTGTAACAACTTTTTTTCTGGGTTGTGTGTCTTTTATTTTTACTAATTTAGCCAATAAAAGTTTATGGGACAATTTGATTACAGAAATTCAGGTCTACCATGGATACAGCTTCCTACTCAACTAGGAGGCTGCCTTTTGTGTAGAAACTTTTAGGTGCAGGCTTATCACTGGCTGGTAATTTTGAGAGAAGCAGTTAAGGTAGGATGGAAAGAACTGAATTTGAGTAGATCAAGAGAACACCAAGAACTTTGTCTGAACATGATGGAGACTGTAATCAAACTTGACAGGCAAGGAGTGCCTTATACTTACTGATAATATGACCTTGATCAAGTCCTTTTACCTCCTCTGCATTGCAGTTTCCTTGTCCGTAAAATAAGGGCTATTAATGGAGAAGGAGGGAGGGGGAAGGGCTGCCTACCACTTAAGGGTTGTTGTAAAACTGTCGAGAGAATGTATGTGGTAGTTTATATCGAGTGGCACTCACATAAATTGACATAAATGTATACAAAGTGCTTCGCACCCAGTAACTACTCAACAAATGGTACCTATTACTATTATATTTACATTATTAAATCACTTGGAAATGATTTGGACCACTTGTAAAGATTTGGATGTCTTACTAGTGTTAATGATTAGTTTTCCTTGAATTTAAACAAACTTTTGGATTGTCTTCTGTTCCATTTGCATTTATAAGCATGGGAGGACCCAAGAGTGTAGTGAGTAAGAATCTGGACTCTGGAGTCAAGACAGAAATGAGTTCAAGTCCTGAAGTAAATGAATAAATTTATAAGCAAATGGACTAAGATTCAAACCTAATCTTAGCCCATGCAAGTTTCAATTTCCTTTCTCTGTCAAATTCCTGTTGATCATTGAAGGAGGCCTGTGTACAAAATACCAGGAGCAAGAGAAATAAACTGTGGCCTAGGTAATTCACAGATGCCTTTTGTACCTCTTTGTGAATGTGAGCCACCCCTATATTTCTTCTCCAGCTGAGGTATGAGCATGCTTGATCCACACAGCACCACTGGGCCTTCCCACTGTTTTATGAGACAGATGCCAAGACCCATCAGAGTAGCATCCCCTCACTGCCATCATCACTGATGAATGACAAGAAGCCTGGAAGAGAACGAGCTGTGGACAAGTCACTCTCTCCCTCAAACTCATCAAGCAGGGACACACATCCTCCTTGTTTCAGTAGGTAGACTCTGACATACCTTGAATGTCTTTCACATCTGTTGTCTTTGCAAATGCTGGGAATGACATAAATAATAATCCTGAAACAAAGATTGATTGAGTGCTTGCTAAATGTCAGACTTTTTACTTAATCCTTTATCTGAATCCTTCCACAACACAAGGAGGTGTAGTAGTAGTAGTAGTAGTAGTATCTCCATTATACAGATAAAGAAACTGAGGTTTCAAGAGATGATATCACTCTCCCAGGTACCCCAGCTAGAAATTGGAGGAGTTGGGTTGTTAGTCAAAGTAATCTAATCCCAGAGCTTGTGCTGGGTTGTCACTCTCTAGGTTGTCTCTTGTCTCTGCCAGACTGTGAACTTTTGGGGAAGAGAGACAGCTCTTATTCACCTTTAGTCCCCATCCATCCCCAGTGCCAGCTCAGTCAGGGGTTATTAAGATGAAATTTTAAAATCCTTTCTGTGTAAATGATGCCCTAATCTGTATCTCAAGTTGCAAGGTAGAATGCACCTGCGCATTCTACTCAGTCTTTTCCTCACACAGTCTCCCTTTAGTCTCACAGCCCACCTGGGAATGGAGGGTATTGTCACATCTTTACAGAGGAAGAAACATTCTGCTAGTCCTTCATGACAGGTGGTGGAGTTAGGATATAAACTTAGGGCTCTTAACTTCATATTTGGACATTTTCCTTCTTTTGTATCTTTAAACTTTTAAGATATTTGGAAATTTTGTGGACTCAGGCAAGGATATTTGACACATTCTCCTTTATTATTTTTTAAAAAGTTCCTCTTAATTGTGAGGCAAAAGTTATTTTAATCTCTAATACAAGCACAAATGCTGTATTGATTTTTTTAAAGCAAGGTAACAAAAACTCATGTCCCTCTTTTTGTGGAAAATCATTATTACTAGGTGTTGTGGTCTGCAAGATGCTAAATAAGGATTCTAGCTAAAATGCTTTGCAAAACCATTTCAATGCAAAATCAATGATATACATAAAAATTTATGATAAAATGAATTAAGAAAAAAACAATTCCTTATCTTTTAGTGAACACACACACACACATAAGAAACATTAACATAAAATGTTAACTTTTGGTTCATCCACTGGAGTTTGAGATGTCGTTAGTGGCTTTACAAATGAGGAAAACACCAAGAGCCTTGTCTGAATATAATTATGGCCATAACTAGACAGGCAAGAGGGTGCCAAAGGGCCTAAGTGCTTAGGAAAGTAGAGGTCTAACACAGAACCCAGAAGTCCTGGAAGCTCTGGACATGCAGGTAAGACTCCTATATCTTTAGTTGCTTTCTGGACATCTTTGGTGAATCATGTGAATAAGACTGTGAGCTGGTATTTGGCTAGGCCTGGCTGCAAGGCATGCTGGGTCACCATTGATTCAAAGGGAAAAGGTTATTCTTTCATGGTATTAGCTTACTTTTATCCAGTGCTTCCCATGTGCCAGTTACTGTTCTGTTTTCCTTGCGCTATTTAATTTCCACAATAATGTTATCCTTTCCTCCTTTTACCCCTTGGAGGGATCCATGTCTATAATTGTTACTGTACACAAATGGCTTGCATTATGGCATGGTGAAGAGGAGCATAGGACCTGGAGCCATCCTGCCGTGGTTTGAATCCCAGCTGTGTCACTAGCTACATGACCTTAGGGGCAAATTACTAACTTCTCTTCAGTTCTCCTCAGTTTCCTCTTCTGTGAAATGGGATAATAATTGTGAAGTGCTTAGAACAGAGCCTGGTATTTAGTATATAAATATACACTGTATATAGTGTGTGTATATATTTATATATGTATGTGTATATGTTGCAGCAGTTGTTGTAGGTGGTGGCAATGATTACATAGAGAGCAAACTCACCTGCTTTCAGGCACCAGTCAGGTAACATCAGTGTGTGAAGTACACACAATAAGTCAACAATAAGTCAGTATGGAGAGGTGGGGTGAGTGGAAAACTAGGAAGTGTCCTCTTAACTTAAAGGCATTAAAGTCCAAGAATTTCCAAAACACAGCTTGGGCCACATAAAACCTTATCCTTTTCTGACCCCTTGACTGCCATATGTCAAGCTGTGTAATGCATGTTTTACAAGTAGTTCCCTTAACAGTTGTGTTTGTGGGGTGGTCCATTTTATAGATGTCAAAATCAAAGCTCATGTACCAAGTAGTACAAATGGGGGGAAGTGGAACTGAACAAAGGGAACAGAGGCCTGACGCCAAAGCCAGTAGGGCTCTTTTGACCATACCATACAGTCTCCAGTTTCCTGGGTGAATGGAACTGGAGCAGTCAAGTCCATGCTACTGCCCAGCAGCACTGACCCCCTCGTGGATGTGCTCTCTTGCTGATCTATGGTAGAAACAGGACAAGTGAAAGAGGAAAGGTGCCTGTGTTCCTTGCAGTCTCCCTGGAATGTCTTCTGGGTGTCTCCTGTGCAAATTGCCCTTCATGTAGACATCATTCTCCCTTCTCTATTCCCGTGCCTATCATATGTGCCTCTGTTGGCGGCCACACATGTTACATCTGTGTTTGTGTTGCTCACTCCATTGTGAGCTCAAAGAGTTAGAACCATATTGATTTTTCCAACTCCTGCTGCTCTAGCACACTGGCATCCATTGAATAACATCGGCTGGGTCTGAGTTCTAGCCTTTGTCTGTCTCTCATCAAATTGTGAAATCCGGGCTATTAATTTACCAACTAAGATGTTCAGTTTCTTCATCTTTATTTTTATTTATTTATGTTTTTAGAAACAGGTCTTGCTAATTTGCCCAGGCTGGCCTTGATCTCCTGGGCTCAAGTAATCCTACCACCTTAGCCTCTTGAGTAGTAGGGACTACAGGTACACACCACCACACCCAGCTCTCCATCTTTAAAATTGAGATGATAACTGTCACAGATTGGATTCCCCAGGAAGTAGATTCCAGGATATGGACTAGCATGCAAGAGGTTTATTAGGGAGTGTTCTTGGGCTGTTCACCAGGAGAAGGAAAGGAAAGGGAAGGGAAAGAAGCAGCATCAGGCAAAAGGAGAAGTGGGGCTACAGTGTAGTCTCAGTGAAGGCCTCAACCCACCCCATGAGGAACTCTGAAACTGACATAGCCTTTCAAAGTATCCTGAGTCAGGAGGAGGGTGCCAGGCCTGTATACCTGTTGACCAATCACTGATGTGGGCACAACAAGAAGTGGACATGACCTTGACAGAGGCAACTCTCAGTCAAGGCTTCTCCAAAGAGAACTGACAGTTAAGGGCTGTCTAGGGGCCTAATTCCTTCAGTTTTGAAAAAGGATCTGGGAGGCATATCACAACCTTCACTGAAGTAATAACTTCACAATACTATTGGAAAGCTGATACAATTGAAAGCATCCTGTAAAGTGAGAAACAAATGTAAGGTTTTAGTTGTTATTTATATTAATAGTAATATTACTGGAGCTCAGTAAATTTTTCTTTGACTAAGTCAAATCTGTGTTTTTAGAGCAGCTTCTCAGTAAGAATCATGAAGTGAGTATATGCCCTTGTTTTTATTCCTCTCACTTCCCCAAAGACACCCTTTCCCTTCTCTCTTTTGTGATTAATCTTGTATTGAAAGTGCTTATACCATCTTATTTTAAAACCTCTAGGGTTGGTTTGATTTGATTTCCTTTCCACTGAAATGACTGTTCTGAACTCTGACCTGAATCCGGGATGGTTAGAGCAGCTGGAAGCACTTTTTTGACTATCTATCTTCACACTTTATATTCCATATAGACTCAGAGAAATTCTAAGCACAGTTTTTAAACATTGCTAACATTAACAATTCCCATCAGTAAGGTTAATTACATTTAGTAAATGAGTGCTGGCCCTAGCATTCCCAACTTTGTACTGACCCTGGGTAGGCTGTAGGGCTCAGACATCAGAATACCTTAGCAAAAGCTGTCAACAGGAAAGATGAATGTTCCAAAGGTCAAGAATATTGAGCAGCTCTGAGTCAATTCCAGGCACTAGCTACTTATAGAAAAGAACTGTGTATGGGAGTTCAAAGGTGTAATATGCTGTTGACTTCACACACACATATACACACATTCACACTGACATATACACTGATGTAATCAGGCAGATATTCTGTGAATTCCACCATCATATGATTTCTCTCATACATGCATGTGTATATATTTCTAACTCACAAATCTCACTATGCCACTTCCCTACTAAAATATCTTCTATCGCTTCCTAACATCTCCATCAATTTAAAGTCTTAGCAAAGCTCTTTTTAGTTCCCTAAATATGCCAGGAGTTTTACGCTGCTGTCTTTGTGCATGCCATTTCCTTTCCCCAGAAAGCCTTCTCATTGCTTACGCATCCTACGGGTCTCAATTCAAATGTCACCTCCACCGGGCAGCCTTCCCTGGCCTCCCCACAATGACACTTGCTGCTCTGTACTGCCTTTCCTCCCAGACAGTGAGCTGCGGTATGGAGAGAAATGAATCTGTGGACCTGTTGGAGAGGTGAGAGGGTCAGGGTGGAGAGAGAATGGGAGAAGTTATATACAAAGACTTTGTACTTAAAACAGACATCCTGCAGAGTCAATACTCAGTTATATGTATCTCTGAAAGTGTGACTTAATATATCCAATATTTTATTTTGTTCTTGGTTTTTAAAAGAACCAAAAGGCATCTTTTGATCCAAGGATCAGAAGAGCTTTTAAGGGTAGGCTTTCTGACAAAAGTAAAACTTTCCCCTGACTGCCCTCTAGTGGAGGTGCTAAAAGAGCCCAATGATGGTAAATATTAATATATAAAATCATCATAAACCTTGTTCTGGAGGTTGAGAGAGCAGTTTTCTGGATTGTCCATTGCCCTGGTTAGTCAAGCTGCCATGTGCAGATAATTACAAGATTTTTAAAGAATTCAAGTATGGCAAGACATGACCCAAACTGAATTGCCTCTGGTAATCAGATGGTTCTTCAAGAATATGAAATAACCTTCACAAGAGTGAAGGTTATGGACAGCACATGGAGAAAGGCCATGTGTGACTAAGTGCTGTCTGTGACAGATGAAGTGCTAGATACACACCAGCTTTTGCGGGCACGTCTTCACAATGTGAAGAAAGCACTATTAAGTGAGAGCACTGTAAGTTCCATTACCCCTAGACCACTGACTCTTGCCATGCCTAAGAATCATCTGCTAAACTGTATTAAAATGCTGATTTCTAAGCCCCTCATCCAGATGCTGATTAAGTCTGTCTGGCCTGGAGCCCAGGAATCTGCATGTTAATAGGCACATCTGGGTGATTCTAGTGGGTGTGGCCCTCACATATCTTGCCGTAGGGATGAGTTTTGTGGAGCCATTTACATACCTGTGTGCAACTAAGGCAACTTTCTGTAGAAGTCATGATTTCAGCTATTCCAATGCACTATCTTCATGACAGCATTCTTTTTAGACCTCGTGCCCTGATTTTGGGCTTGAAAAACATGGTTTTCATTTTCATACATGGGATTGCTTGTTAGAATTAGGTATTTGATCTATACCTATGGAACAAACTTTCCTTTCTCCTTTCTTTCTTCCCTCCCTTTCTTTGTACCTACCTGCCTGTCTGCCTGTCTACCTCTGTACCTATGTACCTACCCACCTATATTTGCAAATCAACCTTACATGAGCTGTGCCTTGTGCCGTGCTGAGTGAACCAATGTCAACCACAGAAGAGATAGCCTTTCAAAATGGGGGTTATCCTGGGATTTTGGCCTTTTTGATGGGGAAAGATGAAAGACATTGGCCAGGAAGTTAGCCTCACCTGGAGAATAATACTAACTGCCATTTCTTGAACATCTACCAGGTGCCAGACACTCTACAAGGCTTCTTAAGTACATTATTACAAATCCAGTGAAGTCGTTTACAGGTGAGGAAATTGGAAGCTTAAAGAGGTTATGTATCACTTACATCATCCAGAGTTGTTGAGGTTCAGCTATAACTTGAATCTAGGTGTGTCTGACTTCAAAGCCCCCTCATCCCATTCACTGGATGAACATCTCTAACTACCTGCAGGTGGGCACCAATACTCATCTCCCTTCTCTAGGTCCAGTAGTCAGTTTTGTTGTCATTAGACATAAAATTTTAGGAGAAAACTCCATATTCAAGAAAGTAAGTTAACAAATCAAGAATTTCTCCAGAGCACTGCTACTAATATCTTCCATGTTTCTGGGAAGTCTGAAAATCATTTGTATTGAAATAGAAAGAATACTTTCTGTGATTCTTTAGAGGTCTCTGAAGGTTTTTTTAAGACCAAACTGGGCAGCCATGTATCTTAATTTTGTATTTTGTAGAAAACTTGTGGCATTGTTGACACTCCTAAAAGGTCAGTAACAACTTGTTTGATATTTCAAGTTAATTGTGAATCTCTGCATGTTTGCATAGCTGAACCTTTATTGTTAAAGGTCCCTTATAAATGTCACATTGCCCTCAACGTTCAGGGATGCCCTGAATGCCTAGTACACCAATGGCAATGCATTTGTTGCAATGGAAAGGCATTTGATTTAACAGTGTAGTTCATTTTCCTATAGCCATCAGAACATTTTTAAAAATCAAGTTTGTGTTTTTCTGATTATGAAATATATGTTTGATGTTGAAAATTAGGAAAATATAAAACAGTATGAAGAAGATAAATCATCCATGATCCTCTTACTCAAGAGTAATGGTAGTAATAATTTTAAAAATACTCTTTATGTAAGGCATGCTTACCATGAGACAGCCACTATTGTAAGGTAAGTAACATAATTCTGATTTTATAGAATTGGTAACTAAGGCTTAGAAAGGTTAAATAGCTGTTCTCCTAAGTGGTGAGTAGTGAAGCCTGGCTATAACATTCTTTTTTTTTTTTTTCCTAGTTCCAAAGCCCGTACTCTTCCACTTAACCACTATAAATATTCTAGAATGCTTCTTCCAAGTCTTTTGTATGCATGTTTTTTTCATGGCTGAGATCATACTGTGAACACAGTTTCCGACCCTCTCATTTTCTCTTAACGTAATGGCATAAGCATTTTCCTTATATGATCTGGCTCCCCCTCCCTCTCTGACTTCATCTCTTACCTCTTTCCACCTTGTATGTCACACTCCAGTCACATTGGCCTTTTGTCTGTTCCTGGAACAAGCCAAGAATTTTCTTGCCTTGGGACCTTTGCACTGGCTGTTTCCTCTGCCTCAGCCACTCTTGTCTTAGCTCTCAAATGGTTAGTTTTTTTCCTCATCCTTTTGGTCCCAGCTTAAATGTACAGGCTTTCTCTGAAAGTCTTATCTTAAATAGGTCTGTTCTCTTTCTTAGCACCTTCTGGATTTCCTTCATGACACTTGTTATGATTTACCATTAGTTTGTCTTATTTGTCTTTTTATTGTGTCCTTGTGTCACCTCGTCTTTATAGGTCTAGGCCTAATAGGGCCTATACATGATGCTGCACTAAAGGTGTTTTTATGCAAAACACTTTATCATTATGATAGTTTCAAAGAGGTTTAAACTGGATCAAAATTAGCAACATTTTTAAGGCTTTTGCCTCACATTACTGCAAAAATTTCATCCCAGCATCCCAAAGGGGGGGTACAACTGTGAGCGCTGTGTAAGGGTGCCAGTCTCAAGGCACCCTTGCCAGTGTCATCAATTTTAAAAGTCTTAGCTATTTTGATAGGCGATTCAAACCATACTTGTACACTGTGGGTGCTCAGTAAATTTCATTTGGTAAGGGGATGATATAAAAGTGACATTTGGCCACAGTTCCAAGAATACCCAAGTCCTTTCCTGGACCCCCTTTCCTATGACGTTACACAGAGAATGTAAATTCAGAGAACAGTAGCAAGCACAGGTGCACAGATTGGCCACATCTTCAGTCCTCTTAATCTGTGGAGGACCTTCTGAAGAATTCCTTTTGCCAGGCCTAGAACTGGCCATTGCTTAAAATTGGGTTGCCCCTTGCTCCTTTCTCTCTATATCCAAATGGTAAGAAAAGACTTATTCAGAGCAAAGAAAGAATATTTGCCTTGTCATTGCTGATGTAGACCTGTCCAAATGCCATTTCAATATTATATCCTTGACAGAAGAGGTACCATTTTTATTCAGGTATCAAGTTAACACTTTAAAAATTGATAATATTTAATGCATAGCATGGTAAAAACTTTACTTTCTGAGACTGTGACTCAGAAATAAAAAGCTCTTGACTATATTTACAGCTGCAAGCCCCCTTAGGCAGGCAATGAAGGGGGTAATAGATGTTAAGACTTCCCTTTTTCAGCGTTATTTTAATGTACATGTTTTTAAACTAGTCGTGAGGGTGGATGTTTGCCCACATGTTTGTTAACTAGTTGTAAGTCCTGTTTTGGATAACTTTTCATGTGTTTCGTCTGAGTATATAGTGTCTTTTGTAATACATTTATGTGAGTGCTTTAAATAGTACAAGCAGTAATCATTTTTTATGTCTTTGATAAATATTTTTCCAGCTTGTTTTCCTTATAATTTTTATTATTTTAGACTTACTGAAATTTTAAATTTACACATAGGCAATACTATCAATCTTTTTCTTGTTATTTGCTTTTAAGCTTAGGAAAGTTCAAGATTGGATAAATGGTTACTTATATTTTTCCTAGTTATTTTATAGTTTAATAAGCTTGTCTTGTTTATATGGTGCTTTCTAATTGTATAAAGGAACATTAAAGTTGTATGAGTTATAAATACATGGTTCTGTAGCATCTTCCCCCAAATTGGTGTGAATTTTTCTAATTTGGCTTTGAAAAAATAGATTTCAAAATGAGGTATAAGTAGATAAGCTTTAAAGGTATTTCTTTGTTTAGTTCCTTGGAATCATTCAGCTTTTTTTTTTTCATTCTCTCTCTGCTCTCTCCTGGAATAGTATGCGGAGGAACCCTTTAGCATACTAATATAATAAGGATGCTTTTTATGGCTTAAGAGATCTTGGAAATCCTTGGGAAAATGTTCAGTGACTCTCTGCAATGGAATTAATGTTTTTAAGACAGAAGCATGCATTCTATGTAAGAGATATATTTTCAGAGCTCTTCCTGGGATGAGCTCTCTGACCCTTGCCTCCTGCAGTCCTGGGAGTGGTGCACCCCCCATATAATTGGATTGGAGCCATTGTTCCTTTGTTGTTTGCTTTTCAGAGAGGGGAGGATGTGTATTATATTCTGTAAGGGATGGGGCTGCTGTAGTGTGAATGCATTGTCTCTGGGACTCTGCAGATCCAAGGCCAGTCAATTCAGGGCCTCTGGAGTCATTCCCTGGCCTCTGCTGTTCTTCAGCTAATGGGAGAGATTCCCATCGTTTCCGTCAACTTTTCCAAAGGGAGAATACCAGTACCAAGGAAGAGAGTGGGCTTGGAGAACCAATCAATTATCTTCTGAGCCTAAAACTAAAGAAAATGATCCCATAGTTTAAGTATATTTACTTCATCATCTGTTATTTTCCTTATGAAGACCACTTTGTGGCAAGAATCTTTTCCTGATCACTGTATTGATTTGGATCTCCACAACAGTCAGCCAGAAATGGAATGCTAAACTTCGTTTATTTTAAATTAATGTGTTTTCTTGTTTAAACCAGCTTGATATAATGTGGAAACAGAGGCACTGAAAGGGCTAAGAACTTAGCCAATGTGAAACAGCTAGTTAGTGCCAGAATACTGATGCTTGCTGTTCATGCCTTCCACTCTAGTACTTTCCGCCATCTCTTTTCACAATCTCCAGAGACGTATATTTTACAACTTTGGCTATGAACAACAGACTATATCTCCTAGATTGCATTTTTTTAAATCTTAGCTAAAATAACCCATTGAGGATAAATAGATTTTAATTTTTATAAATTTTACCTTAGTGATGTGACTTAAAATGTAATCACCTGAAGTAGACACGGAACTTTCTACGTGAAAAGTTGCTGTGGACTAAATTGTGCCCTCAAAATTCATTTGTTGAAGCTGTAACTCCTAATGTGACTGTATTTGGAGAGAGGGGTTTTGGGGGATAATTAAGGTTAAATGAGGTCATAAGGGTGGGATCCCTAATCTGATAGGATTGGTGGCCTTAGAAGAAGAGTAAGAGAGATCTTTCTCTCTGTCTACCTTGTGAGGGCTCAGTAAGAAGGCAGACATCTGCATGCAAGGAAGAGAGCCCCCACTAGAACCCAACCCCTGATCTCAGATTTCTTGCCTCCACAGTTGCGGGAAAATAAATTTTGGTTGCTTAAGCCACCCAGTCTGTTATTTTGTTACGGCAGCCCAACTAATATAAAAGCTTTATTGTCTTATTAAATTCTGGTTTCTAGACCCAGTAAACATGCAAATTACAAGATTTTTGAGGCTGATCTATGTTTTAAAAAAATTATTCTGATAGTTCCTTTGAGGTTCTGTGTACCTTTTGGCAATTGAGTCGTGAGTGCTTCAGAGCACTTACGTTAATTGTAAGAAATAGCTTATTGTTGACTGGAAACATCTTGACTCACAGATGGAATTGGTGGATGGAAGCATTGCACTGGAGTGAAGGATGTATGAGCATCGTGATGTCAGGATGTCAGTGTGGCCAGCAGTCTTTGCTGGGTTGAGAACTCACTTCCGAGCTCCCGAAATCACTTAACTATAGGCACATACACATAATACCTGAACAGCATCCCGTTCTGGTTTTGGCTTTCTTGCCATGCTGAGTTATTTATTAACATTTGTCTCAAACATATGAATCATAGAATCCTTTTAGGAGGTCCTCCAGCTCATCCCTTCGCTCTGTAGACCAACTCTTCCCCAAGCATCCCTAACAAAACTCTGAGCTTCTCATCTTCCTCACTGAAGACTCGATGCCCTTGAACTGATTCAGCTGACATCAAAATTAGAAACAAATATTTAACTTGGACAAAGTAAGAGATCTAAAAATGTGCAGCCTCAAGCCTCATAAAGTTTTTGAAATAAAAGAAAGCCAACCACTGGCCTGCAGGTCTTAGCAGAATGGTAATGCTACTTCCATAACATTAACTACCAAATCCCTTCCATCCTCAAGGACAGACAGGCTCCTTTGATTACTCAGGGCACCAGAAACCTGAAAACAAGAAAGGGCACCTATCCACATAGCCAGCCAGCACCTCTCATGTCCTCCCACAGACCCAGTTCTCCAAATGCTAGCAACAGAATAACCATTAAACTTTGGTGAGTTGCAGTGAGGTTTCAGATCCATTCAAATGACTCTGTGTGGTTCTACTTAAGGTTGGCAGTTATTCTGTGCAGCAGGCTGAGTGCAGGCATAACCCCATTTCACAGCTGATGATGGGAACCCAAAGCAAGGCTTTCCATCTCCACAGTAAAGGAATTGAGGAGTTCTATGACTACAAGCCACCCTGAAAGTGAGCAAGCTCCTCAAATGTTATCTGCCATACTTCTGGGCACTGGGATAAAGAGGAGAACCAGACATGGTCCCTGGTCCTGCAGAGATCTCAGCGTATGAAATGAAAGACCCATAACTGATTAGTACAGTGCGAAAAGTGATGGGAGCAGAGAGAAGAGGACCTGATGCAGATTCCTAAAAACTGACTAAATTAAATTAAAGAGATAAGGCATTTCTAACTTGGAAAGTTTTGCTTTTAGATTCCACTATGATATTCGTAGCTTCTAATATGATTTTTTTAAAAAAAACCTTTTGATATGTTTTTAAAACTTTGGTTTAATTTCAATGTTCTCCTAAGTGTTGGCTTTTTAATATATATGAGGTTTTAAAAATATCTTTCTCACCTTTTCTGTTTTTAGAATGAACTTGAAGGGAGGGTGCATTTTCTCAGTAGATGCCACCAAGGGTGGGAAGGATAAGGCCAGGTACAGGGAGAACACAGCTGGTTGCTAGGGCTACCCGCAGAAGAACAGCCTGATGGGGAAATTCAACACTTAAGGGATTCATATGTTTGTTTTCAGAGTCATCTAAAAGCCTGACATGTGGGGTCCCAGCATGAAAAGCCAGGAATTTTAAGGCTGGTGTTTGGACATCAGAGAGGCAGGTGGAGGTTGTGAGAAGGTCTGTTCACAGAGGGCAGTTGGGAGGTTCTGGTGCTGAAATCAGTGGAGAATGGCAGAGGCTAAACAGGCTTAGTCAAAGGTTATGTACATCAACCTAAGTCTCTTGTTTCCTCCTGTTTAAAAAGTTGGTGGTTGTATCTATCTCATAGGGTTGTCATAAGGGATAAATGAAACTCTCATGCATGAGAAGACTGGTCTTTTAAAAAATGTTACCTTCCCCACCTCTCCTTCCTTCCCATACTCCTTTCCCCCACCTTCTCACACTATTCTCTTTCACTTTTCAGGAGCCAGTAGTATATAGAGAGAGCTATTCTAATATGTTCTATACAATGTGTGCCACTAGACTTCTAAGGGAGATGATGATATGGTAACTTCTAAGACACTTAGTCTAGTATTGATATTTGAAAAGAATTGTCAGTATTGGTTAGAATAGGCAAATTACTGTAACAAACAACCCTAAACTTTCAGTGGCTTAATGCAGTCAAGGATATCTCTTGCTCATTTCACAGTTCAACATGGATTCAGAGGAGGCTGTACTCCACACAGTCATTCAGGGCCCCAGATCTTTCCCATCTTGTGGCTCTGTTCTCCACCAGGGCCTTGGAGTTCCCTCCTGTACCCTCTGCATCTATTTGGTAGGCAAGGAAAGAGAGAGAGAGTGAAGATGGAGCATCATACAGAAGTTGTTTAGGGACCAGGCTTAGAAGTGACGTGCATTACTTCCACCTACATTCCATTGGCCAGAACTCAGTCACTCAGTCCCACTGTAGCCTCACTGGGTGGCCAGGCAGAAAAGGAAACAAGATTTGGTGAACACTTGGCAGACCCTGACCGATGGTCAGAGCTAACTCAAAATGGGGCAAATTATTGGAAAAGCAGTGAATGAGCTGCCTCTCACTAAAGGTATGTAAGCAGAGTTCAGTGACCCCTTATTTGAAAGTGCTAGTAGGGTAGGAGGAAATTCAAGCTAGAAGAATGCAGAGGACCTTTCTATCTCTCAGATTCTCTGATTCCATAAACCTGCAAAGACTGGGAGCTGAATTACCCAGCTGAATTTCCGGTGACTTAAACTGAGTTCTTGGAGTAGAAATAGAATGTTGAATTTCATTTCATGAATTGTTCTTCCAGCTTGACGTATTGGAGATTTTTAGCACGCACGCACGCTCACACCTGGCTGCACGCCACCTTCTGCCATTGCAGATACGCTTACAGGAAACTGTAAGTGGATCTGTTTTTGATGCTGGCAGCATCTTACTAAAATGCTTTTGCTGGCATCATGGAACAGGAGCAGAATTCATCTGGGACCAATAATGAGGCTATTTAGAAGGTTTTCTCCTTCACCCCCTGACAAGGCAGATGTGGTGGGGATTTTTCCACTCCCATTCTGTCGATGGTGGCCGAAATTAGTTCAAGGCCATCAAAAATGTTTAGACCTTGAAAGTTGAAACCCCAAACCCATAAAGAGGACAAATCCTTTTTCTCTCATCTAGCAAGAGAAAGAGAAACTCACCCTAGAGTTTCCCAACACAGAAGTTTGTCATCTATTGTTCTGTAACAGACCTAGAAAAAGCATAGCCATGTGTCAATTTGGAAGGAAAAACAGTATTGGCCTCCATCAAAAATATCTCCAGATAATATTAAAGTGGTTGATTTTTTCCTGAAATCATGTTATATTGAAACAACATTTTCTTCTAAGCACTTTCACTTCTATCATTTCATTTTAAAATTCCCAGCTGTTGTGTGAGGTAGGGTTTTCATGTATTATCCCCATTTAATAGATAAGACTGCTTAAGGTCTAGAAAGATTAAGTGGCTTGATTAAGGTCTGTGAGACATGTATGTAATTAGTACCCAAATCTCTATACTTCCAAACTCTTTCCTTAGACCACACAAGGTTATATCAGCTGATGCTATTTTTGGCCACTCTAGCTCATTATAACTGACCCTGTCCATCTGTCGATCCATTCATCCTTCTGTCTGTCCACAAAATCTATACCAGGAATTGTGCTTCAGATACAGAGATCAGTCAGGGTCTTTACTTTCAACAAGTTCACAGCTTAGTAGGAAAGATGGACATAGAAATAAATAAATAAATGATGGATATAATAAAGTATATAGAGAGGGTACAATGGGTGTGTATGTGGGGAAGGGGCAGGATTGGACACACAATGAAAGCATGGTCAGTTCTTCCTTAGAAAGTCAGGGATGGTTTCACAAAAGAGATGACATTGGAACTGAATCTTATAGGTATATGGCCGTCAGACACACAAAGGGTCAAGGGGCATCCCAGGCACAGCACCACCTTCCGCAAAGGCATAGAAGCTTGAGAGAAAGTGGCCTACATAGGGATATTCTGGCATATTTAGGGATGGTTTTGGAGAGTGATGAATCCCAGGGGGCACCCTGGCAGCACTGCTGAGCTAAAAATAAAGGATGATGTTTTGCAATACTTGTGTGGACCCTTGTTCCTGGACTCACAATGACATCTCAATTCTCTGACTTTAGGGAGCAGTTTTGGTCTGACCCCCACAATACAGTCCTTGAGTATGTTTTCTTGTCTTGTTCTTTCCATGTTCTCATCAGTAAGTTTGGGATCCCTAGTTTGATTGTAAATGCTCAAAGACACTGAACCATGTCGTATCCTTGCAGCATTCCCCAGCCCTAGGCTAAGAACAGTACATTGTGGCTACTAAGGGACGGCTTGGTGATTTAAAAATATTCAAAAATCAATCAGCAAGTACAAGAGAATGTTAGCAGAATGTTGCACCATGAAGGGGAAAAAATGTGTGCTTCAGTTCAGTTAGGTAAACCAGCACCATGCCAGGCATGGAGGCACACTGTCGTTAGCCTCAAAGAGCTTACAGTTTTGAATGGAAGGTAGGAATTGCAATTCTTTTGCTAATTATTAATAGAGATTCCTTGTACTCTCAAAAGTGTCTGAGTTTGACCAAAAGAGGAAGGGATATCTTATCTCAAGCATCAGTTAAGGAAAGTGGTTGATGTAGAAAGTCCCACTAGTAGATATCAAGAGCACCAATTCAAAACTTATTGAGCAGATATTTATCAAATGTGATTCTATTCTGGACACTCCAGGGAGCCGTAACGATGAACAAGATGTGGTCTTTCCTTAGCCCTTATTTCAAAGTGATCATTGTACATATCCTATCTTTCTCACAGTTGGTTGTTAAGAATAACACAGTAAGCGCTCTGTAAATGTTGAATGATTATAATGAGTCAAATAATGTATATTACTTAACCTCCTTCTGCTTTAGTTTTCCTCATCTGTCAATGCAGGGATAATAATAACGGTACCTACCTTATAGGATTATTGTCATATTAAGTGAATTAATGCATATAAAGAGCTGAGGCATAGTACATGTTCAATAAATAGTAGTATTCTGTGAAAGCACTTTGCAAACAAAACAGAGCTACCTATAACTTTCTGTAGCTTAAAAATGAGAAAAGCAATTATTTGGGAGCTTTGTCTAGGAAGGTTGCATTTGTTAATTTATTCAACCATCATTTCTTATTAATTAGATATGAGTCCCACCCTCAAGGAGCTAAGCTTAGGAGGAGAGACAGACTTGCAAAAGAAGACCATGAATCTATATACATTTATATCATGAAACAATGTCCTCTAAATTTGTGGAGTCTGTTAAAGGTCTGCTGGGTACCCTTTCATAGACCACTCATTGAAATTCTCAGCAGAAGGGGTGGATGTTGACTGCTATTAATCAAGGAAGCAATGTGGTAAAATTGGAATTTTAGAAACGTCACTGTGGCTGGTAGATGGGATTCAGTTAAAACTGGAGGTACGGAGATGTTGATGTTAATAACCTGGGACAAGATCAAGATGCCAGGTTTATTTTCCAAGCCCTCTCTCAGTACTTGTGAAACCCATGTTGTCAACCACTGTTAATTGTTGCACTTTGTGTTTCTGTAAGTAAAGAATGATTAGGAGGTAAATTAATTGTGAAGCTTTAAGGTAGGTAAAAAGTATGAGAGAAGTAAGCACTGTAATTCTGTATGCTTGGGAGGCCTCAGTGACTGAGACATTCCATTCGGGATTTTGGATAGCAATTACTGAGTGCTTTGATTTGGATGTAACAGACAAGGAGACTTGGGTCCAATGGAGGTGCCTGGGGACTTGCCCAGGGTCACATGGCTAGTTGGTGGCAGCATTGGTGCTCAAACTCAAGTCTTCTGACTCCCAGCTCTCTTTTTTTTCCACCATAGTATTATTTAGACTTGACTGGATTGGTTTCCTCACTGGTTGCTGAGTTCTTCAGGGGGCCTCAGGAACTGTGTGGCTATAGGGTAGACATTTAGTGGATCCCACTCTCCCCTCAACCAGGAGAACAGCACTTTTCTATTTGTTTATATATTCAGGGTTTTCATAAAATTGTGTTTAGAAAAAAAACAATTGCAGGGGAAAAAACTTTGAAAATAAATCCTCTGGAGTTACAAACTAGCTAACTAGCCTGATACTCCTGTAAGTACAGAACTATTTATTTCCCTTTTAAACTAATTTTATATATTTACAAAATTATATAATACTATATACTTTTTATACACACATATATTAACTAATGTCACTGCCTATATATTTATAATGCACCAATAACTCTTTTAAGTATTTGTACTTCCTAAGGTACAAATTTTTTTCAGAGTCCTAGTTGCATAGATCATGAGAATATGAGCAGGTGATGAATTTGTACTCCAAGCTACAATATTAGCAATACCTTCCTCTTTGCTATAGCTTCCACACCATCCTGGCCTATTGGAGTTCTCTGTGACTGAAGACTTCTTCAGCTATGGAAGCACAAGTTCAGTGTGCAAACCCTCACATTATATTCACTAAATAAGATGAATACTCATCTCTATCAATAAAACAACATCTCTTTCAAAATCTCATGGTTGTATTAATAGCTCAATGGATTTATCTTGAAGAGCAACTTCCACTTTAGAGTTCCTGGTGTTAGTCACTTGAACATTCTTAGGGGGAATAAGACCTTCCTTTGGCAGAATTTTCTCACATCATAAAAATGATTTTGTGGACAGATGAATTCCAAAAGTTAATTTTTTTTTCGAGTCACCCTTGGGATTCATCTATTTTTCATGTATTTCTAAGAGAGGCCATATCTCAGCCTGCCATTTGAATATATTCATTTTACTTTAGCAAATATTTACTGAGCAGCAACTATGACAGCCACTGTGCTCAGCTGGAGAGAAACAAAGATAAATAAGAACAGTCTTTGCCCTTGAGTACCTTGAAAACAAGTAGGGGAGACAGACCTGTAGACAACTGTGGTAATACTCTAGCATGAATTGTGTGAAGGCAGGAAGAACAAGGTGCCATAAGAGCTCAAACAATGAAGAAGCTAATTTTGCTTCGTGAGGTTGAGGCCTTGACAGATGGGTATGACTTTCCAGGGAGAGAAGGCATTCCAGATGGAAAACGCAGCAGGAACAAGACATTGGGTAAAAGGGCCAAGTGTTACAGGAGAATAGACTGGCATGTCTAGAGCTGTGTATATGAAAGGGAATGTCTCAGAGGAGTCAGGAAGCTTAAATGAAGGCCAGATTGTAAAGAGCCTTGAATGTCATACTGAATAATTGGACTTGATATAAACAGTAAGGATCTTAGAAGGATTCTTAGTGGGAGAGTAACAGAACATAGTTTGAACCATATAAAATTGATAATATTTGACTTTTATAGGCTTTTAACCTATAAAAACAATTTCATGCTTCAACCTAATATAAAAAAGAGTTAACATTTTTGAGTACTTAGCAGCGTATCATACCCCATAATACATGCCTTACATGGATTATCTCATTTAATCCTCACAACTGTAGGCATTATTATTGTCCTCATTTGAAATATGAGGACACTGAAGTTCAGAGAGCATCTTTGGACTTGATCAAGGTCCTGGTCTCTGATTTGTAAAAGCCCATAGTTTTAATGATTTTAACCAACCATATCCAGGTCTGCATTTTATTAAAATCACTCTGGTGACCAGACTGGGTATTAAAGGAACATGATATTAACCTGGCTCTTTATTTGAGGCAGATTTTAAAATCTCCTGCAAACGCTTAGTTTCCCTTTAGGCAGCATTCTTACACTGTAAATTCAGTTGAAAATCTGAGTTAACCTTACTGAAAATTTTGTTTGCTAATTAAAAACTACTTATTTATAGACTCTGACATATTAGAGCTAGCAGAGACTTCAGGAATAATCTAGTTTTATTTCTTATTTTCTCAAGAAGATTTTGGTCCAGAGAGGAGAAGTGGTTTGCCAAGGTCATAGAATTATTAGTGACAGGGATGGAACTGGTCATGATGTCTCCTGGCTCCTCCTTGTATGTTCCCTAGTGAATTAAAATGGATCTTACTTTCATGAACACACATTGAGCACTTACTGAGTATAACGGCCATAGTTCTGGGCACATTCTTCAGTTCTCATTTCACTACAACGTAAAAATAATCAAATGTGATGATTACTTGATTATCCCATGATCCATTTTATATATAATGAAGTGGGCAAGGTAGATGTCAAATAATAAAATCAGTTAAGTACATTTTAGTTATTCACTCTTCCTCAGTAAGGGAGCAGTAGCAAATAGTTGGATTGAATAGTGAGGTCAAAATATGTAATTCTACAACATATGTAATTTATACAATAATCTAGGATTAATGATAACTTTATTTTTAAAAGTTATATATTTGTGAATAATTTCAGAGTAGGATCAGGGCTTTTTTAGGGACTCAAATTTTGTAGGAGCCCAGCATCATTATGGTTACCACATAATATCATAAAGGAAGGTTAACATGAAATAGGCATTTGTAGCAAACAAGGCTTTGGGGGTTATAATGTTAAAACTTCTGTTCAAAAACCTTACATTAAAAAAAATACTCATCTTCGTTAAAGATGTGATCCTTTCAAGGAGGTATTTTGAACTTGAAGCTGCCGTTGCTAAGGGGTTGCTAAGGGAAATGAGCTACTCAGCATTAATGTATAACTTTACTCTTCTGCTTAAAAGTAGTGAAATCATTCCTCCAGCTTCAGAGTCAGAGGGGAAGAACGCAAAAGGGTCAAGTGGAGAGTTGCCTCTTTCTCACAGTTATATAGCATGCCTGTCTTGTTTTTCACATTTTTTTCTGCACCTCTCATAGAGAAAGAAAGCAACTTTTCTGGGCAGAAGAAGGTTGGAGACTAGGCTACTGAGTAGGGCAGGGCTTAAATGAATGTAGAATGTCCCTGGCTAAGGCAGAAGGGAAGTGTCTGACCACTAAGAGAAAAGCAGCTGCGGGCTATTGAACTAATGCTTCTGCTGGTGACCATCCTCAAGAAAGGGCTTTGTTATAATGCCCCAGCATTAAGGGTGACTGGATAAAGAAAGTTATGTATTAGCAAATAGAGCATTCACTACCAAATAATTTTTCCCTAAGCATTTGGTTCAACAATTTTTCTAAAATATTGGAAATCAATATTTTTTCTTTTATTGAGGGCCAACTATATTTCAGTTCCTGTTATTCTATGTACTGGGGTTATAAGGCAAATAACATACAATTTCTACCATGCAAGCTCACAGTGCAGTGTGAAAGGAATAATGACCTATTAGGTCATTAAATATGAAATATCTGATTTCTAATCAAAGTGTAGTTTATTATATCTCAAACAACAAGCAGTACAACTAATCAAAGTATGTACCTAAACTACCGGCACAGTTTTGCCATCTTCACAGTAGCTTGTTTATGCCAGCAGCAAAGAAGCCTGGGAGCAAGTGAAGGTGAAATCAAAGCACAAAAGGGATTTTCCACAGCTTGTTGAGAACTGAATATTTTTCCTTGCAAGAAGTGGTCCAAATCCTGGAAGAAGTAGTCAGTTGGTGCAAGGTCTGGTAAATATGGTGGATGACAGAGAGTGTCCAAGTCCAGCTGCTGTAGTTTAAGCAGCATTGTTTGTGCAACATGTGGTTGAGTGGTATCTTGCAAGAGGATTGGCCTGTCTCTAATGACCAGTCTGGGTAGCTTAATCACAAGCATCCTCATCATTTTGTTCAATTGGTTGCTGTAGACATCCATTGTAATGGATCGACCAGGTTTCATGAAGCTGTAGTGGAAAATACTAGTGCTGGACCACCAAACAGACACCATTAGCTTTTTTTGATGAATATTCAGTTTAGGACTCTGTTTTGGCACTTCATCTTTATCCAACAATTGTGATGAATGCTTGCAATTGTCAAAAAGAGTCCATTTTTCATCACACGTAACAAAACAGTGTAGAAATGGCTCACCTTTAGGTTGTGACAGCAAAGAAAGGCAAACTTCAATACCGTTTCTCTTCTGACATTCCTTTAATTCATGTGGAACCCATCTATTCAGCTTCTTTACCTTGCCAATGTGTTTCAAATGGTCCAATATTGTTGGGATAGTAACATCAAACCTTGCTGCTAATTTACACGTAGGTTGAAATGGATTCACTTCCACTACAGCTTTCAGCTCACCAATATCCACCTTGATCTCAGGTCACCCACATGGCTCACTTTCAAGATTAAAATCACCAGAACGGAACTTCTCAAACCATCGATGTACTGTGTGTTCATTAGCCACATCCTTCCCACTTTGTTGATATTTCAAGATGTCTGTGCTGCATTGGTTCCACGATGGAACTCGTATTTGAAAATAACATGAATTTTTTACTTATCCATGGTTTCACAAAAATTGCTCTAAAAAAACTTTGAAAAATTATCATAAGCCAAACAGGCATTTGGAAGACTGAGGATGCACCTTCACAATAAAAATAAAACAAGAAGTGTCAAAGGGAAATGTGAGAGATATCAACTGTCAAACTTAGTACTTAAGGAAATTGGACATTTCATAGTTAATAACCTTAATTCATTGAATACAGTGTGTAATAAATTGTTTGAAAATCCTTGAAGTTTAGAATTATGTTCACAGTTGAATTTTTTATAAGTAAAATCTGGAAAATATTTGGAAAGATTAATGTCTCGGGGCTTTATAGACAATTTCATCTGAACATCAGCCACTCTGCTCCACTTCCCAAGATGGGGAATGGAATAGCACACAAATGAAATAATAGTAGGCAAAATGTTTTCCTTTAATTCTCCTAGAACTAGGGTTCTGTCATCACCTGGTGGCAGAATACTGAAATTACAGGCACATATTAGTTTTTTATAAAAACTGTTATTGTTTTAAATGTCAATAGATGTCAAAGACATTATTCTGAATGTTAGTTTTTGAATATAGAATACACAGAGAATAAGACTTAAAATTTTTAGATCTATATTTTTCTATATAAGCTGGTATATTATAGTGAAGAGTGTGGACTGAGGTCATATGGGCATATGTAAATATGAAACCTAAATTTGTCTCTTAATAGCTATTTGATCTTGGGGAAATCACTGAAATCCTCTAATCTCTAGCTTTCTTATTGGAAATATCAGAGTTATGAGATTTATAGGCAAAGCACCTACTGCAATGTTTGACACAGGGTGAGTGCTCAGTCAATATTAATTCTTGTTCCTTTTATAAAAGTATTTACTAAATAAGACATCTGCCCTCCCACAGTCATAATGTCATAATATTCCTCTGTTTATACCTTTTTAAAATGGAAGAGGTTGGAATAGATTCAGAGGAGCCTTCAGAGGGGAGCTAGCTAGGATGATCTGATTGTCAATATCCCTTTCCTATTCCCTCCCCTACCTTTGTTCTTATGTGAAATATCCTGTACTTTCCTAGCCAAATTTTATCATTCTTTAGGCCTAGCCTTACTTCCAGCTTCTCTCATGAAATCTTCCCTCATCGCTGCAGATGGTATCCTTACCATCAACTATAACACTTAATTTTGATACTATTCTTTTTATATTGTTCCTTACACTATTAGCATTTATGCATAAAAAGAAAAGTTCCCTCCCAACCAGACTGTAAGCTCCTTGAAGGAGGGAAGAATATGACTTGTATTTATTTTTATACTTCTCACCAAGAATTTAGCACCAAACTTTGCCCACAAGATTAAGTAAATGTTTATCTGCAACAGGCATTTTGTATTAAAACTAGAACAGACCATTCAGCCTTTGTTAATTATTATTGTCTTATTATTGTCTAATTGTTTTGAGAGTCTTTGTATCATATCTTCCTCAACAGGATTGAATTATCCTGAAGCTAATACTAATTTATCCATTTCTCCCCTATTTTTTTTCGTTTTTTTCTTTTTTAATTAAATTTTTTTCTCTCTTTACGTGTGCTCATTTTCCACCTCCCTGCCTAGTTTTTATATTAATAATTGCTACCATTTAGAGTGCTGCCTCCATCAAGCCTATCTCTATTTTCATCCTGGCAACAAACCTTAAGGGAAGTATTATTGTGCCCATTTTACATATGAGGAAACCGAGGCTAACAGAGCCTACCATGTTATTTTCCCCTTGAGATGTTCAACAATTCCTAGTTGAATTGAATGAAATGGGCCTTGGGATAGTATTTGAGGTGATGATGGGTGGGACTATTGATCTTCATTTATTCCTAACTCAGTACTGCCCAGAAATGAGAACATAAAAGTTAATCCAACCAATGTTTGTTAAGAAGGTACTCTGTAGGGAGTTTTCCCAGGTTTGAAAGGGGAAAAAGGGCTGGGGTTGGTAACTTAATCAGGTACTCATCCTGCCTTCTAGGACTTTTTACTTCCCAGCCTTAATCCTTTGTATCTCCCCCACTCTAAATTTACAGCCGGATCATAATGATAGATTAAATGAGACATTTTGAGGACATACTTAGCTAAAATCATGTCACAAAGAAATATTTTGCCTTTTTTAAAAAATTAAAAAATATTTTTAAAATCTTCACTTTTTTAGTTGAGAAAAAATGAGCATGCCTTTCATCCTCCTTTTCCTTTCTCTTCTAGTCTGTGCCTATTTTCCTTATTCATTCAACATATATTTACTAAGCGTATTTACTAAGCATATTCTTCTGTGACATGATGGAGAAGAGACTGTACTTTTAGGTAAGGAGAGCAATTTTCTAGAAGAATGCTGCTAGATATAGTAATTGTCACTACTCTGATGTTGAGTAAGATTGTGCATGTCAAGTGCCTAGTGCAGTGTTTGGTATTCAGAAGACTCCTGGTAAAAGATAGCAATTTTTATTTGTACTTTACAAGTCCTATTATTTCTTTATATCTTCTTCTCCCCCACCTCCCTTTCACCTTTCCTTCCTCCTCTTCCTTCTCCTTGTCTTCCTTCTTTTTCCACAGATCTACCTTCCTTGCCTTTTATAATACATATATTCCTTTATTGGTAGTTACAGAATTATAAATGAGTCCAGAATTTTTTAAAACTCCATTTTGAATTATTTTCAAAACTGTATTAAACTATTAAAACACTATATCCTTTAATGGTATGAATAGCTACTCCATACTTCATCTGTTCAGTGTACTTAGATTAGTAAAAATTTATATTTATCTAGGGGGTTTTATATGTTTTTGTTTTCTATTTTTAGTAAAGCTCATCTCAACTATTATAAAAAGGCCCCAAATCCCTTTATGTAGGGATCTTCAGAAATCCCTGTAGGTTTTCCCGTTGACCTGCTGAGTTTTTTTGGGCTGTGATAAAGAATGTATTAGCAAAAAGTCTAGGCTGTGACTCCATCTAAATTAGATTGCATGGATAAATGTATATTTACCTTTTTCAGAATTTTTAAAGTAAGGCAATTTTCCTGTCCTTTAAATTTTCTTTCCTAGAAAGACATCCTAGTGCTTTAAGAATATGGTCAAAGACATATTTGAAAAAGTAAGCATACATTGATTCTGGAAAGAAACTTCTCACTCTCAGCTGCTGTTCTAGTAGCCTAAGGCTTAGGAGTATGGAAAGAAAATGGAAAGATTAAATGTGAATCTACTATTAGGTCAGTTTACCTGCACAGGTGAACTCTTGTTGATTTAGGCAGATTAGACACCCATTTGTTACATTTCCTCACATAGTAGCATTCTTCTAGCTCTTTCCCACAATCCATAGTAGATGAAACTACTTAGGAAGGAGAAAGGCATCACATGGTCAGGTCATATATCTCCACGAGAACATTCGACAGTGAATTTCTGATCCTTCTGCTAGACTTCTTCGTGTCAGTCTGGTGCATCTTTCTTGCCTCTGTGGTATGTTTGCATTTTCCTATAAAATTGATTTAATGTTTCTACAGGAAAAAGGGAAAAAAAAGACAAAAAACACCACAGTTCAACAAAGGAAAATTAAGCTTTAAATTTTATCAAAAGCCTTTAAATATAGCATACCATTGTCTGGGTGCACTGGTTGTATTTTTTCCTAAAGAAAGAAATGCCAGCAGTTTAGGTTTATGTTTCAAGAGAAGAGTGAAAGGATGAAAAGAAATTGAACCACAGGAAAATGTCAGGTCGTAGTCACTGATGACGCTATTTAAATGGTGTGCTATAATCATATTAGGACAGAGCACATGGAATTCCTGATTTCTGCATGACGGTGAAGAAGGGCCAGTAATTATCTGTTTGTGTGTGTGTGGATATGTGAGTGTCTGTTCACTCTACCTTCCTACCCCATTCTGCTAATTCAATTGAGGGGCAAGAAGAGGTAATCCAGACAGCCGGAACCTGAGGAAAAGGTCTGCAGCTGTGCTCGGAGGGACTCGTGCAAAGAGAGAGAGACTCAGTCTGACTTGGAGTTTTGTGCTGTTGCACGTGAATGCTCTGGAACTGCCCTAATCGACTGAAAATGAGCCGGCTACAGTCATATGGAACAGGTCTGTTTAGCCACATCGCTGGGTAGCATGGCAGATGGTAGACCGTCAATGGGTGGTATTGATTGGCTGGATTTGCCTTAGGGTAACAAGACTATGGGTCCTTAAAAACCCGCTTCATCTTATTTTCCTTTGTGCAGCTACGTACAGTAGTGGTTTTCTCTTCTCACTCTCCCTACTCCCCAGTATCTCCTTTTTCCCTTTTCAAATTAAAAGTCTCCCTTGGTAATCAAAATAGAGAGGTTACCTTGAGATAAACACTCTTTAAATTATCACCAAGGCAAGAAAACTTGAGAATATTTTATTTACTAGGCTGATTACATTTTAATGTTTGAGGAAAGTGACATTTTTAATTAGTGTTTAAGACATATGGTGAGTGTACAAATTAGCTTATTTCATACAACCAGAATTTGATGAGAGCAACTCCTCCTTCTCACTCCCCAGTTAAAAATTGTCACTTGAGACTTAATATATGCGAGGAGGTTAAATGATCTTAAGTGATGCAGATTTGACTTAAAGATGAAGGAGATAGGCCCTGTTGTGTGTGGCTAAATGTTGCCTGGATGGGCTGGAAAAATACTAGTGTCAACACCTGTGTTTACAAAAGAATGTGGAAGTTCCAGAGCTTTAATTTTGTCCAGCCAAGAAAACAAAATCCCAGGTATCTTCTCTGTGTTTTAGACCCATGGGAACATAGAATAGTGCACCCATGCTTTATAAGTAATAAGATCTTTCTTAAAATCAGGCCATATAATAATATAAGTGATGTTATTTATTTTTATTCAGGTAGTTCTATATTCTTTTTACATCTTCCCTCCATCACTTGGAGCTTTCAACGTGGGACATTATATTTATTCTTGGCAGAGAAGCAGATTAATTGGAATAGAGTGATACAAAGGAGACGCCAAGTTAGCTATATATCTAAAATAGTATACAAAATGTTCCACTTTGAGGCAGATCTTGGGGAAAAGAACAGCCACGGGTAGAGATATGTGATTGGTTTGCTCTTGTGGTTGTTTGTCACTATTCATATAATTGTGTTTTTAGAAGAAATGCTTAAGACTTTGGGGTTATTTTTCAGTGCCTTTACTTTTAAGCTTTTGGTTATTTCCTATCAGGAAAGACATCAAATTAACCTGATATTCTACTCAAAAGAAAAGTTACACCCTTAAACTCTTGCCTCCATCTTGTATGTGCTTCATCTACACACATACTGTGGAATTGGGTTTTCATTACACATGTATTTTCCTCTTTTTGCTAAAGGAAAATATTTCCATGGGATTATTGGTTTTCCCCCTTGCTCTGTGTTGATTATATTTTCCTTGTTCATCCTTTGCTGAATGAAACAAAGCTTGTTTGTGTTTCATTCTTCACAGTTCTTATTAGAATTGGTGGTGTTTTGTTCTGTTTCCTCACTTTAAGTCAGGGGAAGGAATTTTATTTATTTATTTTGACAAGATACAGTGAAAGACAATCTTGCCTGTTAGGATGCTGGCGTTTCTCAAGTCACATCCTATACCCAAAAGCTATTCCAACGCCAAAAAAAAAAAAAAAAAAAAAAAACCCTATCTTTTAAGATGGTTTATTTTAATCTGTGCACTCTACCCACCTGGTGGTTATATAGTGAACTGTTACTTTAAAGAGTAGTTTAAACACCAGCCATGTTTGGGGCAGGCTGCTCTTGCAAAGAGAGCAGTACATATAACAGGAGTCTACTGTGTGTGAGATAAGGGGAAAATTCAGCTCACTGACTAGAGGTTTTAATGTGCGAACTCTAGGGAAATAATATATTGACTGTTCCGTGGCGCGCAAGAAAATTGAAGAACCCTTTGCAGACGGAGTGCTTTGCAAAGGATTCTATCTGTTTCTCTTAAAACAAAATCTGTGGCAAGATGTTTGAAATCAGCAGGACGCTTAATGCTGCTTTGTTAAATAATGAGGTAATATTTTGTCACTTTTTTCTGGGCAGCATCTGTTTTCCCCCCCTCCTTCATTTTTTTTCCCCCTATGTTTATGAAGGATTCTTTTCTTTTTT
>VBSM01000529.1:34549364-34561682 GCA_008086735.1 Cheirogaleus medius
GCGGAAAAAAAAAAAATCATGCATGACTGGGAGACTCGCCTGCCTGATTCTTGAGATAATATATTGAGAATCTGTTGCTTTACAAATGTCACACCACTGATGTAGTGGTCAGCCCCTCACTCTGAAAGATGAATGATACTATTGGAAATGCGATAATAAGGTTGACTTTTCCCAACAATAGGATTCTGCCTTTGTCTTTAGAGAAAAGGCCTCTGAGGACATTTGTGCATTTGTTTGAGGATTCCGTTGAAAGACTTTAGATTGGAGGTTTTGGGGAAGTGATCAATATACAAAGTGCATGGATTTTTTTTTAGCCTGGCAAAACCAGCTAGTAATTTATACTGTAATATACAGTTACTATTTTGGAAAAGTGGCCAGAATATCTTTTTATATGCCTAATTTTAATTTGTGGTTCACTAAGTGTGCTGAGGTTAGTGTAGATGGGAGAAAAGAATTTTTTAAAATTCCATCTTTTATAACCTCCAGGGAAATACAAAGTATATATTTTGTTCCAAGTGAGTTGTTTTTATTTGTGTGTTTGTCAGCATTGTCTTAATGTTTACTTTTCACAGTATTTTAATATTGGAGAGATGGCACTCAGAGTTTCTATTGTTGATTTGGAGCACATGTGCCTACCCTTTGTACATATGTTGAGCCATTTAGAGCACACTTAACCTGTGAATTCATCCTTAGTACACAGTTCAACAGATACTGTAGTACTATTATGATTCATAGGACTTTTTATACATTTGCTGAAAAAAATCATTTTAAAAGTTTACTTAATCCAGTATTGTTCCACTTGAAGTGTTTATAGTTTTAACATTTTTACTCTTCTATCTCACATATTTTCATTTCTAATAGCTAAATTTATTTATATTCAAGTCTAATAGTTCATGCAGTATGCTCAACACATATTGTTTTATGGTGTATCTGTATTTTTTAAAGTGTGTGTGTATGTATGTACATATGTATGTTTATGTATGTGTGTTCATGAAACAGTAGCTTGGAGAGAATAGTTTTAATCTTTAAAAATGTAAAGGTTATATACTTTTTTAATAATTTTTTCACAAACCCATTTATTCTTGGACTTTAAAGACTAGGAGTGTAACATATTTTTCAGCCTATATTTCTACTCTGCCTAGTTCTTACCTCACTGTCAACTCCAGCCAGAGATTAAAGACTATGTTGAATTATGTCTGTGGTAATATTTGTTACCTCTGTATATTTATTGAGGAACAAATTGATTAAATTATGAATTAAAGAAATAATGATAAGTTAGCCTTTTGCATAGGTGTGAGGCATAAACTTCTCAGGTAAGCCACTTAAAAAACCCAAATCAGAATGAAAAAAATACTACTGAAGGCTTGGTAGCATAGAGGTTATAAAATATGTAACAGAGGCAGACAAACTATATACATCACCACACACTTGCTAAATGTCTCTTTGCAAATCTTTTAAGAGCCCAAAAAAAAAAACATCCTTCAAAGGAGAGGAGTAAAATCACTTGTTTAGTTAAGCAAAATGAGCACTCTGCACAGGTTATGAAATGAGACTGTTGTCAAAAAGCATGCTTTACCTTTCTCTATAGCGGTAGGGAAAGCAAAGGGAGAATGTGTTTTTGTGGATTTTTAAAAATTCAGATCATGCCCCTATCCAAGTTGAAAAATAAATTCATTTAAATAAATCATTCATCATTCTCTGTTTTGAGAAGCTCAGACAGAAGGCAGAAAGGTAGAGGCTGACAGCTGCCCCCCTCCACCCTCCAGACTTTTTTCTTTTTTGTTTATTAAGAAATAGTTTTCTGAGGCAAACTTGTATGAACCCAGTTCATGGAGCAAGCTTAATCTCCAACTTGCATGCTTTTGATATGTTGGTCATGTTAGCTGCAAAAGGAGCATTACTTACTAAAAATCAGCAATATTGTGAAATAATAAAGTTAAAATGTAGATGAATTAGCACATTAAAGTGCTTTTGTTGTATCTTTAAGCCTAGAGGCAGATCATTAAATATGTATTTCGCTAGAAAGCAACTGTCGAGAAAGATAAGGTGGTTGAAAATATTCTACACTGGAAAAGCCCTCCATCAGAGGGTGGGATGGTTCAGCCCTCAGGACAGGGGAAAGGGAGGACACTCCCACTGTTAAGGTTTGCAAGCCTCGGGTGACCTGCAGTTGTTACAGTACTTTTGAGCTGGGGGGAGGGAAAAGGTAAAAATACAAGTATGGCTGTTGTTGCTTCAGCCGGGCCTTAATTACCAGACACAAGAAGCAGTTCAGAAATCTGGTCTCTGTTGTTGTAGAGGTCACCAAATCATTAACATCGTCAATCTGGCAGTAGCTAATTTAAATAGCACCTGATGTTGCAACGCCTCCCTTCGTTTCTCCAGCCAATCAGATCCTGGCTTTTGCTGACAGATGGTCCCATAAATGGATGTAAAAAGGGGAAGCTTCGAGCCAATTTCAGCAAGGCTCTGTTCAGTTGTTCTTATCTACATCCTAGAATCGGGGGTTTCAGCTCACTGCTCCTTTTCTTTCTTTTTTTTTTCTTTCTCTCCCCCTGCCCCCTCCCAAAATAATTGATTTACTTTACAATCATCCGCATTGTTTTGTGGATCTTTAAATATATATAACAATAGTAGTCATTTAAAAAATATATTCTGAAATCTTTGAAAATTTTAAGAGAAGAGTCGAAGCTCTGCGAGACCCAATATTTGCCAATAAGAATGGTTATGGTAGGTATGACTAGATTTATAATCTGTTATTTGTTTTGCTGGAGGGAAAAAAAGCATCTACACCTTGACCAGTCTTATGCTTGCACAAGAGTTTAGTTCTCTGCTGCTGTTTGGTTCCTACATTTACTATCTCTTTTGTGTAGAGAGTGCGGGTAGGTCCTTTTATTGAAAAGCAGTGGGGATATAGATTGTCATTTTGCACAGGTCGTTGTCAGTTTTCCCTTCAACATAAAGATGGGGGTGGAGGGTGGGCTAAAATAATTGCTGGTTTGTTGAAAGAGGTTATATCACTTGAGACCAGAATGGCAAAAGAAGGGTTTTATTTTTGTAAGGGAGAGGGGGTTTGTCTACGTGCCTGGGATTTGTGGGGCTGGGGGTGGATACAGCGGGGTTAGGAATCTCTCCATTTCCGTGCTGGAAATTTAAACCTCGAGAGGCAGCTCCTGGATACTGAACGTTAAGATGGGCAGTTGTGTTTTGGGGGACTGCGCAGTCGAAACGGCAAAGAGAGTGATTTATTTGGGCTTCAGTAAATGCTGCATCTTGTATTTCAAAGAGTTTCCTGTCATGACCTCATAAAAAAGAGGAGGCGGCTTGTATGTGTAGCGGTGCCTGGCGTGTTGAGTTGTTGCTTCCTTCTCTGGGCAGCAGCTCTGTAAGAAGGAATGTCAGCTTTTACATAACGTTCCTTTCTGCTTTTGACACACTGTGTGAGGGTCCATCTTCTTCTGATCACAGATGGAGTGGAATGGCTTGAAGATGGTAAGTGAAAAGAGGAAGGCAGCTTGGAGGTTCCAGCCGTGTGTGTGTGTGTGTGTGTGTGTGTGTGTAAGGATGGTGAACTGTGCATCGTAAATCACTGTGCTGATCGTTTGTGTGTGTGTGTGTGTGTGTGTTGATTAGTATTTCTCTTTTCTGAAAACCAGAATCCAAGTGTAATGGCACTGCATGCACACAAGGCACACACACTGCTTCTTTCATCAAACACATTATAGCCAAGCAAGGTTGGTGTCTTTTTTGACGATCAATGTCACTGTCACTGTTGGCTGGCGTGTCCACCGCCTCTGAGCCTTCAACGGAATTACACGGCTGCTAAAGTTAAAGGCACATTTCTTTTTCAGTCTCATGCTAGGAGTGATGGGGAAGGCTGGGAATGAGGGGTGGAGGAGGTGAGATTCAGTACCAGCGGATGCAATTGTGAAACAGGACTTTCGGATGTGGAAGGGGAAGTGGAAAACCTTTCTGCCGAAGTAGTAAATCTATTTTTAGCACCATCTTTTTCTGAAAAAAGAAGCAGGGAAACTCCTTGAGTACCGCTTCTGTCACCTGATGTTGACCCTGAAGATATGGCACAAAATGGCATGATCAGATGCCACGAGTGCCCACTTTGACTTTGAATTTTCACCAGCAATAGGTTTCATGGGGTTTCAGAGCTGGCTATGGGGAGAGGCTGTAAATTCATATCCATCTTACTTATTTTTCTCTAGAAAAGCCTGGGGAGGACTTTTCACTCTGCATAGATGTTATAACAAAGCTGTGGTCTTTTTCCCATTCTTAGAGGATTGCCTTTGTCTGGCTGCTTGTTTTGATGGGTGTAAAACAAATAAGATTAGACCGAGCAGCCCAACTGAAAGCGATAGCTGGGAGGAAAACCCAATGAAAGGTTGCCGGGGAAACGAACAGAGGAGAAGCCGAGTAGGGAGCAGGTGGCTATCATGAGAACACACTGCAAACAGTGTAAAAAAAGGGGGGGGGGGAACAGGACCTCGATTATCTTTGCTGTTCTTTGTGGCCAGACCAACTTTAATTATTCTTTATAAATAGGTGTTAATTACATTTCTAACTCCGGTTTACAGTGATTTTTAGAAATCTATTTTTAAGCATCTGTTCTGTCTCCTCTGTTTTTTTTTTTTGTTGTTGTTGTTGTTATTGTTGTTGTTGTTTTTTAAAAAACAGAGAGAAGGAGAGGGGGAAGGGAGGGGAGGGAATCTCGCTTTTTTTTTCCTTCCCCCTTTTCCCTGCTGTGAAATTGTACGTGCGAAAAATCGCAAGGAATCCTGTGAGACCATTTGAAAAAAATGTAAATTATATTGAATGAAGTTGACGGAAGCATAATAGTGAACTCTCACAGCTGATAGGTTCTGAAAATGATTTCTTAGAAATTTCCAGCAAATAATCATAGGAAAAAGATAGGTAGAATAGATTTACCCTATGCAATGATTTCGTGTTAGGTGATATTAGTAATTTCACTGAATCAGATGTTGATACTATAGTTCAGGGGAGTTCATTGTATCTCTATTTTATATCCTGACTAGAAATTACTTTACAGAATAATAAATGAAGAGCTGTATTCTAGCCTTTTGCTTCCCTTCCCTCTGTGCCTCCAGTCACAGGATCCAGCAAGCTTGCACCCTCACAATCACTGCCTTCCATTTGGCATTTGGTCCTGATTCTGGTCTTGGCATAAACTGAGTGAAAAGCTGATTTTTTTTTTTTTAGTGTCTCTGAACGTCTGGGACCCATGCTTGTACTAGGTGACAGGCGTCACTCTCTTTTTCTCTCCCTAAGTGTGCTTTACCAATAGTCTCTTTTTCTCATGATGGTGGTTACCAGAAGGACTGAAAGGTATAGTATTTGGGTGAATAGGAGGTAGCGTAAAAACAACTGAAACGGTGATCTCTTATGGTTTTCTCCTGAGGGACAAAAAAAGATACATGTTCAGGTAACTAATTTTAAGTCCAAAAAGGAGAGATTAAACAGTACTGAAAGATGTTAAAAGATTAGGAAATATAATTGGCTTTATTGAAAGTACTTTTAATTTTTACTCTCCCCATTGCGAATCTCCAGGTGCCCCCCCTCCATTCTTTTTTCCTTGCAGATGTATCTGTTTGTTTTGTCTTCTTATTGGGGAATTTAAAAATTTTGTTTTGACTCTTAAGGTAAAAATAAATAAACTTATATTTTCTGCCATCCCCTTAAACCTTGCCCTTATCTCTTGAGTGCATAAACATATGTTGCCTTTAAAAAATAGTTTTTTAAAAAATCTCTAATATTGTTTTTTTTTTATTTTCTGAGAATTTTCTGGCCATTTTTAGTTAAGGAAAAATAATTTCCATAAGAAGTGTCATCTTGGCTTGGGTTGTAAAAAGACACGTGGTTCTTCTGCTGACCTTTCTAGCTTCTTTGTCTTAAAAATATTAATGCTTACTACCTGCATGTGGAGGTGTGCCTTTACGGGAGCGCAAGGTTGAGTGTGCATTTATTAAGAAGTAAAAAACTGATTGGAAACATTTCTGCAAAAAAAACACCTGACTACATAGCAGTTTTAATGCTCAGAATATCTATATATCTCATAGTAATTGAATGGCTAAGTCATTTAATATTTAAATTTTTGAAAGGGTAAAATGAACACAGGTGGGGACGTAGCTAAAAAATTACTTTAAGAATCACTGATTTACAAGACAAAATTTAATATCTCATTTTTAAAAAGTAACAAACAACCATTCGTTTGTGATCTCAGTCCCATTCATTCCTACCTGCCATTCATTCAAGCCATCGTCCTGGCCAGACATAGATGGCCTTGCTTCTGTTTGATGGTTCACGCAAATCCTTAAAACTTTTTTCTCTCCCTATAGCCTTTCCTTGGTCCTTTGAATATTAGGGTGTTATGAGAGGAAGGCCAGAATGTTGTGAAGTAATAACAATAGAATATTTTTTTTAAGAAAGAGAATGAGCCTTTGCATTTTACTTCTAAACTGAGTCTTGAAATAGGGTTTGGGACACTTTAGACTTCAGATATTTTAAACCTGGGATATCTATTGGGGATAATTTATTTGAAATTTCAAATCTAGAAATTATTGCATGAATGGTGCTCTGTGTGTTTTCAGTATCTCTAAGAGGATTTGTTGGATGAATTGAGGTGTTTTTCTCAAGTTAGAGTTACTATGAACAATGAAAGGATTTCCTTCAGGGCAAGTCCTTTTCTTTGGTTTGATTTCTTCCCTTTGCACTTATCTGCTTATTGTAGGTAGATTCTCTTCTTATACGTAGACCAAATACTATTCCTTCCATAAGGAGATATGCTGCTTCATTTAGTCCTTGGCATCATAATATCTTATTTTAATTTTAAAAATGAAACAAATTGTGCATGTTGCATGTAAGGAATGGTGGTCTGGATAGAGGTCATTGTACATGGACAGGAGCACTTTGGCCTTGACAAATTTCTTCATAAGTTCCAATGATCTGTGGCCACAAGACACTTAATTTATGTGCCTGGACATTTAATATGTACATTTGCTGGTGAGCTGGCCAGCGGATGCTAGACACACGAGTATGCGCTGGCAAATGCTGCAATGCAGTATTTTTTCCCCAATGTCATTGGGAATTTTGGGGGTAGGAAGGGAAGTGAACATTTTCAAGCTTTTATCTTACTATTTTCCAGTCGACGGGCCATGTCGTATAGAATTGGTCAATTCCCCTTTTGAAAGTAAAGTCAACCTTTTATATCCCACTATCCATTCCCCCTATCCATTTGATGGAAAGTATGTGTGTGAGAGAAAGAGAGGGAGAGAGACTGCGTGTAAATCAGTGTAAGTGTGTGTTCCTGGATTCCTGCACCTGTCTTAGGCTTTCCTTATTTGGTATTGCCAAATATGTATACACACTTACTTGGAAGGATATGTGCATCAATAAAGTGAAAGAAAACCGAAATGGGCTGCTTCCCGTAAGAAGTGGCTTCTTCTTTTCATTAACTTCAAGAGTTCTCTTATTAGAAAAATACAAAACTTCAAATATTCATCAAAAAAGATATATCTAGACCCTGCGGATTTCCATTAGTAACCAAATACCTCTCTTTAACTCTCACTTGAGAAACTATAAATGTGCACAATCATGACAATATTTGTGAGCTAAAAGCTGCCCTTTCAATCAAGAGGTTGGGTTTGAATTAAAATTAAGTGTATATGTCAATGGGAGGAGGATTGTTTTTCTTTGGGGGAATTTGGACCTAGTCTTTACCATTGATAAAAACAAGGAAGGAGGTAAGATGGCTGTGTTAGCATCTGTGCTTTGCTTTGTTAAGTTTGTGTGCGTGCTTGTGTGTTTGTGTGTGTGTGTGTGTGTGTGTGTTTGGAACATTCTTGTATTTTTGAAATCTCCACGTATTTTAGGGTAAAGGGTTTTTAAAGGTCACTGGCTTTCTAAAGGTAAAAGGAAGGTAATCTGTGGGTGAGTGGGAGTTGTCACAAGCAGTAATTGTCTTAAATTAGCTATTTAGCAATGAAAAGGGAAAAAAAGCTGGAGGACAAGAGCGGAGAGGGGTACCAACATGTGGATCTGCACCTTTCCGGTATAGGAGATAATGAGTGATAAATTTGAACTGATGCAGTGCGGGGTGCCCGATAATTTCTCAGAACCTTGACTTTGCAGGTTCATTACTTCCTTGCTTGCTTGTTCACACCTTTAATTATATCCAGTTTGGGATGCTAGCTGGGGGCACCAAAGATGAGCCATTTTGTTTGTTGTTTACTTCATTAAGTATTCAGGCAGTGTGTTCACAGTAGCTTTGAAGCATCAGTGTTAGGAATCAAGCACTTTGGAAATGGAATTGTTACAAAAGAACAAAAAAATAAGAAAGCAGTCAGCCATCTAGCTTGCTTTGGATGTTCACATCCACTATGCTTAATGGTAATATTTATGCTGTTCCTTGTACATTCATTAAGAAATAACTTATGCAGTGTCAGGGCTCCTAATAGGCTAGTGGTTTATGCTCTCTCGCTCCGGCTCTCTCTCCCTCTCTCTTGCTAATCCTCTTCACCCCACCCCTGAGATTCTGCCTTTGCCTGGACCATTTTAAGACTGACCATTTTTGCTTTAGGGATGCTCATTATTCAGTTCCTTGTTGTATCTAACACCCGAGGTATTCCCCCCTACCCAATAAGTCTCCTCCTCTACAGGAATCGAGAAATGCTGAGAGCCATAAAGGAATCCTTAATAAATTTTGGTTGAGAAAGCAGTAAAAATGTTGAGGAAATAAGGTCAGTGTAATTGTTGTGCTTGCATTTTTTGTTTTTTGTTGTTTTTGGAAAGTCTTATTTTTAACCGCAAAAGTAAAATGCAAAACCAACACATGTGACTTTTTTTTAAAATGGAAAAATAATATATGTCGTAGGTCTTTCCTGAAAATAACTTCCCTTGGACTCTTGGTTTGAAAAATAATATTTAAACTTCAATTTAATCTTTTCACTATTCATTTAAACTATAAAATGTAATTTATAAATATTTTTCTATAGGAAGTTTAGTTCTTTTTTCAGGATATGGGGAAACAGAGAAACGATCCAGCCAAGATGGCGAATTCTGAAAAACACACACAGCACCGAGGTTTCCTCTATCTACACTTTGTGGCATTGAATCTTCTCCTGTGCCTATGAATCAGTTATCCTCTATTGTTGTCTACTCTCTTGTAACAAGTAGCCCTTGAAGTTTTGTGCCAGCAGTGTTCATAGTTGAGGCTAGCTGTCATTCCTTATTGAATGAAGATGCATTTGTTGAGGACTTACTATGTGCATTTCTATGGACCGTGGAATTCAAGGTCACCATTTCTTTTTCTTTTGACACTGATCAAAAGACATAATTAGGGGATAAGTCCCTGTCATTGCAGATAAAGTTAAGGTGAGAGATTTTAAGGTTTGCATGTCGCATGGTGAATGTTTTTCCTTCTGTATTTGTAAAAGCCTAGGCATGACTCCAAAAGATAGAAATAAAAGTTCTGGACATTTTAGTCTATAATGTTCCATGTGTCCAGATGTTCACTCTCAGGAAGAAGTAAAGTTTGGACAGTTGGAAGGAACTTGTCTTTCAGGCAGCTGCTCGTGAAGCTTGGCTGGAACCTGTTTATTTTACAAAATTTGAATGCCTTGCTTCTGGCAGAAATGACTCTTTGAATTCCTTTTCCTCTGTTACCCTTTGGGAACACCTGAACAGACAGTGACCCTCTTGGCATGCCCATGTACAAACTGGAAGTTTGCTAGTGGAGCAGAAATCATAGTTACTTTGTCATACACATCTAGATACTATGTGATCCATGCACGCGTGTGTGTGTGTGTGTGTGTGTGTGTGTGAGAGAGAGAGAGAGAGAGAGAGAGTCTGTCTGTCTGTCTCTCTGTCATAGAAAGGCAGCTGTGATCCCCGGAGTGCCGTGGGCTGTGCCAATAATGGCTTCTCAAGTAGTCTGTGTTTTCCTATGCTGCCAGTCTGAACCCTTTAAAGTTTTGCTTTCTAATTTGTACATGAAAAATAAGGCTGAGTTAAATTTTTTTCCAAGTGCCCCCTTTGAAGATGCAGCAGTAGTAAATACAGCTCTAATGATAAACCTTAGCTCTAAGTGCTATTTAAAAGTCTGTCGTGGAAAGGCTGAGAACTTGCAATCTTTACTAATGAAACTTTCATTAGGAAAGTGCTCACTTAAAATGGAGTAAACAACTAAGTCCCTGCAATTTGTGATTTTGACCAGATTTGACTCATCCTTTCTTATGTTACTTTTTGTAATACAGCCAACCAGACATCCAAAATTCTGGATATTGTACACGTCTTCACCATTAATTATCTCTGTTGATGCACTGGGTACAGACAGTACAATTCCCACAAGTCCAGATTCTTACTGTAACACCGAAACAGAAGTGATATTTATGAATAATATTGGGAAAGTTGTCCTCATAGTAACCATTCCCTAAAGAAAGCTTTACATAAATGTGCATTTATTATTGAGGATATTAAAAGGGAATCCTTAGCTTTTACTCTTTAATTTGGGCTAAAATATGTAAATTGTTTTTATTTTGGAGTTGCTCTGTTTTAGGTGGCTTTGGGGGAGGATAACTTTCTAGCTTGATTATATTTTAATTGCCTCTGTAGTGGAAAAGGTTCCGATCTTGAAATCAACCTGGTTATTGTGATTAGGACCCAGAGGGCCAGTGTGCAGATGGGGCTAAAACTGTATTACATTGATTTGTAAGCATGTAGGAAAATTAGATTTGTTTCTACTAGATACCACTATCATTATGCCTTCGTTGACAAGGCCAGCTCAGAGGCCACAGAACCATGAGTCTGCCTCTGGCTTTGGAGGACCTTCACGGTGTGCCTGTACAGTCAAGCCTCTGAAAATATTGTTCTTTGTCTTAAGAACTCGGAAAGGGGCCGGGCACAGTGGCTCACGCCTGTAATCCTAGCACTCTGGGAGGCTAAGGCGGGAGGATCACTTGAGGTCAGGAGTTCGAGACCCCATCTCTACTAAAAATAGAAACAAATTAGCTGGACAACTAAAAATATATAGAAAAAATTAGCCGGGCATGGTGGCGCATGCCTGTAGTCCCAGCTACTGGGAAGGCTGAGGCAGAAGGATTGCTTGAGCCCAGGAGTTTGAGGTTGCTTTGAGCTAGTCTGATGCCACGGCACTCTAACCCAGGCAACAGAGTGAGACTCTGTCTCAAAAAAAAAAAGAAAGAAAGAAAGAAAGAACCTGGAAAGTGCAAAGGACTGGTGAACTTGAGTTAGAATCTTTACTCTTCCAGTTAATAATTGGGTGATCATGGATGAGCTGCTTCAACTTTCTGAGCCTCAATTTCATCTTTATGCTGGTGATGATAATGCCTGACTCAGGGTTTCTGCGAGGATTAGATGAGAAACAGTAGGTATTTGAAGGAATCAGCCATATGTAGGACTTGAAAATTGAAGGTGCTTAAAGGATCTTAGGTCTCTTTTAGTCTGTTAGCCTTTCTGTCCCTTGGCAAATGCCCTTCCTCAGGAAGAGGCCCATCTGCCCATGCAGATGTCCTGGGCAGTGACATCACATGCTACCCTCACAGTCTCCATACTCTCCCCAACACTCCAGGGGTGTGACACACACTGATTTTTTAACATAGACAAGCCCCCAGTTTTTCCATGGAATTGTATGGCTTTATTAAGTTTTCTGCATCCTCCTATGGGTTTGCAAAGTACATCCATGATCTCCTTTGGAATTAGAATTAACTTGGAGATTTATTTGTCAAAAGAGAAAAAAGATGAAGATAAAATTAATTTTAACTAGTGCTGTTTTTAAATTTCATAAAGGAGCCTGTTAGGAAATGTGTAAGTCAACCAGAAAGAAAATAAAAATGGGTTGAGCTTAATTGATAAGATCCCATCTTTGCTGTCTTTATATTGCAAGTTATTTTAGGCATATATTTTTATATATTTTATATATTTATTTTATGTGTATATATTGTAAGTTATTTGACTTTTGTCCAGAAACTAACTTACTTTGGAGGTACTTTTTCCCCTTTACCACATCAGCTTTTTCTGTATACACCTTGTTTTCCTAATAGGCTGAGTTTTGAAGTTCTGTTTCTCAAGGAGTGGTGAAGAGGCTGAGGCAAAAAGTGGCTTAATGAGATTTTTCTAGCTTGCCATCAGTTATCCTCCTTCTGCTTGGCGAGGCAGGATGATGGATGGGTTTGGCAGTGCAAACAGCCCTAGAAGTGATCGGGTTGACTGAAGAGGTGTGCGAGATGTGAGCAGAATGCTGGCCCTCAATTCATTACCCTCCCATTTGAAAAA
>VBSM01000529.1:34561782-34592826 GCA_008086735.1 Cheirogaleus medius
AAAAAAAAAAAAAAGAGCCTTTACTATGAAACAGACAAACAATGAACTTATCTCTTTCCATATGATCTATTTCAAGGCTTCACTGAGCATTTTCAAAGGATTTTGCAGGTGTATGTGTATATACCTTGTATGTGGGGTACAAACTCTCTGGAAGAATTTGGTTGGTTTTTAGACTGTATTTGTACACTGCAGAAATATAACTGTAAAAAACAGAGAGCTTTATTTTGACAAGAGGGTGGTATAGAAGACGTTTCTCCATATTTTAGCTTAGAAAAATCTCACACATATTAATGAAGGATCAATAAGAGATGATTAAGTGATTTGAGCAGCCAAATGTGCAGGGTGGGGGCAGGTGGATATGCCTAGGACCTTCTTGCTAGGTACACATTTATATTATTAAAAAATTAAAAATTCTACCATATTTAAGTCAATACTTGAATCTCAATTCCTTCTTTTCTTACATTTCTGGCTTAAGGTTTTTCAAGAGAAAAAAAAAATACTTTGAGCTTAGAGGAGCTTTAGTAAGAACTCATGAACAGGTCTCCAGTCAGTGAATTTTGAAGACATGGCCTCGCAGTTGGTATAATCTTAACAGGACTCCTCCTGAACTATCAGGTCATGTCCATTTCCCAAGAACAGAGAAGCGAGTTTGCATTCTAGAACTTCAACTGTTCCCAGCACAGTTCTGCTTGTAACAGATCTGTGACCATGGAGATCATCTCTCATATTCACTTAGCATTGTGTAATTTTTGTTGTATGGTGTCAGTTTGATCTCTTTAATGTAATTCAGGCAGGTACTGTTAACTCCTTTTTATAGAAAATAAAGCTCAGCCACTCTCTTAAGGTTACATGTTTAACAATATCAGAAGTCCTTGCTCCACAGTGTCTGGGAATATGTCCAACTTGACCAAAGTTTACTTTTCTTGGGGGAAAAAAAAGTAATTTCTTTTCGAGATCAAAATTTTCACTGGGAAATCAGCAAATACATATTGCATGTCTAGTGCATATAAACCCCATATTCTAGGTGCCTCCTGGAATGTCTCAGTAGTTAAAATGTATTCTAGTATAGCCGGTAAGGACGATGACAGACAGAATATGGACAGTGTCTTGGCAGAGGAGGTGCGATGTACAGAAGAGAGAGACATTAGTTCTTTTGAGGGGAAGGAAAGAAGGATTCATGGTAGAAATACCATTTGAGTGGAGCCAGGAAAGCTGAACAGGCAGAAAAATTAGGATAAGGGGAATTCCACATGAAGGGAATAGTATGAGTAAAGGCATGGAGATGAGAACTTATAGGACTTGTTTAAGAAATCATGATTAGTCTCTTGTGAATATTGCATAGGATATGTAAAGATAAAGCTAGAGAGACAGGTGAAAGCTATGGTTTAGAAAGATTCCAGTGTTTTGACTTGATTTTGACTTCAAATTTGTAGCTATGGAATGCCTTAAATCAGAGAACTGTCATTTTCTGATTATTTTTCAGGGTCAAGACCTGCCTTTATTAAGTCATTATTTCTCAGAAGTTGAAGTCACCCTAATGATGCTTCTAAATTAGATATTGGTTAGAGAGAATCGGCATCAGAGCACCCATCTTGTCATAATGTGATGTTACGATGGTGATGCTCATTGGTGAAGTCACCTTGAGGACTGCTTTTAGGGTTACAGTGCCAGAAAACAGTAGCAGGAAAAATATCGACTTTATTTCAGATCACAAAGAAATGTGCCATTAGAGGAATGGACTGAATTCTCTCACCAACAGGTACCAGTGCTCATTTTGTGGGATAATGTGTGGCCGGAGAGAGGATGGTGATGGGTGGGGGATAAGCTTATTTTCTCCAGTGTAAAAAAGTACCCACTTCAAACTTCCAAAGCATGCTTGTCTTCCCTGGTCATCTGTTATCCCTGGAGGACAGAGATCATGTCAAATGCTCTTTTATTTCAATGTCTGATACATAGTAGGTACTTCATAAATGTTTATTGAATTAAGTTGCATTATCATAATGTGGTTTTTGTAGGGGTTTTAGTTTTTGTTTTTTAAAGAGCCTGAAATACAGAGTTAGAAGGATCTGTCATTACTTGTGGGAGTCTGTTTTGCCCAACATCACCTGTCTTTTCTGAGTTTCAGTTTCTTAATATATAAAATAGAATTAATACAAATTCACAGCTTAATGGGAGGATCAGTTCAACTATATCCTTGATACACTCTAATGGACAGGATAACAACATTTCTAAATTACTAGGTTCTAATTTTGTCTATAGTTATTTTACTGGGTCTTGACCAGCATTAAAAAAAGTCAAAACAGTGGAATGATAGAATGGAATTAAATAGAAAAGAAAATATCAGTGGATGGTACTTAGTTAGGGTAAGTATTATTTCATGAAACTTTGTGTTAATTACCTGTGTTCTGAGTTGTGTTATGAAATTGTGGTTTTCAATGTATTTCTTACTTTTTTTTTTTTTACTTTGTTGGATCATGGTCAGATAAGTTTGAGAAGTGGTATTCTAGATGATAGCTCTGTATTATCCAAAGGAAAAATAATAGTCAGCTTTTTTTCAGAACTATGCAATTCAAAATCTCTAGTATCTTCCAAATTATTAAAGAAAGGTTGACTTCTGATTGTTTTAGATTTAATATGAAGCATTGTATCCTAAATATTTGATAATTAATGATGTCTGCATGGTATATGTTGGGAGTCTCTATTAACCAAATATTTATTAACTAGCAAACCTCATTCTCTGGCTGTGCTACCTAGATGAACCAGCAAAGTAATAATAATAATGATAATAATAAGTAGTGAAGATAACCTAGAGGTGGGACTAGAAATGATGCAATTAGCTTTCATTTCTTGAGCTCTTGCTATGAGTCAGGCATTGTGCCTTACAAACATTATCCCTTTTAATCCTAAAACACTTTTAAAAGGTAAATGTTAATTTTTCTAATTTATAAACAAGCTAACTGAGGTTTTAAGAGGTAACTTAAAGTTACACAGTCAGCAGGTATTTGGATCAGGATTTGATTTGAACACAGGTCTGTCTGATTCCAGAGCAAAATTTAAAAGATTTGTTCAGTTCCATGAAAATGTACCAAAATGCCTACTATATGTTAGCTCTGTATTCCTCTACAAATACAAGTGGCTCAATCAGTCTCTGCTCTTGGGGTTTTTCTATGCATGAAGGTGAATAAGGCTTGATTTAATCACAACAGGAGATAGGACAGGCACAGAGAGTTTTCATACTGTACATTGTATTCTGGAAGTACTAAGAAAAGTGCCTGGCACATAGTAGGCATTCAATAAAGATTGACTGAATTGAAGTTGTAGTAACTGTCTTGTAGGGATTTGGGAGGGAGTGGGGAGAGTATTGTAGAATCTTTGTGCTAAAGAATCACTACATTTTTATATGACTAGCGGCATGGGTGACCTTACCTGTGGACAGAACAGTCCCAAAGCCATCAGTGCCTTTCGGAGCTCCTAAAACTGGCAGCACAGAAAAGGCAACAAGAGCTCAGGAACTCAAACTGTAAACTTCAAGTTTCATTCAGCCAGAGAGAACATTTTCCATCTGAGTATAAAAAGTGAATCCCATGGCAGAGACATTTGGAGAATGATAAATGGAAGGTAGGTTTCCTTAGAATGGAAAATAATAATTATTGTTATTATTTTTACTATGCCACTTACTAGCCTATAACCTCAAGCAAGTCACATTACCTCTCTGAGCCTCAGTTTCCACATTTGTAAAATGATTCTACCTCTCGGGGTTGTGAGGATTAAATAGATCAATTTGATAAATACTTACTAAAACTTAATATTTGTGGGTCTCTGAGGATTTAGTAGTAAAGGAGACACAGCCCCCTGCCCTCAAAGAGCTGAGTGTCTGGTAAAAGTGCTGTGAGAAATGGAATTCAGACTCTCACCACCTGCAAAGGCCACTACTGGTAGAATGCAGCACCCTACAGTCTACCCTGGGGGTATGTATATTATTCATGTATATGTCTCATTTGTATCATCAGAATTTCAAGTTTATTGAGGGCAAGGGTGCTGTGATATTCATCTTTTTATCTTCTCCTACTCCTGGGTCCCAGCTTTGCTTGTTCCTACAGTGTTACCTTATCTGGTAGTTGCTCGATGAATCCAGCCCAATTCAGCAAATATTTACTGAGTTGTTCAGGGTACTGTGCTGGGGAAGGGAGAGTAACATTTGCTGAACAGAGCTGAATTTAAAATGACTTTAGAGCAAAAAGGGGAGCAGTATCATGAAATGGTGATATACTACACTAGTGCTAAAAATGCCTGTGATCTATTCATGAAAAAAATAGGGCCCCAAAGAAAATTCAGCAGCAAGCCTAAAAAAAATGTATTTTTTCTCTCTCTCAGTGCTGTTTTGTTTGTATTTCATGGGGAAACCGTGTATTTGCTACCGACACACAGTTGAGATGAGATCTTGGAGATTGCTACTTAATCGATTTGTGGCTCAGGACCAAGTCCAGCTGCCTTCACAAGCCCCAGGAGACCCTCTGTGTCCTGGCTCCTGCTCTCCTCTCCAGCCTCCCATCCTGCAGCTCTCTGCTTTGTGTTCACGCTTCACTGTGAAACTGCACCATGCTCTTCCCTACTTATGCTCAGACAGACCCCTCGGTCTCCAACATCCTTCTGCTCTCTTCACCTGGCTTCATGAGTCAAAAAGGAAGCCTGTCTCACCCAGAAAGGTTTCCCTAATATATGCTGCATTGGAGCCTCCTCCGTTAGCACTGCCAGCGTCATTCGACCATTGGTCTTCAACACTCCATAATCAAATGTTGATTTATCCATGCTTCACCACCACCTCAACAATCAGGACTGGGTTTATCTGTGTGCCTGGCACCTAATAGGTGCTCAGTAATTAATTATTAACTGAATGATGCTGTTGGATGTTGGTTAGGTTGTCCATAATGTGTTCCCATCAGGTGCTCTTGAGCCTGAGTTGGTCATTGGACCCAAAGCCCCCTTGTCATGAAGACTGGTTTTGACACTGTTGTTGATCATCAACCCCAGTTTTATAACTTAGAGCTGAAAATCTTGAGTATGTCCGTTTACATGAAACTTAACCCTGATCACCGTGACAGACTTCAGTAATTCTTTCTTCTAGACTCCTTTATGTTACTTGCTTTTTGTACCACACAGTTAACAATGACTCATCACAATATCAGTGACCCTTTATAGTCTGTGTGCCAGGCTTTGCAAACAGATCATTACTTAGATTATCTCATTAAATGTCATAATAACTCTAGGAAGCAGGTATTTTTATTCCCATTTTGAAGAAAGAGAACCATGTAGCTTAAGTAACTTGCACAAGGTCACATGGCTAGGAAAATACCAGACTTGGAATTCAAAACCTAGTTTGTTTGATTCCAAAGCCCATGTTCTGTCTCCTATTTTATGTTACTTACCCCTTAAAAGGTAGGGACTAATGAGAGGCAGTTAGCCTAGTGGTTCTTAATAGGGACTTTTGATCAAGACTACCTGGGTTCAAATCCTGGCTTTACCAGTTGTGAACCTTGGGCAAATAACTTCCACTCCCTATGCTTCAATTTCTTCATTTGTAAACTAGGGTTGTTGTGAGGATTTGGTGGGCCAATGTATATTAAGGACTTAAAATAATGCTTGGCATATAAAGTAATAACAATCGTTATTATCATACCATATTAATTTGTATTCCATTCTTCAAAGACTTGTTGAGTGCCTGCCAGATACTGTTCTAGGTGCTGGAGGTAATGGCAGAAAACCCAGTGGTCCAGGGGACCCAGCCTATAAGGGAGAGGTCTAATTAATTTCCCTATATTAGGCTATGAAATGAGATAAATGTTCTGGGAAGGTCAGAAGGAAGGTTTGGTCAACCATTCAGCTAAGGACAGAGTCGGCCAGGATGTCTTGTCAAGTAGGATCTCCTGATGGCTCCTTGCTGGAGCCTGAACCTAGAAGGTGAGATAGTTATTGGCATTATCACAGGACTCTTCATTTCCATAAGAGTATTCTACTGGTTAAGGATATCAGCTTTGGAGTGGAGAAATAAGCTCTATTTCCTTCCCCACTTACTTGTTGGGAGGTCTTGGTAAAGTCACTAACTCATTTGAGCCTCAGTTTTCTTATCTATAAAATGGGGTTAATAATACCTTCCTCAGAGGCTTGTTTAGAAGATTAATTAAATTAGCATATGTAAAGAGCCTCTTTCAGGGCCTTGTGCATAGTAGGCATTTAATAAAGGAGGATTTTAAAAATTCATTCCCCTTTAGGGTATGCGTTTTAGATAGCGGTAATTTATTTCAGGGTTCACAGGGAGAGACGATTTAGACTGAAATGTGAGAGATATTTCCCATTCCATAACTTTCAAAAAAGAGAGCAGATAATCTCAAAACTGAGGACATGTCATCTCAGGAAGGATTGTGGATGCCAAAGGAAAATAAGATTGGATTTGCTCTAAATCAGTATGCTAGAGACTAGAAGAGCCAGTCCCTGTCACAAAGCTGTGTTGGCTCCATCTCCCTGGGGTTACAGACTCTTAGAGGCCTGAGGCTCTATGAAGAAAAGCACTTGGTTAAAGGGCTTTGGAGTCCCAAATCCTGAGTTCAGTTCTTTCCTGGAATGATTAGAGTATTTTACTTTTGAATGGGGAGGGGTGGTAAGGGGAAGAGATGATTTGATTATTTTCATAGATCAAAAATACTCAGGGAAGTACCCCATACTAACTGGAATTTTAAATAAACCTACTTGGTGCTCTAGTGTGAGCAACTGGAAAGCACTAGTTTTAGAATACACATATAAACATTTATGTATTTTTATCTCCTCTCTCCATTGTGTATACTATTCTATAAAATTGGATTAAAATTTTAAGATTAAAGAGAGAGAGAGATACAGTTTATTCTCATCTCATAGCTCTTTTGTTTTCATTAGCAATGTGTAGACTTGGAATTACTTTAAAAACAAAACAAAACTCTCCATCAAACACATTTAAGAATAAAAGAATAATTTTCCAAGCATTCAGCAGTCCACTTTTTGTGCAGAGCACTGGGTGAATCTCTAAATATTTTTTTTCTTCCTCCCATGGTTAGTGGCATGTTAGTATTGTGATTCTCCCAGAATTTATTTGACCTCCTTGGCCACTACTTCACATTTGTTTTGATCTTGATGTCTGCGCTCATCTAAAACAGTGCAGGAAGAATGAAGATAAAGCTTAAGAAAAGGATTTTAAAATATAGAACCACCCATTCTTCTTATGGTTTTATCAGTATGCTGAGGAGCCTGGTAGTTTGGAAAAAAGGAAGTCTCCTCCTATGTGTCCTTTTCTCTCCCTCTAAACTCTCCTGGCACCCTGCACCTGTCTCTGATCACTGATCCATTCCGCGGGCATTGGTTGAATTCTCTATGTGTACTGCATGCTGGGAGCAAGAGGTCAACTGAAATTCAGGCCCTACTTTCAAGGAACTCCTTTTCAATGGGAGACAGGCGGGTAGTAATAAAAGGTGACTTAATGTAGTGTGGTGAATAGCAGGACAAAGAAGGACAAGGAGGTGCCTAAGACCACGTAGGTTGGGGAGTGGGCTTCAGGGAGTTTTGCAAAATGACAGGGTTATTTAGGTGGTGGTAAGAGAAGCGTTTCAGTGGGCACATATACAAAGACATGGAAGGGATATACTTCCAAAGGCATTCAGATTATGGCACTTGCCTCACTGCATTCTGGAACTTTGTTTTCAGATCTGTCTACTAATCTTCCAAGACTGAATTCCTAGAGGGCAGGGATCAAGTGCCATGGAATTCACTTATCTAACAATGATAATACATTTAATCTTTTATACTTGAGAAAACTAAGACACAGAGTGGTTAAGCAATTTGTCCAAGATTACACAGCTAAATAGGAATTTGAACTTGAGCAGTGAGATTCTAGTGCCTATGTTTTCAATTATTATGCTATGCAATAGTTATTTAATAAATGTTTGAATTGATTTTAATTAAATGAATGTAGAAGTAGTTACATGATAATTTATTCATTTATTTACAAGAACATACCTGGCATACCCAAGTCTAATAGTTGTTGCAGTAAAATGTTAAGAACCCCCATTGGCTTTGGCTTTGACTTTGGCTTTGGCTTATGTGACATATAGAAACTCTCACAGGTGGAAATGTTCTGTGAGACTCTTCACCTCAAGATGGTACTGCAGACTTGCCTAGAAAATGGAAGGCCTCTGGCCTTAAAAATACAGTCCTTTGGGATAGTTTGAAAGAAGTCGAGGGAGACAACAATGATAAGGGGAATACAGCTTTAAAATGATGGAAGTGCTCCTATTTTTACATTGATTCTTAAGAGGAGAGATGAGAAAGAGGTTTGTGGTGAAAGGAAAGTGGTGGGAACAGAGCAAGGAAGGCAGATCTGGCTCTGGAAAGCAGGTGAGGACCTAGAGAGTCATTCATTTATTCATTTATTCTACCAAGAACACCTGCCTCTGTGCTGGTCCCTGGGATTACAAATGAATCAAACACAGTCCCTGTGCTCAAGGAGCACACAGTCCAGTGGCAGAAAAATATATTTAGTAGCTGGAGAGTTTCAGTGCTAGCAGTGGATGTCTGTACGGAAGTGTGTGTGAAGGCTGGAGGGGGAGCGGAGGCAGGGGATTGGGAAGGGCATTTTAAGGCCTGATGGCAGAGAGGAAGGAGGGCTTTCCAGGCCAGAGGGGAGTGCTTGTGCAGAGTGTGGCAGGGGGAGAAAACACAGTGTATTCTGGTTTGTCATTGCTGTCTGCAGAAGGATACAGAGGTACGTTGCCTGGAAAGTGCTTTCCAGGACTTAACAGAACTTGTTATGGGTAAAAGAGCATCATCTGGGGATGGACACGCTTGAAGCTCTGACTCGGGTGGGGCAAAGGCAATATATGTAACCTAAACATTTGTAGCCCCGTAATATGCTAAAATAATAAAATAAAATAAAATAATAAAAAAAATCTGGATAAGAAAAAGAGAAAGATGGGAGTCAGTGACCAGAAGACGTCAGTTCAATCCCAGCTCTTCACCATGTAAACAGGGGCTAGTTGCTTTACCTTCCATTTGCTCCTTAACCCTTAGTTTGCTTACCTGTAAAATGCAAGTGATGGCAAGGGGACACCCCACCCATCTCCCCAGGTCTTCATGAACATTAAATGGGGTGATGGGTGTGAATGTGCTTACAAAATCCCCTCAGTCCAGCATGTGATTTAATGAATTTTTACTTTGTAAGTAAGGGCTTTGTAAGGGTTAGTTTCATTTCTTCACGGAGGATAACACTTGCTGTGTTATCTTTGCATTTCACACCACACCTTTCTGACTGTGCCCTGGAAAATCTTCTGGAAGTGCATTCTGTCAGTATAGCTGCTTCTTGGGGTCCACAGGAAGGAAGGAGCAGTTCAAGTGGAGGGTGGGCCAAGAACCACCCCTGCTCTTCCACCCTGAGCAGGTCCTTGTGGAAAGCTGGAAATGCCCTCCGCTGTCGGTGTGCAGAGTGCACTGTGGCAGTGCTCTGAAATTTCCCATGAAAACATGAGGGTTTTCCTTGTGGAAAATCAGGAACCCTAATGACTGTGCTTATTTACATTTGAAGTATCTAACTTTAACCATTCACAGTGGAGGGTTTTTTTGAAAGGACAAACGATACCAGAAATTGTGTTTGTAAGTGTCAAAAATGGTACTTTCATTATTCATTTTTTAGAGTTCACTTAACCCCTCTCCCTTTGCTATGTATTTTCCTGTCTGGCATTATTGTGAGAGCTTATTAGTGAATGTTTGTGAAGCATTGTGAAGATGAAGGAAATAGCTATTGGCATAGGTGACGAGTAGTAACATTTTTAAGTGTTCTTTTCTATTTCAGAAATTAAATTCCAAGGATAAATCTTACCAGCTCTTAGATTAGTCAACTTTACCATCTGCAGCACGATTTAATGGGCACATATTTCAGAATGTTATACTTTGGACAAGGGGAATGAGCATATATTTAGTGCTTACTGTTTGCTATGCTCTGGACCATATGCCTTAAATTTGTTGTTTTTAATCCTCATAGCAACCCTACAAGGCAAATAGAATTGTTTGCATTTTTCAAATGAGTAAATTTAAATTGCACCTCAGAGAGTTTTAACAGGCTAAACCAAGGTCAAGGCTGGAGCTGGTTTTCAAACCCAGGTCAGATCAAATCCAAACCTCATGTTCTTTCCATTACTTCATGTAGAATTTTGAATTAAGATCTTTCTTGTAACATCCATTTATTTGGCAGTGTTTACCAACTAATAGGCAGCAGATACACAGGCTATGGTTTAATCAGATTAGATCATTTGCTTTCTCCAAGACTACTGAGTCACATTTTATGGTGATGGGAACAATCCTCAGACTTAGAGGTTTAGGAACAGGCACAGAATTTGGTTTCAGCCTTGGGTTGCAATTCTGCCTGAGTGACAGTGGACACTGCTCGAAGCCTCATTTCTCCAGCATGTGTAGAGTGACAGCACTTCTACATCTGTAAATGTGGGAAATGACAATACCCACTTTGCAAAGTTGTGCGAGAATTAAGTGAAGTGATGTGTGTACAAACACCTATCACCATTTATTATGTGCTCACTACTGGTAATATTGGAAGAAGTTAATGGTAATTGCTTGCCTAAACATCTTCCCGTGTAACCCAAAGCACTTTTTAATCAGCATTATAACACAATCTGCATTTGCTAAGTGTTTGCCATGTTTTGAGCAGGGACTTTGCTAGGCACATTTTGTATACTTCCCATTGCTATATTTATGACATTGTATGGTAATTATTTATTTACTTCCTTCCAGGCAGCAACTCTTTCTCTGTCCTTCATATCCCTGGCATTTAACATAATGGTTTCTGGTCCATTGAAGGAACTCATAAACGTTAGGGAACCTACTAGCTTGGCTTTTGTTCCTTTTTACTGTTTTTCTTCTTCTTTTAAGAGCTAACTTCAGTTGTGAGGAGGGGTTTTCCAAATGAAGCACTATATTAACATCATTAAATTGTGGCTCATAACTTGCTTTCAAATATATGCCTATAACTAAAATTTTAGGTTGCTTTAGTCTGACAGCAGATGATTCTGGATATTTGTTAGCCTTTTACTTTTTTAAAAGGCAAATTTCTAGAATTAAGAAGAATATATCACAAGTTGAAAGAGTTATCAAGTAAATTTACTTTGTATCTGTGATTTCAAAGGACAAGTTATCCAACTCAAAGAAGTAATATCTTAGTTTCAATATACATTATATCTACTTGATACATATACATGTATCATAGTCAAATTATGTTTAAGGACATAGCAAATTAGCCCTAAAAGGGCCTTATCTGAGAATTAAATATTATTACACTCTTTGAATTATAGTACAACAGTAATGTTTTTGAAATGTTATCATGTGTTTTTAAAAATCTTATTTCTAAATTTTAAAATGCCAACTTAACTTTGCACAATTAGTGAGGTTTCAAAAGCATATTTCGAAAAGGCAAAGATTGTGAAGACAGAAATATTAACTTACTTATTCTCTATTATAATCTAAAATTCTATTAGGAAAATCATAAAAATATATATAGTAAGAGATTTTTCAAAAATTGAACAATAAGAAAATTAAAGTAAAGGAAAATTAAGAGAATAAAAAAATAAATTCAGAAGTAAGGTTTATCTTTTAAAAAAAGAAAAAAACAACAACCAAAGTTGGCAGTGAGATCCTATGCTCTTTACACACAGGGGGCTGCAGATTTGGCACTCCTTTTCCTAACAGAGATAAAAAGAAGGGATTCAGTGAATTGCTAGATTCAGTGTCCATAAAACAAAAGCAAGCCTATCACACAGAGGACAGAGACTATTAGCAGTTCATTGTCATAATAAAGTATTTTCCTCAAAGCAGACAAAAATATTCTGATACGTGTGATTTTTTTTTCCTCTCTGCTTCTTGTTCATGAGATTTTTAATAAATATTTATTAGGAGGATCTTCGTATGCAGGAAAGAGAGAGAGAGAAGCTTAAAAAGCTTGGTATGGAATGCTGCTTGACAGTGTCATACATTCACAAGATGTCCTTGAAGATGGAGCACAGAACAGAGATCAGGGAAATTTTGGCAGCTGCAGTTGGGAAAATAAATGGCTGTTGTATGATTGGGCAGATCCTGAAAGCAGGCTCCTGCTCAAACCATGTAATTAAGAAAAGTGGGAGCTTTTGTCCAAGTGCAGAATGTTCATAATATCAGAGTTTGTCAGCAGGAGCTTTTAGAATGGATCAGTACTTTTCACTCCCTGATCCAAGGAGCAGTTTTCTTATAAATCATCTTCTCTCCTTGATGTCCTGATGAAGGTTGCTGCCAGGCGATAAAGCAGACTTAAAATTGTAACCTTGCTAATTCACAGTGATTTAGGTGAAGGGGAAACCGAACCAGAGACTGTTTCAAGAAATGAGATTTTTATTCATTTGGGCTTACATGTGTCCTCTAATATAGGAACAGAGTGCGGCTAAGGAGAGATCCTGCAGATGATTCTAAGGAAGAAATGGAATCATTTTTAATATTGTGGCCCCAAACTGGTTTGAAAGACTTGATATTGTCTTTCTTTTTAAAAAGTAACTTCCTTTCAGATTATGAAAGTGCTGTAAAAACAAAACGAAAAGTTGGAAAATAAAGATGAAGACAGGTATAACAATCACATATAATCCTACCATTTGTTAGTGTTTTTATTTTCCCTCCTACTCTGTGCATGCTTATATAATTGAGATAATCAGCCAGGCGCAGTGGCTCACATGTGCATTCCCAGCACTTTGGGAGCCTGTGGTGGGAGGATCACTGGAGGCCAGGAGTTTAAGCCCAGCCTGGGCAACATAGCAAGACCACATCTGTAAAATAATAATAATAATAAAAATAGCTGGGAATGGTGGCATTTGCCTGTAGTCCTAGCTATTCAGGAGACTGAGGCAGGAGGATTGTGTGAGCCCCAGAGTTTGAGGGTGCACTGAACCATGGTTGGGCCACTGTTCTCCAGCCTAGACAACAGAGCAAGACTCTGTCTCGTAAAAAAAATTTTTTTGAGACAATGAAACTTTTATTTCACCTCTGTTTTCATATACATTTTCTCATGTTATAAAAATCCATTATAAACAAACACAGTTTTAATAATTGCAGAATACCATATCTTAGAACTGTATGACAAGTTATTTAACCATTCCCCCTTGTCAGGCCATTAGGCTGTTTCTGTTATTTTCACGCTTCTTGATACACCTCATTGTGTGTACTTTTGGTCTATAGAATTTTGGATTCTTTTCTGAGTTTCATAGTGGGTCATTGGGTCCAAGGTTATATTTCCACTGATAATGATAAGAAATATATAAACACCATAAAGCACCTTAAAGCTGGACAGTTGTAAACCCTGAATTTTTATTTTCTGTGTAAACATGTTGCCCTCAAATAACTCAAAGACATGCTTCTCCTAGCCCAGGTCTGAATTTCTCACCAACACTGATTTGTTGGAGTCTAATTTTCTTTCTGCCCCTTCTACCCTCCCAGACAATGTCCCAGGAAGGTGTCCAACTGGCTCCTCTTAGAGGTAGTCTAAGGGATAACGTTCTCCTATCAAGTCAAACATTTCTTTTTTTCTAATGTTTCCCTCTTATAAAACAACAACAAAAAAGAGAGGCAGTAAAGGGAGAAATTAACAATAAAATTTCAAGTGTGATAAAGTAATTTTCAAATTTAAAACTACCCTATCAGCATGACATTCAGGATCTTTTTACAAATGATCACATAAATATATGAGGCTGTGTGCATTGTCCACAGGTATAATTTACCATGGCCTCATATATATTTAATAAATTGGGGTGCTGAGAACTGTTTTATTTCACTCAGTATCTTTAGCTTTAGCTTCACAATGGCTCAAATAATCTCACTTTTGAATTGCACAATTGGAAGAGCTGTTGGCATTCTATAATTTTCCTTAAAAAAGAAAAGGCTGCTTTACATGGATTTTTCTAGATACTAACTTGCTCTACTCCCCTTCACTCTCCTCGTCCTCACCCTAGCTGTATTAAGAAAACAAATGTTAATTTCCAAAATAAAATGTATTTCTATGTAGATTTCTGAAGAATTTAATCTGAGTGTGCATAAAACTTAAATGCAGAGACCTGACCTAACGCCTTAGATCATGATGTATATGCAGAATAGCACATTGCTTTTGACAGCTAAATCACGATGAGCTTGCTCACACTCTGAGCCACTAGGCAGGCATTTTATAGATATACAATACTTATGTTTACATGAATTGTGCCATTGACTATTATTTATGCATTTAATCAGAAGATAAGTCCGACTTAATCAGTTTGTGGGCAGTTTTTCAAATGATTCATTAACTGTTCTTTGTATGGAAGATGAAGATAACATATTTCCTATCACAACTGGTTCCCATCCCAACAGGTACCCACAGCTTATTATTAAGCATTTTGGCTATTTTGTCCACATTAAACATTCAGAGTTCAGTGGGGCTTAGGAGGTAGGATGGAGAGGAATTGTTTTCCAATTGATTTTTTTTATTGGAGCTCATATTTTTGCAGGAAGCCTGAGTTTGCCCATGAAATTGTGTTTAGGTTAAAATGCAAACATTTGTCTTTTTAAATCTGACTTGAACAAAGAAAGCTTATTGAAAGTTTGAGATTGTGTTTATTTATTAGTCATTTTGGAAAAGATGACTGAATTGTGGGGGATGAAAGAAAGATCCCCTCATCTGTACAATGAATCAGAGGATCAAGCTGTCCCTCAGCTCTGGGGAGTTTGCTGTGAAAGTCAGTTAAAAACAAATACCTGGAAGTTCTACCAGGAGTGCATCAGGATGGACACACCAGGAAATCATTTTAGGCCCAAATTGAAGCTCTAAAGAAACACTGTAAGATGTAAAGGAGGCCAGTTTTTATTTAGGAGGGGAAATGTGTGTGATGTGTCTGGGGAAGAAGATTAAAAAACTTGGATTTCTGTGAATTTGAGAATAATACCTAAGAGAAATTAAATTTTGATTATGCTTTTCATATCCATGCTGGCCCTGCTATTTTAAGTATTAATGCTTCTTGTTCTCTCCAGCGGCTGCTGATTTTTTAAAAGCCCTGAATACCACCACTGAGAATACTTTTGGCATGCCTGGTGTTCATCTCCAAAGCAGAAGATGCTGTTTCAAAGAAGGGATGCCTCAAGCTTACCTCATTGTTACAAATAGTCATTTGTTTAGGAAGACATTTAGACTGGGAACAGGACTGTCAGTTCAGTATCAGAACGAGTAGGATTAGTCTGACTGTATTCAATTTATGTGCTTTTGGTGAGGAGGGGAAGTCATTAGAGAAATTCTGGAGGGGATTGCTTAAAAGAAAGGGGTATATACAATTGATTTTAATTAAGTATTTGTTTACCTGGCCTCTCTGCCATCCTTCCAGCTTGAACCCTCTACGGGCAGGGACCAAATTATTTTTGTTTCCCTACCTTCTAGAAGAATGCCTTGGCCTATAATAGCATTCAATAAACTTGTGTTGAATTGAATACACTTGTTTTAAGGATATGCTGAGAATTTATTACCACATAACTTCCTAGAGTAAATAGGTCTTTCAGGTTATTTGTGCATCTGCCCAAAGGTATTATTAAGCTGTCAGCATGTTTTCCCTGGTTGGAATTAAATATTTTTTTCTAGAGTTTTCTAGTTACCCTCCAGCAGAATCTACAGAAATATGGTATGAATGGTTTGGGAGGGCATGAGTGCAGTCTTCAGCCACAGTCCTCTGGTCCAGTGGTCTTTGTGAGTCGTTGCCTGTAATTTGGTTGGAGGGGTGGTATTCCCAAAGTTCCCTTTCCTACAGTGATCAGATCATAAATCTCAGCCCCTCCTCTTGGGCCCCATTAATAACATGTGTCTCCTTCACAGTTGAATCATAACAAGGAAAGCGTTGCATCTAGAAAAAAATATTAACCTGAATGGACTTGAGTGAATTAAAGCCTCTTGAAAAGATGGAGGGGAGAATATAGATTTCATGAGCTGATGTAAGAAGCTTTAAAGAAAGATGAAATTGGGGGGTTGTAAGGACATTTTTAGTATCTTTTAAGGAGCAAGAAGAGAAGTGAGGAATTATTCCTAAAAATAATGTCTGTCTTCAGGAACACAGAGCCTGCTGTTTAATTTTCTAACTTTGGGGATTTATTTTCCAGGCTTTTGAAAGGCAGGTGAGGCGCAATAGTCTGCTGGGCTATTGCATCCACCGGAGTCTAACGTACTGCGTGTCAGAATTTTATAAGGGTTAAGTGGGAAATGCCTACAAAGAGAATTAGGACTTTTATTTTTGTTCTCATGAATAATTTAAATCTATTTCTTTAATGGTTCAATTCAGTGACTGCCCTTGGTAAACATTATTCTTCACGCTCTTAGAGCGCTTGTTCTATTACATAAGGGTTAGCATTTATACGTAAAATTTTCAAAAGTCCTTCCAACATCATAAAAGAAAATACCTTTACATACTCATTAAAATATTTAATAAAATACATGTGTGTGTCTCAGATGTACACACCTGAGACATGTTTGCAATCAGTACATTTTTTAGCATCTTTCTAGTTTCTGGGATTACTGACATTTAAAGGGGGCTGAAAGGAGAGGGGGAGAGTATTTGTAAAAGAAACATCATATTCTTGTTACCTTTGGTTCTTTCCTCTTGATCATTTTGCCTGAACTGAGAGGTGAGACTACCACCTCCACCAGAAAACCAGGAGTTGAGGACTGCCAAGAGTGTGGTGATAAGTATACAAGGGCCCTGCGTTAGGCTCAGATGATAAATGTCAGTTGTGAGTTTCTACATCAGGGCAGGTTCCTTTAATGTGAAGTTGTAACCTTTTATTTGCCCCATGAAGTAAATCCTGAAACTAGGTTTATGTTATAAAATACATGAATACAAAACAATACAGTTTATTATTAAATTGCCATTTTTATGGGAAATATTGGGGCAAGGACACAATATGGTGTGACTGGCAGGATTGGTGAGGGTACTATGGCAGTACCCCTGATGTGGCTTTCTGGGGCCTAGGACAAGGACTCTTTTCAGTTGTGAGGTGGAGGATCAGTCCTATAACTCTAGCCTGATTTCCCCCGAACTTGAGCAAACTAAAATGTTGTGAAAAGTGACAGATGGAGGGAGGTATAAGGAATTCATGAGCCAATGGAAGAATTATTAAAGGGGTAAGCTGGGCACAGTGGCATGTGCCCAGCTTAGTCCTAGATATTCAGGGGGCTGAGGCATGAGGATCACTTGAGCTCAGGAGTTTGAATCCAGCCTGGGCAATATAGTCAGACCCTGTCTCTTAAAAAAAAAAAAAAATTAAAAGGGAGCTTTAAGTACATTTTTAGTACTTAAGTACACTTAGAATTTCAGAGTGGTCTTGCTTGATACACTTCAAGGACTTTCCTGGCCACAGGACATGCTTTTTCCTCTGACATAGGGACCTTTCAGCAATACATATTTGTTTGATTAATAAGTAAATATATTCTGAGAGCAAGAAATTATATGAAAAGAGTGATTTGGGAAGGAAGGAAAGGTTTTACCTTTGATTATATTGCTACTCAGCTTTTCTTGTCTAACTCCCAACCTAGTTTCTTAGATGTGGGTTTTTATCTTTCTCCTTGTTCTCTTCTAATGATATTAACGTCACTGTTATGTGTGGAGGGATTCCTGCCAGGAATAGTGCTGAGTGCTCTATGTACATTATCTCATTGTCTTCATGACAGTGCATTGAGGGGGAGGTGCCTTTATTATTCCCTTTTTCATACCATTAAGACCAACACCTGCCCTGAACCTCCGGGTTCTAGTATCTCCATCTTGATGACTCATTAAATGGGGCTGAGATGAAGGTATAGAGGGGCTTAGTGAGGGTGATGGACACTATATGCTGCCAGAATGATTAACTAACAGTTCTTAGCTACTTTGGTATGGGGAGTGGAGTGGAAGATGGGTACGTGGAAGAGGTGGGGTAAGGCAGGGTTCTAAACTTTCCTAACAAGAAGTAAAAACAGTTTTAGTCTATAAAGAGGTGCTCCAAAAATATTGCAGGCTTGAATGGGAAGAATCAATCTGGGGACTTTCAATGTGGAGATAATAGATTGGCTTTAGCGTATGTAAAATGTTTTATAAGTGTACATTTTACTGGGGAGAAAGGGCCAAGGCATTCAGTAGTTTTTCTGGTAGATCCATGCCATTCAACCCTCCTGCTTGAATGAATACTTCTTAAAATCTATATTTGACAAAAAGACAGAAAGTAGAATAGTGGTTACCAGGAGCTGGGGGAAGGGAAGAATGGGAGAATGAGGAGTTATTTTTTAATGGGTATAGAGTTTTGGATTTGCAAGATGAAAAGAATTCTGGATGGTGGTGATGGTTGTAAAACAATATGAATGTACTTAATACCACTGAATTATATGCTTAAAAATGGTTAAGATGGCAAATTTTATGTTATGTGTATTTTATCACAGCAAAAAATTGAAAAAAGAATATGCATTTAAAATAGTATCTATATGTGTGCCTGGCACTTAATAGGTGCTCTATAAGTGACTGGTTGTTTACCTGTTCTGTCCTCTTTTGTTATATGTAAAATGAGGATAATATTAATACATTATTGGCTTATACTTCACAGGGTTGCTTGAGGGATCCCATGAGCTATAGGACGTGAAGGACTTTGATTCATTAAACAGTCCTTTATCTAGAACCTACCAATTGTCAGGCCTTGTTCTACATTCAGGAGATACTGTAGTAAGCAAAACAGAGGTGATTTCTGTGCCACGGACCTTAGAGTTCAGGTCACCATTCTTTATGAACTGTAAAGTGTTGTACTCAGAAAGGTATGGGGGTAGACATGTCTCTACACCTCTGTTTAAGTGCATTTCCATGATATGACTACCGTTCACTGCCTCTCCCTCAACCCCCTGCTCAAAAGGAGAAGTAAATCCTCATCCAAATGGCCATGCCTGCATTGTCACAAAAGTACACAAGTGAGGTAGTCTGTAGATCTGGGCTCCAATCCCATTTCTGCCTCTAACTAGTAGTGTGACTTTGGGCAAGTCATTTCCCCTTTGTTGTCCTCAGTTTCCTCATCATTAAAATTATGGAATTGGGCTCCCCAATCCCAGAGAACAGCAGTGTTCTCTGCTATCTGCTGTGCACCCACACTGTAAACTCAGTAATGCCCTACTCCTTGCTGTTATCTCTGTATCCCCAGGGCCTGGCACACCAGGGCTCCAACCTCTGTTCATTTAACAAACCCCAGACCTAGCCCTAGTGGAAATAAACCCTTTTTTTATGTGCATATGATCTGACATCAAGGAAGTGGTACAGGCACCTTGGGTGGATATAAGGACCCTGGATTGTGGCAAGGAAGGCGTCATGAAAGGCAGAGAGGGTTGGCTTTTTTGTGGCTGGGGGAGCACCCTGAGAAGGTTGGCCCAGCCTCCGCTCCTTCCCTTCCCTTTGCAGAGATAAACAGCCCTAGTGATGATCTGGCAGCTGCACGTCTGAGGCCTTCCCTCTTGCTTTTGTTGTATATTTTGCAGAAAAGAGTGGTGGGAGGGGTGAGGTTAATGTGTTGAGTGTGAGTAATTAGTCATTCAAACCATCGACATTTACAATGACAGGATTTGAGTGCCTACATTATTATGCACTGTTCTAATAGTTTATCCCTGAAATTTTCTGCCTGTATAATGTTTCTTAAAATATATCACAGGAACATAAAAGATTTAATGTAGTGCTTTGTACAACCATTAGAGTTTGAAGTCAACTGAACCTCCTCAATTCTCTATCCTGGATGCTGACTGTAATTCTGTTCTTAATTGCCATTCAGAATAGGAAAGCAGGGCAAGTCAGGGGTTTGGAACCTGGTCAGCTGCAAAGTTGGCTGTGAGACCCACACAGAATGTTTCATTAAAGTACATATGCACACTTGTGTAACTGATATATTTATTTGCAATGAAAATTGTGCTGTTGGAATATCAAAGGTGTTAGCCTGAGGAAACAAATGTTCTGATTTTGCCCAGCCAGCCTCTGTGCTTATTGGAGGATGTGCTTCCCACCAACATACACCTTTTCTACCTCTGGTCTGTTTCCCAAGTACAGAGTATAGGTGTCCTCTCTTTAAGATCTATTATGTCCCTTAAAATGCTGTAGTTTCTTATTCGTGCATTCAGTATCTTTACATCTTGGCAACTTCTCTTATTTTTCAGACGATGTTTTAAAATCCTCTTGATTTACTCAGATGTCAGATTTTATTCTGACATATTACATTTCTGATTTTTTTTTTAGCCTGTGTTGCATCCTGGGAGGCATCATTAAGACCAGTGAGGGGTCTTATTACATAATGTATATTAACACATTTGCAGATGTTTCTCAGCTTTCAGACTGTGCGTTTTTACGAGGAAACTCTGTGTCTGTATATGTATGTGTGTATTTGCATCAGTTCTTTCTAGATACACAAAAGGATAACTGTGTAGTATGTGTGCGGAGCAAAGAAAGCTCCATCTTCATTCAGTGAGAATGACATGACCTAATTTATAGATGTGGTCAGTTGAAGTAGCTCAGTAGTGAATATTGCATCTCATGGCTCCTTTTTGAAGGTTCGGGCCCAGCTGGGGTTATCTAATCTATACATAGGGCTCAACTCCAGGAGTGAACATAAATTAGAAATCCACGTAAGATATAAGGAGATCCACAAAGCTGATGGGGCAACTGAAATTACTTTGCTGCAGACTTGTTGCTTCCTACACCTTTCTGAAGCAGGTGGACCTGTGAGATATTCACGTGGACAAGTGCTTGCTTTCATCACATGTCTGTGAGGTGAGCATCCAGTGAACAAAAGATGAATCTGGCTGTCAGGTGACCTTAAACAGTTTTGGTCCCAAAGAATCTCATCATGCTTAGATACTACTTACATACTCCATCATTAGTACCAAAAAACCTGCCTCAGTGCAGAATATTTTCTAGGCGTTTGTAAGAGGAGCCAAAAGAACAATAACCTGAGAAAAATGGAGAGCAGAGAAGAGGATCTATAGATTGTGGGACAGTATTTTGGTTTTTGTTTTGGTTTGTTTTTTTGCCATTAAATCAAAATGTAGTAGTTGGGCAGCTTTGTGGTTTTGCCAGCTGGGCCTCCTGAAATGGATAAATTCTGAATTTCAAGTTCCTTATTGAGTTGGCAGTGCTTCTTGTGTTTGTTGCCTGGACACCTAACTCAGTGAAGCAGTGAGACAACACAGCAAATAGAGGCACTGCACAGACCCAGGAGGCCCGACGCCGGTTTGGCAGAGCTGAAACCTGCCTCCCAGCCAGGAGTTGCGCTGATGCTCTGTAACATCCTCTCCATTAGCATGCCTCCCTCCCCTGGGCCCAGCTCCCTGATTCTGTTCCTGGACCCTTGCCTCAAGGACAGAGCAGCTGAATAGGCTTTGCTGTGTACAATTTCTACCCATCGTGAAGACAGCTTGATTTAAGATTCTTCTCAGAAGCTTTTTGCTTTCTCCTTGTTGTCTGGACCAGCCTTCTAGAATCCTACAGTTGACCTGAAGCCAAGAAGAAAGTTCTGGTGATGGGAGAAGTGGAGCCACTTAAGTTACTTACATTATGGTAAAGAATCTTAGACACTCCCCACCTTCTTTAATCCACTTTATCTCCCTGGCTCCTCGAGACTGTTTTTCTTTTGGTTTCATTTTCCATTTGTGACTATTAGAAGAGGAAACTATTAGAGTAACACTCACCTATGTGGAGCATGATGAGGAATAATAGTTATGATGCCTCTAAGCACTTTGTGTTTTAGAGACTTGATATATATGGTCTCTCATCTGGGAGATAACCCTGCATGGCAGGCTTTATCCTAGTTTTACAGAAGAGGAAACCAAGGCTCAGAGTATTGAAGTAACCTGCCTGAGATCACACAGCTAATAAGTGGTCGAACTAGGATTTTAAGTCAGCTATTGTCTTGACTCAAAAACTCATTCCTTTTTTACTATGCTACTCTGCTTCAGATAAGAAAATAAACAAAAACAAAAAAACAATCTCCAAACATTGATGAGTACATGGAGCAAGTGAAACTTTCCTACTGTGCTGATGGGAGTATAAATTGGTACAGCCACTTTGAAAAACTATTGGCAGTATCTACTAAAGCTGAACATACATACACCCTATAACCAAAAAAGAAAAAAAAAATTAGGTCTATCCCCAACAGAAACGGGTGCATATATGCACCAAAATACATGCACATAATGCTCATAGAAGATTATCTATAGTAGCTCAAAACTAGAAGCAATCCAAACGTTCATCAAAGATAAATAAAATGTGATATTTCCATATAATGGAATTCTCGATAGTAGTGAAAAACAACCTACTGTTACATGTAACAACACAGTTTACACTCATAGTGACATGAGTGAAAAGGCATAAAAGAGTATGTATTGTATTATTCCATGAATGTAAAGTTGAAAAATAGATAAAAGGAATCTATGGATTAGAATTCAGAAAAGTGTTTACCTTTGTGGGGGGAGGTAAATGAGGGGGGTGGGGACATGAGAAAGGGAGAAAGGCTTCTGGGGTGCTAGTCATGTTCTATATTGTGATCGGAAAGGTGGTTACCCAGATGTGAGCTGTGTCTACTATGTAAACATTCTTTGAGTTGTACCCTTAAGATTTACACACTTTACTAACATGTATGTTATATTCAATGAAAATATCCACAAAAAATTCTCTGAGCAGCCAAATGGTAATAATAATGGAAGCTACAAGTTATCAGATATCTGCTAAGCCTTGGTTTCCTCATATATAAAATGTAGAGAATGTTAGAATATGCCTCATTGCCTTCTTGTGAGGAGACAGTGAGAGAAATCACATCAGATAATTGGCAGAGTGATTTCAATAAATATCAATGAGTGTGGTTATGTTATACCACTATTCAAGCACTTTACCTGTATCCAAGCAGTGGATCCTTCTCACTGCTTTGCAAGGCAGGTGGCCTTGTTCCCATTTTTCAAATGAGGAAAACTGAGGCACCTAGAGTTTAAATCCCTTGTCCAAGGTCACACAGCTAGCAAGTGACAGAGCATGATTCCATTTCCACAGAGTTAATGATTGAATTCAGAGAAGACAGAAGCCATATCATGATGGACAAATAAGAGATAGTGATAAGATAGAATGGGAAGGTGGAACTCACGGGCTGCATTGGAGCCCGGAAACATGGGTGCAGGCCCCACTTATCTTGTGATGACAGAGAAGTCGCTGAATGTCTCTGGACTTCATCTCAAACATGAGAGTATTGAACTAGATTTTACTCCCTTCTGGCTCTGCAATTTTGTGATTCTCCATGTTTATCATCTCATTCAGGGCATCTTCATGACCTGACTCCATGAGCTTTAACTCACTTCCCATCTAACACCCTATTCTAGCATCTTCTCAGCACTTTCCCTGAATCCCCCTATCCTGTAAGCAGCAGTAATTGTTTCTCTACTACATGCCCATTGCCCTACAGCAAGCCGTTTACCTGTCTATGCCCTCTATAGACTATAAGCTCCTTGAGGGTAAGGATTTTTATTCACTCTTTATTCCCATTCATGCTGCCTGGAGCAGTTCACACATCCAAGGAAATCTTTGTTTAACTAAATATTTAAGTCCAGAGAAAATCCTTTTAGAGTAATGTGTGAGAGGACAGCCTTAGGCAGTGCTGGACCTAAGGTGAAGACATAGAGAAAACTCTTCCTTCGTGATTTTTGTTTTATTAGAGGTCTGGGAGAAATATTTATAGAGTGGCTGGATAAAAAAATCATTAGATGACTTTGCAGCTCCTCAGCATGTACTTATGAAATCTGAAGTTTGATCAGTGATTAAGCATCAGTGAAAATCTAAACCCTTCCCATATGGAACAACCCCACTTAATTTAATGTCATTTTACTTATGAGATAGTTAATAAACAGGTACTGTATTTGATCTTGTGAGTGTAGCCCTCTATATTTAGCTTTTTCAGCTTTAATGGAACTATAATTTTAATCATGATTATTACTTTACATTTTAATTATAATTTGGTGTGGCTTAAGTATACATTTCTGAGAGTGATTGTGTAATGAAAACAGGAATTAGCTTTTCATTAACAAAATAATGGGAGAGTTCCCACTGCATTCTAGTCTGTGTTCAATATCTACGGGCTGGCCTAAAAATAGAAAGGGGAGTTTAACATTTTGGTTAAAAACATGCTTCTAAATTGGCTGTGTTCACAACCCAATCTCTTTTGCTCCATTTTGCTTTATCTTGTTCTCTTTCTTTTCAAAAAATAAAATCAAATAAAACAAAATCTTAAAAGAGACTTTAATTGTGTCTGAGATTTCAAAAGGCTTCTTTTTATTATTTTTATTTTCATTTAGATAATTAGCACCATGGAGCCTCAGGTGTCAAATGGCCCAACATCCAATACAAGCAATGGACCCTCCAGCAACAACAGAAACTGTCCTTCTCCCATGCAGACAGGGGCGACCACAGATGACAGCAAAACCAACCTCATTGTCAACTATTTACCCCAGAATATGACCCAAGAGGAATTCAGGAGTCTCTTTGGGAGCATTGGTGAAATAGAATCCTGCAAACTTGTGAGAGACAAAATTACAGGTATGCTTTTCTTCAATATTCTAGACGTGGGATTTGCAGCTACATTATTCCATTATATATACAGACCTTAGCAGAAATGCACATGCATGATGATGCATCTGAGTGTCCACATCATGTACCCCGGTGCAAGAGTGTGTGGATACACAGTCATAAACTCACACCCCACATACATGTGTATACACCACATAAAACCATGCCGTGGATTGGTAGGACTGGGAAGCAGATGAAGACTTTGGTGCTTCTTCAACTTTATGTAAAATGACCCTTTGGTTTTATCCTCCTTTATTCTTAATCAGCTACCCCTTCCTTTTGTTATTTAGTTTCCAGTTCGGCCCTCTGCCCTTCCTATACTCCATGCTAGTTTTTATTCGTGTACACCTCTCCTCTCAAACATTAGGTTTGTGTGTGTCCAGTGTTTTTCTATGTGTCTGAGACAAGTGTTTTAAACAGGCCACTGTGGACTTATGGAAGGGTGACACCACTGCCCATTGTCCTGGGGAGAAACAAGCCCTAAGCATAGCAGATTATTCTGCAATCTTATTGGAAGTGAGAATATTTTCTTAGAAAAATACTGGGCTATGTAATGATGACAGTAAAGCTGCCGCTCTCTGGTACTCCACTCCTGAAATCATTCATGCTCACTTTTGAGTACTCGTCAGTTTTGGGTGTTGACTTTTGTTTCCCTTTCTCCGGACCTTGTAATTGATGAGCAACTGTCCTATAAAAGAAAAGAGGAAGCTCTAGGACTAAAACAGACAGATACATCATCTTACTTTTAAATCAGAGAATACAGTGTATATGTGTGCATGTAAATATATATATATATATCTTCTATTCTCATAATTCACATGTAAATTTGTCCCCCTTATAAATTACTTTGCAAAATCATAAAACTTAAGTAACAGTGCTGCTTTCTAAAACATAAGTCACATAACCTTCCAAACACAAGTTCCTCATCTGTAAAACTGGAAAATAATACTTACCTCAAAGGGCTTATTGTGAGGATTGGAATGAGAGACTGGATATAGAGCCTCTAGCACAATGCCTATTGTATAATGGTCTCTTAATAAATGGGGGATGTTGTTACTATAGATACAGCTAGTACACTTCAAGGAGAGTGGATAGAATAGAAAAATTATATCAAGCTTCCCAAATAGGGCCAGGATCATCTATCCTTTAACAGAATTGCCTATACTTTCAGAAAGCCGATGTTTAGATTCCCAAATAATCTTTATATAATAGGATGATAATTCAAACCAAATTAAAACCAGTTAACCATATGATTCTTCCTCCCACTCCTGTATAGGAAAATGTATTTTTGGTATAGCGTTACCTTCTAAATAGAGACTCTGCCAGTTATATTAGTGAATATTATTAATCACCTTTTCAGGAGAGTTCCCTTAGAACTGTAGTGAGATTTTTAAGAAGTACTGATTCATGGTGTTGTTCCTTGTTTTCTAAAGACACATGTTTAAACAAGCAGATTCCTTTACTGAAAGAATGCTAATTTGGTAGTTCACCGAGTGGATTTGAATAGGAGTGACAGCTTCGAAGACAGCCTTTAATTTGGTATACAAAACCAAAATTGTCAACTTTGGTTTGTTTAGCACCCTCTCCAGCACAAGCAGAGACATACAGTAGCATCTGAGCTTAAAGAAGAAGCTTATGGGTTGAAAGCAGAAATACAATTCAGGCATAAATTTATAATTATGTATTTTTTTAATTCAGGCAAAAAAAAAGAGTTTTATTTGTAGAGAACTTATGGGAACAAGGCAGGGAAATATAGAGAGACCAGAGATATTTGCCCTCATTTGGTAGCAGTGTTTAATAAAAGTAGAACTTGTGGTTGTAAAGAGTGCTTATTAAATTCTTCATTTACACTACCTAATTAATTCTAGCATTTTAAATTAACAGTGAAACTGGTCCCTGCTGTACCATTCCATAGATGCAGCATATTTCCTCCATCCACCCGTTGTTCAGGTTTAATTGGCTATGCTAAAAGTCAGAGAAGGAGGGAGAGATAGGGCTGTGGGGAGACAGGAAAGGAGTGGGAATCGCGCTAGCAGAAGTCCTTCCGAGCCCTGCATTTGGAGTTAAGTCATAATGCAGGCTGGGAGAGGTGAGGTATCACACCAGGCAAGTGGAAAGGCTGCAGCGGTGGTTCAAAAGTCAGGGTAAATGACATCATAGGTATTTTTGTTGCCCTGATTTTTAACATCCCAGTCCCCCCTTTTCCTCTAACACCTCCTACAGATCTCAATGCATCTCGAACCTGTGAAGTTTACAAGGAGTTCTAAATATCCAGTGGGAGGATTGGGGGGTGGGAGGTGACAAAGAGATAAGAATTCAAGATTAAGATTTTCCAGCCCCAACAACTCCCTAAGAGAATGTAATGGATTCCCTTAGAAGGTTCTGTCTTCTATAATGCTAAGATACCATCAGAGAGAGAGAGAAGAAGTGCCTCCATTGATAGCATTACTGGTGAGCTGGATTCACCCTTGGCTGTGGGTTTTCAATGGATTCTCCATTTGAGAACACATGGAAAAAATGTGGGCATGGACTTAAGTGTTATGGTGCTGAGGACATAAATGCCACCATTTATCAAGCACTTACTCTGTGCTAGGTACTTGCTAAGCGCTGGACGTATACTTTATTTCATTCAACACAGAGAACAGTCTCCATTTTCTTAGGTAAGGAAACTGAAGCTTAGCAAGGTAAAATAACCTTCCAAGGCAGCACGGTCATTAGCATGTGTTGGAGCTGGGAGTCATCCCCGCTTTCCAAAAGCGTGATTTTTATTTGGAAGCATGTACAGGGTGAAGACCTCTGCTTAAACCCCACTTCATAACCCAATGCAACATTGTGTTTCTCTGAGTAGAGGTTGCTGGCTGCCCTCTGGAGAGTTTACCTAATGCACCATGGCTTTAGAGGAGACTCCTGTGTATAAAGGGAGGCAAAGATAAAATATTTATCATCCTCTGGGGATATAACTCAGGCTGTGTCTTCCTTCACAGTAAAGCAAAATTTACTGAAAATGCCAGGCTTGAGTTACCATTACAGTGCTTTTGGACATCTCTGTTACTTATCTTCTCAGAGACATTAGATTTTCTTTTTCCAATTGGGAAAGGACATTTATCAGGATAATCTAAGTACCAGGGAAAGAAAAACACATGTCCTGAATTGCTTTTGTGTGCAGCGGTGGGCATGTGATGGCATTGGAAGCCAAGTCCTTTGCTTTTCTCCTTCATCCACCTGCAGCCTCGGCTGCTGGAGAAAAAGGCATGTGACCCACGGGATTCATGCAACCTAGAGACTCAGGCAAAGAACACCAAACCCCTGGTAGAAATTTTATTCTTCCCATGGACTTCAAATAATGTATACAATATCTTATTTTTTGTTTTGTTGCCTTTTTATTTTTGTTTTTTGTTTTATAAACATTGAGATTGGTTTACTGAATCCAAATTTCTATATGATCAGTATTTTAGGGGAGGAAACATATGGCTTGGCCAGGACAGGATTAGGTAGCTCAGAGTATGACATGAAGCCAGCAGAACTAGAATGCTAGATTACATTTTTATAAATATTTATCTTGTTACCACCCCACACCAAAAGGAATAAAGAAAAAAAGTAACAAAGAAAAATTCCTAGAAAGAAAGAAATCAGTGCAAGACAGCAAATAGTCTCGATTGGCCTATCCATATTGTGTGATTATTATCACAGTGCTAAAAAAGAATTATATTTTTACTTGATGTCAGTCTCTGTGTGTCCATGCAGTGTACTTTTTAAGAGTAACTATCTATTTCAGGGTAAGTGAGAGCTCTGAAAGGGATTTTTGAGGAGAGGTAAATCCTAACTGAATCTTATCAATTGCAAAACTGAATATATCGAAGAGACCAGTATATGGAACAGATTATATCAGTGCTGTGGGTAGATGGGAAAGGTGAAGTTTGTGTTAGTTGGAGCTGTTGGGGAAAGTTTAAAAGATGGGGTTAGGATTTAGGTAGAGGAAAGAGAGGCAAAGGAACAGATCTAAAATTCTAGTAAAAGAACAAAAGCATGTTTTATTCCTCTGTGGTTTGGACAAAGGAAGTAGAGCTAGAACATGCTTCTTTAGAAGCAGTGGTCTAATATGAAGCAGCATTTGCCAAATTAAGTTAAGCATGCCAGAAAATTAAGTTGGTTAGAGTTGCACCCTAATGGACAAAGGCAACTTTTCCTAAATGCCACCTTTAATCCTTCCCTTCGTTTCTTCCTTTACAGCACATCTTTGTTTTAATTAATATTACCCAGTGGATAAAGCAGAACAAGTCAACAAAAAAAAAAAGCAAAACCTTTTACTACTGTGGACATCAGGGTGCATATTTTGCTACCACCTTTGTATCTGAAATTACATCTCTAATTAAAGGAACCAACTCAGTTTTGAGGCAGTGATATCGGGTAACTTCTGTTCTTTCTCAGATTTGTGAAAGTGCTAATAATTCTGTGTCTCTCTTAGTAGGTGAAATGTGGGACATGGACCACAGCAATAGTGAGCGTATCTATTAGACCATATAGGCCCGGAGGCACAACACAGAGTACAGTCTGTTGGGTTGAAAAGGGAGAGAAGAGAGTGAGGGTTATAGAATATTTTATGCCACCTCATATACTTTTAAGGAACTGGAATTACAGGAACACTATGGGAATTTGGTTGAATTTTACTTCTGAGATAACAGTATAAGCAATAAAAGGCTCTGCAAAATCCTAAAATATGAAAGTGCTTTGACTCACCCCTGAAGTGTGAATTCATAAGGTGAGTTTATTGGCATAATTTCTTACAATAACCAGCAAAGACAAGTAAGAATAATAGCAGCAGCTTTTGTGTATTTTTGTGTGCCTTAATGTGTGTTCTGAGCACTGTAATAAATGCCTTAGAGTGGCTCATTTAAATAATAAATTGGGATTTCTTGGAGAATCATAATAGCCAATAGTTCTTGAGCACTTACTGTATGCTAAGCATTGTGCTAGGTAGATGTAGTCTCAGGTAATCCTCAAGAGAGCCATTTTACAGATGAAGAAACTTGAAATTAGGAGCAATTGAGTAACTTGCCAAGGTGACTTAGCTTCCAAGTTAGGGGAGCTGGAACTTGAATTCAGTGCTATCTGACTAATGTGAGTTGTCCAATTTGTACTTTATCTCTGGAATTTTCCCCCAAAATACTAAACTGATTCCTATCCTTTACAAGCCTACTTGGCTTGCATACCTAGGGAATGAAAACTTTTAGTACAGGGAAACATAATTAGAGCTCAAAATCTTTTGTTTTGGAAAATAGCACATTGTGCATTAAAAAGATACATTTTTTTGAATTAAACAGATCACTGCTTACAAGGAAGACTAGATTTGGAATGGATTTTAGCTTCTGATGTTCTACCTCCATGAAATACCCTTCATTATGTTCACCTTTGCTTTATTTTGCAAGCACTATATTGAAATGGATGCTGCCTTAAAGCACAGTTAAAACCCAGCCTCAATTAGGCATATCCAAGAAAATCCCAAGATATTGATTAGCTAAATGAACTTTTCTACATGCACATCAGAGAGACTCGTTAGTGATGGGAAAAGTACAGGAAATAGTAGCATTTATCAGCATATTTTGCTGCTGATTTGGAAAATGTGCTTTGTACAGTGTGATGTGTCTCCTGAATTCAGAGGAAATTCAGGCAGATTTGCATCTGTCATTTTATTTATCACCTCCCTACAGTCATACATATTCCACAAAGAAGAATAAAAGAGTTTTGATTTGTTGACTTGGGAAGGGGGGTTGATTATTCTTGGGGGCAAATGGAAAGTTTTAAGTATGGAGAAGATTTGGCAGCCTAATGGGGTTACAAAACAAGAGAATAGGAGTCTGCCTTATTAAGGGGAACTTGAAGAACGTCAGAACATGAAGTACAAACAGTAAACCATGTAATCATTGTGCCTCTTACATACTCATCAAGGGGAATCGGAGACCTTCCATCCTTTCTAATTAGGACAGGTTGGCAGTTGAGTGGAGCTATGAGGTTTAGGGTTTGTGCAGGTACATTATGCATCTTACAACTCAACTTTTTCCCAGGATGACAGTAGTCAGGATTACAACCCAGGTATAGTTTCCTTTTGCCTTCTGGATGTCTTCCCCTTCATATTCCCTTCCAAATCAGATGGTTCTGCCCTGCTTCCAAACTCAGATAACCGTAGGAAAGTATTCTCACATCCCAGGAGAGATGTCTCAAAGGATTTTTACCTAGGATGTGAATCAGGCCTGGGTATTTTAAGAATTTTCTATTTCTGTGCTTTAGCTGACTATTTGGTTCATAAGACCAATTCCCTGTTCACCCAGCCTCCTCTCCTTCCCCCAAC
>VBSM01000529.1:34592836-34643770 GCA_008086735.1 Cheirogaleus medius
CCCCCCCCCCCGTAGAATGGCCTGGTTGATTGAGACTAGGAACTAAGCAGGAAGGTAATGTCAAACTGAAATTTCCACACATTATCTAAAAATGTAATTCATCAGCTTCAGGGGAGGAGGAAAGTACTTTCTGAAATGTGTTAATGGGAAATTCATTTTTTTCTTGTCTTCTGTGAGGTGTAGTAGTGGTGATTTCTTTTTTCAATCTGTCCCCCACCCCCATTCCATATCTCCCTTACTGCTCTTAACTGATGAACTCTGTATCTGTCTTTATTCCTCATAAGAACTAAATATCTCTAAGTTGCCTTTTCGTTTTTTCTACAGTCCTCAAATTGAGCTTTGATGGGAGGAGATATTTCTAGTTTGGAGAGAAGATAAAATTCAGATAGAGACCATATATTTATATAAAGCTTTTACATTTATAAAACATTTTCAATCAGCCAACTGTATTTATTTAATGTGTACTCTCTCAGACCAAATAAATATTATTCCCTTTCCTTCTCTCCTCTGAAATTGTGTATCACAGTCTGTGAGGAAGCCAAAAGGAATAAGACATAGTTTGTGTCCATATGTTGCTGCAGGGCCAATGAGTGCGGGAAGCTAGAACAAATTACAGGGCCCTCCACTGGCCTCAAGGCATGAGAGGGCCTGGGAGCCTGCTTATGGTGCATATCACTATGTAGCTACCTCTGTTGTTTTGTGGGTGGTGTTTCATTTTGTTTTGTTTTTCACCAAAGCCTAATCTCACCCTTCCTGGTCCTGGCTATTAATGTCATTAGAAAGATAGTAAATAAGGATTCATAACAATGCAATAAAGTTAGAGGTTTGATGGAATGCCTACTATGTGTCAGCTACAGCACTAGGCATCTTATGTATGTTATCTCATTGAAGCTTTGTATCAGTTATGCATAATCAGTGGTATTATCCTCATTTTGCAGATGAAGACTCCAAGGCCTAGAATTAGTCAGCTGGCGAGTGAGGTTAGGTCTAACTACAAAGCCTATGGCCTTTCTGTTACCTTACCAGTGTGCCTCTGCTCAATGAAGGTAAAGACAATATCAGCTATGAGCGTTCAAAGGAGAAAAAGATGACAATGAACTGGGATTCTCAGAGCAAATGTCAAAGAAGAGTGAACCTTCACCTTGGCCCTGAACTTAGCGGAGATTAGATTGTAAGAGATCAGACCATGCAAAAGAGGCAGCTGAGCCAAGCTTCAGAGACATTGTTATAGAGTGAATTTTTGGCCCCCCCTATTCATATGTTTAAGCCCTAACCTCCAATATAATTGTGTTTGGAGATAGAGCCTCTATTTATTAAGGTTAGATGAGGTCACAAGAGTAGGCCTTGATCTGATAAAATTAGAGCCCTCATAAGAAGAGGAAGAGAGACTAGAGTTCTTACCATACACACACACCAAGCAAGAAGGCAGCTGTCTGCAAGTCAAAAAGAAAGCCCTCACCAGAACTCAACTATGCTAGCACCCTGATCTTGAACTTCCGGCCTCCAGAACTACGAGAAATTAAATTTCCATTGTTTAAGCCACTCAGTCTATGGTATTTTGTTATGGCAGCTCCAAATGACTAATGCAGACATCTTCAAGGGCTAGTGAATAGAACAGTCAGGACTACCCTGTGGGCGATAAGTGTTGGTACCAACTTTTGTCAATGAAATAACTAACGATCAGCAAGGTTAAGTAATTTATCCAAGGTCACAGCTAATAAGTGGTGGAGCTGAGATTGGAACTCAAGTCTGTCAGGCTCTGAAGCATGTGTTCCTCCTACTTTGCTAATAAATAACCCTACCTAACACAGAAGGAGGGATTGACAACTTGCAGACTTCTAATGGCATCTGTGCCCTGAGAATCATTGTTTATCCCACTGAGGTGAGGTACATACTCACTCAGTGACTTGCTTTCCACCTACTTTACTTTCTTGCTGATTTATAAGTTTGTTTTTCTGCTTGGCCCTTGTTTTGTAGTTGAATGTCTGGTGAGATGCAAGGCCTCATCAACACAAAGTGAATACAGCCAGTTAGGGTAATAATTCTTATTCCTATGGCTGCTAATATAGAATTTCTCATCACAAACATCTTGAATCAGATTACATCATTTTATTGGTGGTATAAGCATAAAATGTATACTTAGTACTCCCTGATATTTGTCCTTTGTGTTTGTTTTCAGAGGCTTTTCTGTTCAGTACTTCCTTGAACCTGTTGAAGCATCCAATATAGGCAATATCTATACTCACAGATGAAGCCAGTGTAGCCTAAAGAATACACTTGGCCTCTTATTTTCCTTGCTCTTTTTTCTTCCTTGCTTTGCCTGTTTCCTATCCTGCTTGCTCTTTCTGCCTTCTTGGTTATTTTTATGCTACTTTGATTCAAAAGGATTTGAATTGGCTTATTAGATAATATGGAAAACAACTACAATTAAAATAGCCATAGATTTTTAAAAAACAGAGTAGAGGGACATGGATGTAGAATGGTAAAAGGAGACCAGAGCAAAATTAGTAAATTAACACATTGACTGCCACACTAGGGAAAAAAATTTTTTTCCTTGGGCCATGTGATTTATTTCAAAAATACACAAAATGATCCTTTCTAATTTAATGAAACATTCGTTATTTTTTATTGTTTTCTGTGCGTGAGTTATATGCAACTTGAAAAATAGTTCATGCAGCTCCCAAGGTGATAAGACATGTGAGTTACTTATGCTTCATGAGGCCCTGGGCTCAAAACTAGCATGAGTTAAATGCAACTCACATGGTAAGTAATGTGTTAAATGTGGCTAGATGACTTGTCTAACAAGTAACAGAAACCTAGTTTGAGTTTTCTTCACATCAGGGAAAAATGGACAGTGACAACCTTGGTCCCTTTCTCAAGTGGTAACCAGGTTCCCAGCCTCACACCCCTCCCACCGTCCCTTTGTCTGGATATACAGGCCAGTGATTGTGGAGACAGTTGCCTGCTATAGTGCAGCGTTGAATAGAAAGCCTGATATCACATATATGGAATTTCCCTTTTCTCATCTTTCTTACCTGAACCTATTTTGGATTGATTGACTTGCTTTTTATAGCCAGGGCAGGCAGTAACACAGAGAAGCGGCCCGAGTGGAGTCCTTGTTTTTATTAACAAAGAGTATAAACAACATGCTAAAGGAGTGTTCCAAAGCAGGCCTTCCTTGCTTGCTGCCTGAACTGAGGTATTACTGGCTTCTGACTCTCTTTAGTCTTCCTTCTCCCTTCAGACTCTGAGGTTGGACATGCAGGAACTTCAGTCGTCTGCTTCCATCTTTCTGGTGAAGGTTCCTGTAGTAAGCTCTGGCTAGTTCCCCATTGTTCAGACCCTGAGCTGAACAACAAACAGGAAACTCGACTGTCATTCTCACTTCCTGGTCCTGGGAAACTGACACTAGACCTCAGCCACCTTTGCTCTTCCCACCAGTCAGCGGAGCCTTCCCAGTGAGATAGACCATCCTTTAAGTACGAAAGAGAAAGAACACTACCCAAGAGCACCACACTCCCCAAAATACACACACGCTCACACACACAGTCACACACACACACACACACATCTCCCAAATACTTTCTTGTCAGAAACACGAAACACAGAGTATTACACTAATCAGAAGTGAAACAGACTTCAGTGAAATCTTGCCCCCAACACATACTTAACAGATGCGTGTGTGGCCTTACATAGCTCACTTTATCCTCTTAGACCTCCATTTCCTCAATATATAGTAGAGAAGTTAAGTCCTAACCCTACCTTCTTTGAATGGTGCTTGTGAGTTCAAACCAGGTTACACACATGAAGGTACTTTGTAAACGGAAGCAACCTATAAGTGAGAGAGACCCCTATTATCTCATAATTCCTAACTACTTCTCACCAAGGGTCTTACTTTGGGCCAACAGATGTGTAAAGGGAGAGGAGAGGGGAAGTGGATGTTCCTGGTTCAATCCTCAGTTATGTGATACCAAGTAGGAAGTAGAAGACAGCATCTGAGAAGGCAGGAGAATGGAATGGGAACTTACGTTTATTAAGCACCTGCTAGATACTAGATGTTAGATGATGCTGTATATTTGTTATCTCATTTAATCCTGACCACACCCCAATATCAGTGACCCCATTATTTAGACGAAGAAACCAAGGCTCATGGAGTTTAAAGTGATTGACCCAAGGCCACACAGCTGGCAAGTGGCCAAGCCAGCTGCTTACCCAGGTCTGTCTGCCAGGTAGAACAAGAGACCTTCACAGAGAGGGTTCCCATATTCTTGCTGTTTCATCCTGAGTCATAAACGTGGCTGTGTAGGATGTATTCCAGTAAGCCTCAGAAATAGCTGCAGTAATAATGAACACCAGTTTTAGTGGTTCTGGAAGATCGTAAATAAAAGCCTTCAGCTCAATGCAGTTGCTCTTCGACTTACGATGGGCCCTCATCCTGGTATGCCCATCATAAATTGAAAATATCATAAGTTGAAAATGCATTTAGTACCCTGATAAACTCATTGAAAAGTCAAAAAATTATAAGTTAAACCATCCTAAATCAGGGACCTTCTGTATTTGAAAGGATCAGGATAATTTGTGAGATTATTTTAAAAATTAAGCCACTTTTATGAGTAGTAACATGATAAAATGGAAGGATCTACCAAGTTCTTATTCTAGTACTGGCTGTGGGACTTTCGATGGATCAAGCCATTCTGTCCCTCTGGTTGTTGTGCATAAAATGGGAATAATGATACTAACTCTTCCCACCTTACCGTGTGCTGTGAGATCAGATGAGCTGCTACTGTGTTGGTAAGTTATTAAAATGATACACCAATTCAGGATATTACTATGGTCACCTAGAAGATAGGACATTGTAAGCAGGGATTTATGAGGGCAAAGCTAGCTGTGATAAGGTACCTTTGCTTCCTAGTCTGCCTTCCAGATGTTTTGTTCAGTTATCTACGTACATCACAACAAAAGATGATTAACTCTCTCAGACATCAGTGTCTAACTGTTATTAATGCTCAAGCTGATCAAATTACAATGCCACAGATCCTACTTGTGCTGTTAATATTAGATTTTGGATTCCGGTCTATAATGAATGATTTTTCCTCCATGCATTGGAAAAATTGGTTAGCAGAGTTCATAAGAAAGTTTAATTATCAGGCTGTTTGTGAAAATAGCGGTTGTGAGTCATCGTTCAAAATGAACTAACATTTCTCAGGCTTGAATTTGTTCTTCTGTTCCTTGAGCAGCCACATAGGATCCTTGTGTTTAAGAAGCTGGTATCCACGTGCTGCCCACTTGAACTGTATCATGTAATAAACTAATAACAAAAACAACAGATTTTTAAAACCAGAGAGGAAAAGGAGGTGTGGGGTGTTTGTATAATTATATATGTGTGCCTTCCAGGGGAATATCATGGACCTACTCTAATCTAGCACTGTGCTACTCCTAGGTCCTGGATTACACATTAGCAATATAGCCTAGTGAATAAGAACTAGACTGCCTGTATATACTTCCCGGCCTTACCACTTACTAGTTGTGTAACAGGAAAATTCTTACCCTCTCTGTGCTCTAGCATTTTCATTTCTAAATAGGTATATGATGGGATTATTGTGAGCATTAATATATGTGAAATACTCAGAACATCTCTTGGCATATACTTAATATAATTTTTACAACAGTTCTGTAAGATGCAGGTTTTATTAGCCCTATTTTACAGCTGAGGAAATAGGCCCAGAAAGGTTAAGTAAGTTGCCCAAGATCACACAGCTTATAAATGGCAGAGCAGAGTTGAACCCATGTTTATTTGACTCTAAAGCCTCTATTTTTGTCTGCTATACTGTATTATCTTCCAAGGTCATATGCCTAGTTCATTAAGTATAGATACTGTTCATGTGTGTGTCTGTATGCAGGGACCTATTAATCCAAAAATGTGCTCCTGGCGAGTATCCATACAGCCACACACAATTATGTTTTGTTTTTTCCCTTAGGTCTTTGATTCACCTAGTGAAACTTCTTACGCTCATTACATGCTGACTACTGACACATAGTGATCTAGAACCAGACTCATACAACTTGTACCAACATGAAAACATGTCTTGAGATGTCTGACTCCCCTCCCCATTATGCATCTCTGTCCTGTGTCTAGATTATCCCAGAAGCAAGACTGTATGTCTTCTGAGAAGCAGAATCATAGCCTGTCACAGTGAAAAGAGATCTTAGAAGTATTCTCTGGCTTGGTCTCCTGGTTTTCTACTGGTCCTTCTGTTATCTCAGGAACTATATAGCTCAGCTTTGGGTACCAGACCCCCCGCCTTAGGTTAATTACATCTTGAGATGGTATTTAGTCCTGTTTCAAAAGGTAATGTTCAATTGGAAATCCCATCTATTAATAAAAGTCTTTCCCAAATGCACTAATCAATAATATGTTTTTGGTTTTTTTTCTTAAGGGGATCTGTGATCAAATGAGTTTGGGAAACTGAAGTTAAACAAGTTTAAGAGAGGTTTCTTTTTATCACTACTTCTCTGATTCTGTGCTAACATGCATTATAAAACTTAAAGGAAATGGTATAGTACATAGCATTTCCCAAGGAACCTTTTTTCCTTCAGCATTGTCTATACTATCATTTCAAACCAGGAGGAAAGAATGGAGCTCCCTGAGGTATAAGTTTGGGGGTGGGAGAGAAGTAGGCAGTTTGGGACAGTTTCTACCTGATGACCTCATTTCTTTTAAGAAAGAAGAGAGGTCCTCTACTGCTTGTGGGTAGGCAAGTAGAGGCCTTGATGTCCTGGGAAAGTCTCATCTAATCCAAGGAAGAACATCCAAGTGCCTATCAGTTCATGAGTGGATTAACAAAATGTGTTATATATACCATGGAGTACTATTCAGCCATAAAAAGGATGAATTAATGCCTTTTGCAACAATTTGGATGGAACTGGAAACCATCCTAAGTGAAGTATCTCAAGATTGGAAAAACAAACACCACATGTACTCAGTATTAAATTGAAACTAACCGATGAGCACACATGTCCATAGCGGGAAGCAAAACTCAGTGAAAATCAAGCAAGGTGTAGGGAGAGAAGGGGAGGGGCAAAAACCTATCTAATGGGTACAATGAACACTATTTGGGTGATGAGCACACCTATAGCCATGACTCAAGCATTACAAAAGTGATCCATGTAACCAAAAACATTTGTACCCCTTTAATATTTTGAAATAATAATAAAAAAGAACAGAAAATGGTGCCATATGGACCTAACTCTCTAGCATCAGCACAGTCCCATTTCACACCAGGCATTTTTTTGAAAATTATTGAGTACTGAGCACGTTTGGTGCATGATTCAAACCATGAGTTTATTTAGTGTCCTAATTTCTGGGGTGACATTTTATTTTCCATTGCCTGGAAGAGCTGAGCCATTAAAAGGTGTTCACTTTTTGCAATCTCACACATATTCCTGGGCACTCCATTTCCACATCTGCCAGATACTTTACTCAGTATAATGAGGCTGGTCATACTTGCTTGGTGTAGCCATTCCCTGAGAATCCCTTAGCTGTTTAGAAAGCCAAAGAAGATGACTTTCCCCCTCAATTTCTCAATTTCTACTCTACAGACCTGTTTCTGTGAGTTCTTTTGTTCTTGTGTTCTTATGTCTTTATTTTGCCTTATCTCCTACCTGCAAACTAAATAGTGATAAAAAGGAAAAACATTCTTTTGTTTCTTGTTTCTTTTCTTTTTCATGAATGTGAGGAATTTCTTTCTTTTCAAAAATTTGTTGGAAATGAACTAAGCTGTCATACCACGGTGGTGAGCTTCCTGTCTGGCACTTTACTACCAGTGAGCTCCTTGATGATAGGGACGGAGGTGTTCGTCTCTGCATTTCACTCAGACACTAGTGGTGGGTCCAAGGCCAGAGAAAACCAAGGCATTATTTCAGAAAGGACACAGTGACAGAGGTTTTCAGACAAAGGCGTTCAGCTAACATTTGACATCTTGACTTATATCTGCACAGACAAGTTATTTATCTCATCTCCTTCAGCAAGAGCCATGAATTTTCTTTTACTTTGAATCAAGGCAGTTTTAATAGGCTTATGTTCAGTTAATATTCATGAAGCATTACTTTGTGCCAAGCCCTCTCACATAACTTATCTCATTTAATCTGAATCCCAACATGATATCAGGAGCCTCCACATGCCCTTTGTAAGAATAGTGTCTGGTAGGAGTTTTGGAAGCCATTGTCTTAGTGTTAAATACAGCAATTCCTTTCACCCACAGAGATTTCACCCACAGAAAGTCTCATTTTGCCCAAAGGCTAATTACAGCGTATGTAATTAGTATTAACCTGATAATTTTTTCTACATCTTCTTCCTTTGTTGCTAAACCCTCGTCTTTAACACCAGCTACATTTCTGGAATCACCTGTTGGTTTGCATCCACTCTGGGTGCAAAGTCTTGTCTATCTGACAGCCAGACCTTTGTTTTACATGAGAGTAAGCCAACCAAGAATTAAGAATTCTGGTTCATTTTTCTGGCTAGCTGGGAGTTTGCCAAAATCCTCCTCTTTTTTTTTTTTTTCACCTATTGTTAAAAATATTTTTAAATGTGTGACTATTCTTTTCTGTCCTGTAAGAATATTCTGAACATAATTTAATTTAATATTGCTTCAATTAAGAATCTTTCATTGCCCTAGGGTCATCAGTCTGAACACTCCTTATTTTTGTATGGTAAATGCTGAAGTTGAGATAGTTGTCACTGAGGTTTCTATTGTCCCCTGTGCATTATCTAGAATATTTTTCATTTCAGTTTTTTTCTAAACTAAGTACTTGATACTAGCTTTTTATCTTACAAATTTCCTTTCTTTCCTGAACAAACAGAAGAAAAATAGGGTTCAGATTAGTTCAGTTGTTCATTTATTGAGGTTTATTATTGAAATGTATATTTGAAGACATGTCATTTGAAGCAGTTTATCTTATAGGACAAATCAAAAGGGGAAAAAAATCCTTTGAGAATCAGTTGACTAGCTTTTTTTATCGAATAGTATAGCTTTGTAATAGGTCCTTTCTGCTTTGGGGACTGTTGGAAATGAGTGTGTATGCTCTGTGCATTTCCATGTGCAGAGGCATCATTTTACATCTACGTGAACAGTTCGGTGGATATCTTTTCTGAAATCAGAAAACTCTATTAAAAGCTTGTGTGGGCTTTGGAGCTGGATGGATTCAAGCCTTAGGATCTGAGGCATCCTTGATTGTAAATGGCAGTGATAATGCCTACCTTGTAGGATTGTTTGAGGGAGTAGATGAGATGATAGAAATAAAGTGCTTAATATAGTTAGTGTAGTGACTGACACTCAAAAAATGATAACTATTTTTGCTACTATCCATTCACTTATTGAATTCATTCATTCATTCATTCAACATAGATTTATTGAAAGTCTACTATGTGCCAAACATTAGTCTAATAAGATCCATGTGGGTCATAATAAGACCCACATCACCATCCTTAAGGAAGTTAGGGTCCATTGAGAAATACATTCAGTTCAACCAACAAGCTTATATTGAATACCAGCTGGGGACTGGTACCAACAAGCACTTTGCTTGTTGCCATTTTGATGCCACAAGATGGGTAGAAATGACATCTACTTAGGAAGCCAGGATAGAGATAGCCTTTGGAAATACCCAAGGACTGGCTCAAGGTAATTTTAAATACTTTGGGAATTCAGAATAAGGAAGGCTGGGTCCTGTTTTTTTAATAGTGTTGTTGGCAGAGAGCAGACACATTCAAAATTACAGATGCCTAAATGATTTCTGAATCTCTGCCAGAGGTGTAGGGGGATCTCATATACACATCTGAGGATGGATTCAACTTAGAAATTATATTGACAGTACAGGCTAATATCTATAACCAGTGGCCTCGTGGAAGTGATGGCTATAAACTTAGTGAGTCCTCTCTCCTCAAGGGGTGGGTGCTAATGCTGTCCTCTCCTCCTGGAATGCCCTTCTCTGATTTTTGCTCTTGACTTCCTATTACCTGGGTGTCTCATAATTTTCTTCCACTTCCTTCTGTCTCCTTTTCAAATTAATCTCAGTTCAGGTATTACATTCTCCAGAAAGCTCTCTCTCCTTCTCACTATCATAACACTTAACCATACTCTACTATCATTGTTAATTCATGGGTCTGACTTCCCTACTAGATCATAAACTGCTTACTTGCTTCTTCATTCGTCTTCAGTCTCTGCATCCACAAAAGGGATTTGAAGATGACTGATACTAAAGCCCTTTCCAAGACTGTCATACTATGATGCACCAGATCCAGTTTGAAAGGCACAACCAAGTTGGAAGATGGGAATGAGATATTTTGGGATATATATTGGAATTAAATAGAAGAATAAGGACTTGGAAATAGTACTAGAAAACCCAGACTGTCTCAAAGTCTCAGGCATACTATGCTATATCAGGGAAGGTGTTTAGTATAAAAATTAGCACATATTCAAGAAATCAGGGCAGGGCACAAAGTACACTGGCTGTGGAGTCAGATGGGCTTGGTTACTATTCTCAGCCAAATAACCTTAGGTAAGTTACTTCTCCCTCTGGGCCTTAGTTTCCCCTTCTATAAAACAGGGATAGAAATACCTGTTTCGGCTAGGCATGGTGGCTCCTGCCTGTAATCCTAGCACTCTGGGAGGCCGAGGTGGGAGGATTGCTTGAGCTCAGGACTTCAAGACCAGCATGAGCAAGAACGAGACCCATATCCCTATTAAAAACAGAAAAATTATCCAAGTGTTGTGGCATATGCCTGTAGTCCCAGCTACACGGGAGGCTAAGTCAGGAGGATCCCGTCATCCCAGGAGTTAGAGATTGCAGTGAGCTATGATGATGCCACTGCACTCTACCCAGGGTGACAGAGTGAGACTCTGTCTCAACAATAACCAAAAGGATAACAGAAACACCTGCTTCAGTGGGTTGTAATAATGTAAGTGAAGTACCTGACTGATAGTAGGTGCTCAATAAATATTACCTATTATTTTCATTTCTCAGTTAGAAATCAGGATAAACTAAAACCAGCTGTGAGCACTGGGTCTAAAATAAATATAACTTAGAAACTTTAAAGGGATTTTATGGGTCAGTCTTGCTGACAGCTATAGCATCTCATGACCAAGGTTAGGTCTGGCTTCTGTTTGCATACTTCTAGTCATGGGGCCCTTACCCTGTCACAAGGCAGCCCATCCCCTTATAAAATCATTATTAGAAAGTTCTTCCTTTTATCAAGGCGAAAATCGGTCCCCTCATTTTCTTCTGCCTGATCCTCATTCTCTCCTTTGGAACCCCATAAAGCAAGTCTGCCCCTGTCTTCCCATGATGGCCTTTTAAAATATTAGCAGGGACTTTGAGTACCTCTAGAGTCTTCTCCCTTTCAGACTACATGCCCACAGGTCTTTCAGGTGTGTCTTATGGGATCTGATTCTTCTTCCCATCTTCCTCTGGACACAGGTGAAGCTCTGGTTAATTAAAAAAAAAAAAAAAGATTTTTCTGCTCTACCTGATATTTGGGAGATTGAGAGTGGCTAAGAGTATATAATTATGCATGTGAATAGACAACATTCATTCATTCACCCAACAAACATTTATTAGATATCCAACAACGTCATGGACCCTTTGGTAGGTCCTGGGGGTAGAGAGATAAATAAAACATCATCTTGGCCCCAAGTTGCTCCCAGTCTAGTGGGGAACAGAGACACATTAAGAGACAGTTTTAAAAGGATGTGCCAGTGATGGCAGAAGCCAAGTATGTTTTGTTCTCTTCTATATTCTCAATGAATGGAACTGTGCCTGGCATGGAACAGATGCTCAGTAAATATCTATGAGATAAATTTAGTGCTTGAATTCAGCCCTCAAGTTGGAATGCCATCACTTTGTAGGGGAACTCCATCAAAACTCTACTCCAGCTTCAAAGCCCAGCTTAAATGCCCTCACCTCCAGGAAGCCTTCCCTACTTTGCTCAATCAGAATCAGTCTCCATTTCCTCTCTGCTCCTGTATATAGCTTTAAAAAAAAATCTCTGCTATATTATTTTTGCCTGGCTATAATTGGTCCTTATATCTGTCTTTTTCCTTCTACATAAAAGGCTCCCTGAAGGCAGGAATGATTTCTTGATCATTTTGGAGTCTACCCCTAGTGTCTAGCATGTAGTAGGTTACAGTTATTGTGGAATTTGTGTGCCTGGTGCGTATTATGTGAACCAATGTAAAGGAAAAGCATTAGAAGCATTCCCCACCTTCATGGAGGTCAGGGCCTCACTGAGGAGCTAACACCCACACAGGCAACGCTATAAGGCAGTATCTCATGGAGTCCGAGAGAAGGAAAAGGAGCCAGCATTTACTGAGCATCTGTTATATGCCAGTCACTTTACATGAATTATCACTTTCAGTCCTCCTGATAACCCCTTGAAAAAGTAATATTAACCCCATTTTATAGATAAGAATACTGAAGCAAAAAGAGGCAAAGTAGAAATGCAAAATTTTGGGACAAAAATATTAGCATACATTAAGTGATTCTGAGAGTTTTCCCATCATAGTTTCCCTTCCCTGTTACTATGGGTGTCTGGTGTGTAGTATTCCCAGAAACCAAGGCACAGGGAGATCAATTTAGTTTAGCCAAGGTCACACAGCAATAAACTGGAGAACTAAAATTCAGACCCCGCATCCTGCCAGTCTTACCAACTCCAAGTCTCTTTTATGCAAATGTTTCGTTTCTCATCACTCTTTAAACCAAGCTTCTCAGTCTTTAAGGTTCATTTAACTCACCTGAGGATCTTGTTGAAAAGCAGATTCCAATTCAGCAGATCTGGGATGGGACGTGAGGATCTGCATTTCTCACAAGGCCTGAGGTGATGCCAATCACGCCAGTATGGGTGCCGAATTTTGAGTAGCAAAGTATACCAGACTTAGTTTGAGGCAATTGTGTGAACTACCAAAACAAAATAAACCCTCTGACTAGGTGACTATAGCAACACTAGATTTTCAGGAGAAAAGCCAAGACTCAGACTGACCGATACCGTGCAAACCTCCCAGAGGTGGGTTGGGAGGGAGCAGAGTCACAGGTGCTCCAGAACCCCAAGGCATCCCCAGTCAGTGTTAAGGAGGAGAAACCCTAACACGGGGTGAGTGCATCCCTTGTGCACATACCTGATGCCATACATTTTGTCACTTGCACGAAGGCCAGCCCCTGTGGAGAGAAAGCATGAGCTGAGACATCACACAGACCGGGTTCATTCAAATTCTAGCCCTGGAGCCTAATGGCTGGTTGTCTTGGGCAGGTTATTTAGCATTTCTCAAGCCTCACTTTCCTTATCTGTACAGTGGGCTTGATGGTGCCCATTTCATACAGGATTAAAGGAAGTAACATTAAATACCACTTAGCACAGTGCTTGGCACAAAGTAGGCACTGAATAAATTGTAGCTGCTATTAGTCCCTGTGTTAATATAATCCTCCCAGTGATCCTTTGATTGTGAGGATTAAGGGATTATCTCTATTTTTCCAGATAAGGGAACATGTTGATGAAGCTTAAATGACTTAATCAAGGTTATACAGCAAGCACGTTTGAGCCACACACACATTTATACATGAAGTAACAACCACACGTCTCTCTGACGCCCTCTCTGGTATGTGTAGGTAGAACCATGGCAGCCGAAAGCAGACAGAGGCAGCTCAGAACTGGCAGTGAAGGAGTCCTGGGATTTGCAGTCGGCTGCGGTTAACCGGTGTGTGGTTATCGCCACGCAGGTGATCTTGAGGTGACTGGGGGTTTTATCATGTGCTTTGCGAACAGGATTTCACCCTGAGCTAGGGGTTCTAACATCCACAAAAATTCCTTACTCAACTCAGAAGTTTTCAGCAGCAGCTACCCATCTGGTTGCCCCCTCAGGGGTTTTGCAGATGAGGAGAGTAACTGTTAGGTTTCTGGAGAATGATGGTTTTTAAAGAGAGAAAGAGCAAGGTGTGCAGGTTGGCGGTGCAGAAATGCTGAGATCCCTTCTGGCCAGCATCTCTACTGCTGCCATCAACCGTGAGGTTGTCAGGATCAGAATAATCGGCAGGACCCCAAGGGCAAGGAAAAATTACTTCTATCCAGAATGGCTGGGAAAATATGGGGTTATAACCAGCTATGATCTCAATACTTTTTAGAGAATGAATACAATAAAAATGCTTAACATAAACTACTGAAGGTAATTTACTTTTTCTTAGATGATTCAAAAAAAAAAGCCTCTGAGGCATTTCAGGACCTCAGAATAGTTGTTAATAACATTTTAGCCCAAATGTAGCAACTGTGGTTATGGCAAAGGGGTACAGGATTTGGAGTCAAAAGATCTAGACCAGGGGATGGGCAGACTACAGCCCAAGGGCCAAATTGAGCCCGCTATCTGTTCTTTTAGATAAGTTTTATTGGAACACAGCTACACGCATTTGTTTACATATTGTCTATGGCTGCTGCACAATGGCGAAGTTGTCATGACAGGGGCTATAGGACTCCACCAAACGTAAACTATTTACTGCCTTGCACTATACATACAAAAGCTTACCAACCCCTGGTCTAGACTGCAATCTAGCTCTGTGATCTCGGGCACATCACCATTTTCTCTTTTCTCTGAGCTTCGGTTTCCACATCTGTAAATTGATGATTATCTCTCACCCAGGGTTTTAGTGAGACTCAAAAGCAAAAGAATGGAGAGGAAATCACTTTGTAAACTCAAAATCTCTGTGGAAGGGTGGGCAGGGGTGGCTTTGGTTGTTCACCTGATCTATACCAGGGGAGAACCCACCCAGGACATTCTTTGTATTTTGTTTTCTAATCTCTTGTGTCAGTTTGTTGTCATATTGTCTCTTTCTTACAAATGCAAAATAAATTCCCCAGGTACGCCCTTATTCCCCCAAACATACAAAGCATTCTAGTCATATGCTTCTTGCAGAAATGGAGGGTTAGTACAAATGCTTACATCTGTTCTTTCATTTATCAAGCAGTTGTTGATTATCTTCTGTGAGGAAAGACGTAAACTTTTATGATCTAGGTCTTATGGGGAGAAGTCCTTGGTTTCTAAGGGGAGAAGTTAGATGTACTAAAATTATTGTAACAGAGTAAAGATGTTGCTATGTCATAGTAGGAGAGGACTCATTGTGTATTTTTGTGTATGTGCACATGCCTATGCTTTATAAAAACAAATAATCAGGTTCAGATTTAATAATAGCTTGTTAAAAACCTCTCATCCATGCCTGCTGGACAGGACTACTCAGGACTGGTCACGTGTACAGGTTGTGGGTCACCTGGGCATCACAGAGCCAGATGCTCACTAGTTTCTAAATTTTGGAGATAGTCTTCATTTCATAATGTCTTATTTTTTCAATAAACATAACTTCAATTATTTCATTTTTCTAATTTGTTCAACTTGCCATCAAAATAAACTGATAAACTGGGAACAAAAATAAAGTTTATTTTCATTTTCTATTCTGAAAATATTGTTGCCATACCTATATGCTCAAATCTTGCTACTGCTGATAAAGGAAGACAATGTAGCTATTTGGAGAAAAAAAAAAGCATAATAAAAAGACATTATCTTTTTCTGGAATGCAGATGCATAGACACTTTGCTCTAGGCTCCAGACTGGGTCCCCCAGGCTCTCCCAGCATGGTGGCTTTCTTGGTCCCCATGGAAAAAGTGTTGGTATTTTTTGTGAACATGTTTTATCTTTATTTTTCCATGTACACTTACGTACAGAACTGCAAATCTAAAACTCATCTCTAATATACAGCCACCAAAATTAAAACATAAAATTTTTGCTCATTTTACTCTCTCCCCCACTACTAAAATGGTTTCTAAAAGAAATCAGGCTTGGGTTTTTATATTTTCTACCTAGGGATTTAATTCTCTCTAGGGCATTTTAAAAAAGAATGCTTAGATCCATAGAGTATTTTTTATTAGACTTAGCTGGACTCCTCCTATGATGGCGAGAAGCATGTTAAGAAAGCCTGTTCGTGAACTAGGCTAACCACAGGTAGTTTCATTGTGCTTCGAGCCTATCTCATATCTTTCAATTCACAGGCAAGGTTTTCTGCCTCTGTCCTCCTCTTATGGAATACAATGTTCTGTTTTAGAGTTTGCGGTTTATTATTTTATATCAAGGAGAATTGTCATTTTTCTTTTCCCTTTCCTTTCTGAAAGGATGTTCCACTGGTTTTTAGTTTTCCCAAAAGCACCCTTATTCTTGATGTTAAATGCAGTCTCTCTCTAAACCTAGAGCTGGTGATGATAACACAATAGTGTTAATTGCAGTCAGGAACTAAGGTGATGGTGGATTGAGGACTGATACTGGCAAGTGGGTTGACATGACACATCTTGCTGGGCAAGAGTCCTTTCCTCACTTGACCTTCAGAACCTTCCTAAGGTTTAAGGCTGAAAGTGTTTTCCTTCTTCTGGAAGCAAATGTCTAAAAGAAAGATAAAATGTAGAGTGTAAAAATTATTATGTACTGTATTTATTTTAGATTTCCATCAATATATGAATAATTTTAGAAAGAAGGACAGTGTATTGGAAGCATGTACCACTAGTAAGCATGATATATTTTTCCACATATATTCCATCAGTATGATGAATTAGGTACTATTTCAGTGTGAGTTAGGTCTAATGTTTTCAGTTATATGGTGACTGTTTTCTTTATATTTTTTCATATTTCCCTTTAATTTTAACACAAATTAAATTGAGCTGAATAGACTGACCATCTGACTAGTTTCCTAGAACTTATGTATAAGGTTTACCATTGAGGTAATTGTTTTTAAAATGCCTTTTAATAGCATCTTTTTTTTTTTTAAAGCATCTTAACTTGGCTGTTTTAAAAAAATGATTATAAGAATATTTTAGTACAGCAGTCTTTAAGGCTTCTCATATCTGCAAGGTAAATATGAGAACTTTACATGATGAAAATGGAGTTAATTAGGTGAATTTAGTTAGGCTTGATGAGGTGGAGCCAAATTTAGGATAAATGATATTTTTAAACCAATGAAATTAGTCTCTTGTATTTTTGTGTTTGCAAAATGAAGTTTCTCAGAACATGTGGCAGGGTCTTGTAATTCACACACCTCTCTCTCACTCTCTCGCTCTCTCTCTCTCTCTCTCACACACACACACACACACACACAACCACTCACACACTACACTTACACAGTGAAATGGAAAGAGAAGGACCAGCAGCTGGAGTGTGCACAATATTCTCTCTTCCCTCTTCAGTCACTAATTTTGTCTGGTGAGAAGGACCTATCTGGCAAAGTTTGCCTCTGTCTTTCCTATTCTAACCCTGTTCTTCCAAAACACAGAGGAATATTCTAATGGAAGGTGGTGTCATTTTGGGTTTTCCATTTAGAGAACAAATGCCATTGAGTTTCCTTATGATTCTCTTTGCTTCCATCCTATAAAGGATAACAAAGTCACCCATTTTCTGATCCAGAACCCAACTTGTTTTCCCAGGTTCCCTCCTACAACCAACACAAACACAGACATTTACCAGCAAAACAGAAGCTGTTGGAAAGATTTTTTGGCTGCTGAAATGGGCTCCTGTCACCAGGACATGGCAGGCTTTTTGCTGTATTGTCTCCCATCCCTGGCCCTGGTACTCCAAAGAGAGGTTTATGTAATCAGTCTTTCCTGACATGTGACGTCCTGTCATTTTCCTCCCCCGACGGCTCTGCTGCCACCCACAAATCAATAACATTGCCTGGGAAGTTCAAGCTGGTTTTGCAGCCACCCCAAGCTCTGTGTTTCTTAAAGGGTATGTCAGAAAATGTAAAGTTTCCTAATGATATTTCTGGCTGATGACACATGGCAGAGCTGATGGACTATTTATAATCAGTGGCACGATCGCAAGCACATTATTTTTATTTCACTTAGGGGGGAGCCCTGTCACTTGCTACCTCTCTTTGCAGACAAGTTGATGCCATCTCCACCTAAAGTAGCTAGATCCTCTTTGCATGGTGTTTGCACTCTCCCCTTTCTGTTAGGAGCTCCCCAGCAATTTCCAATAGAAACCCTCCCTCCTTTTTATTTTTTAATTGTTCTTTGGCTCAAGGGATGGTGGGGGCAAAGAATAATTTGTAGCAACTGCTTGAAATTCTGGCCATACCCGCATTCTTCACTATACACATCTTCAGTCTTTGCTGCTCAGATCCTGCTACATCCTTCTGAGTGTGGGTGTGGCTGGCATAACCGAGGCAATAGACACAGCTACTGCATCCAGCACCTGCCCCAATTTTACAGGACTAAGCAGAGCATTAAGTGTCTTTTGTTGAGCACCTACTGTGTTCTAAGCAATGTACTTGGTAGGCACTTTATGTATAATTATCTCACTAACTCTCTCAAACCTATCTGAGGTAAGTGCTGTTATCTCCAGAGAAGAGATTTGGGAGGGAAATGGGAGATTAAATGACTTCTCTTCAAAGTTGCATAGCTAATAGGGAAAGTCCCAGGCTCTAGTTCAAGTCTCTTCTAACAAACCATATCTGCTGTCTTCCCACTACCCTGTCCTACCTCTGCCTGATTATGTGGCACTTGTATATCTTGTGTGGATGTCCGGGGACACTTACCCATTTTTAGATTGGGCGGCTCCTGTGAGTTTAAAGGCCAACAGGAGTGAGAGCTGGAGGAATTGGAAACCTCTCAATCTGGGGGTAAACCCTGGTGTAAGAGGAACCATATACCAGAGGAGAGTTTCGACTCACTGCAGTGGGAAGTGTTGCCTCTATAAAGATACTGAGTGTGCTCTCTTTCTCTCTCTCTCTCTCTCTTTCTGTCTCTCTCTCTTTTTTAATGTTTCCACAGGACAGAGTTTAGGGTATGGATTTGTTAACTATATTGATCCAAAGGATGCAGAGAAAGCCATCAACACTTTAAATGGACTCAGACTCCAGACCAAAACCATAAAGGTAAGAAGTGATGTGCCGGCTCCTAATTCAGCAGGCACTGGTCAAGTTTCGTTCCATTGATCTAATAAATCCAAGCTATGTGGGAGCTGAAGTGGTGCTTTTTATTTATTCAAAGAACATTTACTGTCTCCTCTACTAAGTGAGGGACACAGGCTATTACAGGAGAGTGAGGTGAGGTTTGAATAGAGGAAGGGACTATGAGCTGTTGGACCGCCAGTCCAGAGGATAGATGAGGTATTTGGGATTTAAGACCGTACCAAGAAGGCCTGTGGGCCTGAGTCTGCAAAGATGGCCAGAATGGAGCCAAGGGAAGAAGCTGTTCCAGGCAGAGGAAACAGCACATGCAAAGCTGTGAAAATGTAAGACATTGTGAATGGCCGACCACATATAGATAGTGTGACCTAAGTTTGGATAGGGAGGTGAAAAGGCAAGGATGGGAGGTGAGCAGGGCCAAATTAATGGACCTTGTGTGTCAGGCTGAGCAGCTTGGCTTTACCTAAGGGTGAATAGGACACTCCTAACAGAGGCTAGAAAAGGAAAAATCTGTTATAAATAAACACACTAATGTGATAGGTATGAGTACTATAATAAAATCGATGAGAACATAGTATGGGAAAGACAGAAAAAGTAACATTTCAGCAATCTGAAAATAATCAGGTGGGTAGGTGATATCTCAGGAGGGATTGTTTTAAGTCAAAAAAGAAAACCAGTGACCCAGAGCCCGCTCCTCCAGAAGGAGGTTTAGGTTTCTGTGGCTGGCTTGTTGTGCTCTCTGTTCAGACTTCACTTGTGGGATCCTTCAGGAGGTGATGCTGTTTGCCGTGGGGCTCCCCTAGGGCAGCTGGTAGCGGGTCTTGTGAATGGAGCCTGCCTCCTCCTCGGCCTCCCTTCCCCTTCTTCCCCACCTCCGGGCAGCGTCCTGTTTAGGGGCAGCTGCCAGCCAATTAATGAGTCCCATCCTTCATAGCCTATTAAACCGCAGGGAAGTGTCTCCTGGGCGCTCTTATCCTCACGACAGCAGGTCTGACGCAAAGTAGGACAAAAGAGAAACCTCTCCCAGAATGGAAATCTATAGATGGCACCAGCTCTCAGCATCTGAAAACACAAAACCAGAAAGAACTTTTTAGTCCAACAAAGCTACTTTTCCAACATCCAGACTGACAGAGGAGACTACTGGTATAAGATAATCTTAGCTGGGAGGTAATCAAAACAAAAACAAAAACAAAACAAAGCAAAACCTTTCTCTTTTTAGAATATATTATGTGATTATCTTTCTTTCTCTTTAAAGCAGCTTTACTTTTGCAATTGAGTTTAGCTTATTTCTGAAGATGATTGCTTTCCCTGATCTCATACAGTCTGGTACAAAAGCCCCCAAAATGGGCCTGATTCAGGCTGCCTCAGTCTAGGCTTAGAATCAATTCCTATGAGTTCTCTGAGGGAGAAATAATCAAGAGTTGTTTAATTACGGGCTAGTCCTCTGAGGGGCAGGAGGATTAATTTCTTTCAAAAGAAAAACATACCTATTTTTATGCTTTAAGTAAAGAAGGGATACTCATGTCACCTGACTCTTTGATGAGGCCTCACTAGATTGAGAACTGTATTTGTGGGTTTGATTGATTTTCTGTGCTATCCAGTTCAGCATTAGAATGTCAAACATTTACTCTTCCCTTGACGGACACATTGACCTTGAACTGAGAAAGGTACTTTTCTTTCCTCTACAGTTTTCTTGAAATCCAAACTCTTCTCCAGAGGCTTAGGATCAAATAATCAGCCTTCTGTCCTGCTTTTTCTTTTCTTTTCTTTTCTTTTTTTTTTTTTTTCAAGTATTCCATAGGGCCATTGGGGTTTCCCCAAAGACTGAGTGAACCTAGCTTTTCTGGTCTCAGAATGCACTCCCTGGCCTATCATGCCATCAGATGCTTTATCTAAGTGGATCTTAGAAACAAGGAACATTGATTATAATCTTTCTACTGGTATGGAGAGCCTGTCTACTTCCTTCCTTTACCTATATCCCTTTCTCCACCCCCTCACCCACCCTGTGTTCACTCTGTATCAAAACACTGCCAACACATTTGCACTCAGCGGTAACATGGGCTTCTGAGGCACTATAGGATTCAAAATGCACAATGCCACGGCTGAATCAATAATTTCCATTCTCCACTACGAATGAAAATTTAATGTGCAAACCTTGGGATTTCAGCCCTTTCATTAAAGCAGTTTATTTGCCGTACTAAAAATTTAGTTTGAGTGATAGGTTCCTTTATTAACTTTTCTTCCTTTTCCTAAAGGGACACAGTGTTTAAGGTAAAAATCATATTAAAGGGTAGAAAAAAAGCAAACTCTTTTTGTGTGCTGTTAATAGTCTCATCATTTATTAATTTTTTTTTAAATTGCTTTTTTGCCTTTCAAGCTACTGTTTACTTCTGCATCAGTTTGCTTTGATAAGTGGCATGAGATTTATCTCTTTGCTCTGACTCCCATGAAGGAATAGATAACTTGACTATCTAGAAAAAAACACGTATCTTTTTTGGAAGCATGCATTACAGAGATCTCCTCAGAACCATCTAGACATATTTGTGAACTTACGTCAAGTTTGTCCCTCCTTTTCACATTTCTAGAATGCTTCGTGCAAAACACACTACTTTGTTAAGTGTAATGCACAAAATAGGTGCAGGCAAATCAAGAGTTAATTCCTAAGCAGTGAAGGTTAATTATTAACAGGTAGATTCAAGGATAGTTCTGGAAAGCCATGAGGGAGTGGTGGAGACTGTAGTGAGTGGTAAAGACAGCTATTCTGTTACTGATGATAATTGTCTAAACCCAGAGTGTTGCCAGATCTTCCAGTTGTTCAGTAGAAATAGAAATCTAGACTTTTTTTTAATGCCAGTCTCATAATTTTTAGATGTTGTAAACTTACTCAAAAAATTTTAAGAATTATGCAGGTGGGCTAAAAAGAACTTAATAGTCAACCTTTGGACAGGCAGTTTGCAACCTCTGAACTTAAATTTAAATACAAATAACTGTTTTGCACTTGGCAGTGAATGGCTCATCATAGGGCTCCTACAGGTTGAGCATCCCTAATCGGAAAATCCAAAATCCAAAATGATCCAAAATTAGAAACCTATATGACAAAGGAAATGCTCATTGGTATATTTCATATTTTGGATTTTCAGATTAAGGATATTGAACAAGTATAATGCAAATATTCCAAAATAAAAAAAAAAATCCAAAATCTTGTCCCAAGCATCAGGGTTATTCAACATGTAGTAGGAGGTATCCACAAACAATAGTTCCTTGTCAACAAATATTCATTTCCCCTTTATTAAGAGGGATGTCATATAACTGTGTGAATACTGGCGGCATGAAGAGGGCAAGGCCAGACCTCTCTTTTCTAGGAGCATACAATCTAGGCATTTATAGAATCAAAGCAGAGAAAAAATATGATGCATAATTAAGCTCCCAGTGGGTAGTATGGATGGTACTGTATGGATGGTACTGAACAGAGGAACTGTTCTTTGGATTATAACTTCTATAGTTGGAGCAGTTTCCCACCCCACACTTCAGAGAGATGAAGTGACTTGTCCAAAGCCACACAACTGGCTGCCAATTGAGCTGGAGTTAGCATTCAAAGGGCCTGTGAAGGATTCTGCCAGAAAAGGAGCTGCTTAATGTGTTAGGATGAGCTTGAAATAATAATAATAATGGTAATACCTTATATTGAATATTCACTCTGTGTCCCATACTATCATAACCTTTTTACATGCTTGCTATCACTTAATCTTTGAAATATTCCTGGGGCTAAGTGTTTTACACACATCAGCTTTAATTCTTAAAATAGCCCTGTAAGGAGGTACTATTATCTTCTTTAGACAAATGAGGAAACTGAGGCCCGAGGAGGTTTAGAGACATATCCAGGATCACACAGTTGGTAAGTGAGATCTGGAGTAAGAAAAAACGTTTTAAAAATAACTCTCTGGCAGTAGGTCTTAAGTGTTGGAATGTCACACTGCCTGCTTGCTCAGCAGCACGTGCATTCTGTGAGGATGTGTGGGTGTGTGTTTGGCTCGGCACACACACGGGTTATACTCCCTGGCATGGGAAGGAGATATAAAAAGCAAACAAATGAATTGTGTGGCTCCTCCAGGTTCTTTAGTAAACAGACTTGTGGCTCAGGGCTTCTGCCATCCCCCTGGGGACAGACCTGACTTCAGATCATTTCTTCTTGGGTCCCTGCTTTCCAGGCTCTGTGCTAGGTCCTGGGATTTAGGTGAACCAGAGAGACATGGGGTCGGGACCATGGGCTTATTACATTCTCTAGCCTGCCAGGGCAGACTGGCGCACTACTTGGGAAACTGGGTCACTTTTCAGTATTTTAACCCTGAGCTCAGTGGAGATGATTTGGCCCATTTAAGGATTTGGGGGTGCTGTTTGTTTAGCATTTTTTTTTCCAGTTGTCTCCAACAGGGATCACTTTAGACTCTGGAAAAGGCTGTGGATTCTGAAAAATGATTCTCGGTACTCTTTGACCCCACCCCGGATGCCCATACCAGAATTTTGACTCTCTCCTGGGCTCTAAAAGAGCAGCTTCTGGGTTTATACTAATTTCAGCCTCTTACTAAGAAGCACTTAATTGAATCCAGTTCATTTGGTCCAGCTCTGTCACATTAATTAGGAACAAAGAAAATTAGATGGTTTTGTAGTACCTTCAAAAAGGAATATGTTTACCAGAGGTCTGGATTGATAGTTAAGTTACACTGAGAACCTTCAGTATAAAGGGATCCAAAATGGAATTTGAGGGTTTGGTATCACTCCCACTAACCCTTTCAGAGTGGTGGGACACCTGTTTGGGTTTTGACCTAAATGTGAGAGCAAGATTATAGAAGTGTTCGCTGCTGGCTCTGCCTCTGGAAGCTCCTGTATCATGGGGGACACAGACAGGCAAAGGATCATCTGTAATGCAGGGGATGAGGGTGGTCATGGGGCTGCAGAGGTTCCCGTTTGATGTTGGGGCCAAGAGGAGATAGAGAGCTGTTCAAGGTTTGATCTGGTCAAAGTTAATTTCCAAGAAGATTCATCTGTCAAGGGTGTGCCACGTGGGGTGTTTGATGCATGAAACCAGCAGCTCGCAAGCTACTGTGGTAGGTTTTTGTCAGCCTTAGACTTTGGATTTCATCAGCTCTGTTAGGAGGTTTATTCACTCATTTTAAAGGGGAGGGGGCATGGGCAATATACGTAACCGTAATATTTGTACCCCCATAATATGCTGAAATTAATTAATTAATTAATTAAATAAAAGCAAGGCATGCTTATTTGTAAATAATTTGGAATATACAGAATCATATCACGAAGGCAGTATCAGCCATTCCCACAGCAATAGTGTTAAATTAATATTTTTACATATTTACGTCCTTTTTTTCATTGCAATACATGTGTACAAATGGTTTAGTGATTTACCCTTTTCTAATAATTACATAAGCTCTTACTCAAATGATAAAAGTGTGACTTTAAATAAAACGTTTCTAGAGCACAGGTCTGGAGAGCGATTTCAGGACTGGGTCTGGGAGGAAGGAGCAAAAGGGCCGCTTCTGCCACTGTGAGCAAACCCGCCAGAGCCGGCACTCAGTCAGGCAGTGGGGTGAGGGAGTCAGAAAGATGCCTTATCACCAGGCAGCAGCCCATGCTGGAGGCAGCAGGAGTAGAGACGGGGAAGGAAAAATTCTCCTTCTCCGGAAGGAGAGTGAGCTCCTTTATTCCCGCCTCTCCTCCACCTCTGTGTTATGATGCCGCTTAACCATTTCTCCATTTTCGCTTTATTCTTCTAATAGCACTAACAGTGCCTCCAGGGGATCTTTCCACACTTGAGCTCTGCAGGTTCCAGTCCACCCCTCCCACTCTTTTCTCTTGCCAGGGGTCATCAGGGAGCTGCGCTTCCCCCTCCTCCCTCCTTCCACCTTCCTTGCTAAAGGTCTCCATTCCGCTGAGGCATCTTTTCTTTGCACTCGGCATAAGCAATTATTTCTCCTATCACTGCTCTTAATGCTTCCTGGAGAGTTAGCAGATCATATTTTGCTGACGGATATCACCCCACCCAGAAATGATGGACTGCCTCCCCCAGTCTTGTTAATAATAAAAAGGTGTTTTCTCTCCTCCTCCATTACTGCTACAGTCAGAGCCTATGTGGGAGCGCTTCCCTGCCAAGGTCAGCAGGGGCAGCTGGATCACTGAGTCCCCAAGGAGCCAAGAGAGGGTACGTGGCAACGCCAACAGAAACTGGAGACACATTCGCCGCAGTCATACCAGCTGCCCTCTCTTTCTTGTGGGAGATTTTATTTGGGTGCTCTGCTTCCCACTGCCCTATTAACTTCCTTTTGAGTGAATAATCTCAAATAAAGGGATAGGAGTTGGAGAGATGAAAATACAGTCCCCTGCTCTCTCACCCAAGTGAAGTCGATATGGTCCTGGTATATTAAAGGTCATTTGTAGTGTCTTGTGTCTATATTTAAAAAGAAAATCAGACATGTACAGGTTGGAAAGACACATAGGTTTTCGGAAGTATGCAGAATGGGATCTGCCTGCAAATGTAAAAGAAGCCAACAGTGTGATGTGAGCTACTTCTAAAAAAAATAAGCACACTCTTGGCTATGTTAGTAGAATTATGGACTCTAAATCACAGAAAATAGTGGTCCTTTCTTTTCCACTCTGGTCAGCCCATCCTGGTGTCTTATGTCCCATTCTCATTTTCATGTTTTGAAAAGACCTGACCCTCTCAAGGTTGTCCAGAGGTGGCAAAGAGGACTCTGCACTCACATATTCATCCCACAATGGTTGCTTTTCCATTCTCTAGGAAAGAAAATTCTGCAGTCATCCCCTAGGCATTAGTTCAATCCTATATTTCAAGAATCTGGGAAGAGAACCTGTGTAGCTACTTATTTGTCTTGGGTGGTAGTGAGTCTCCAAACATCAGAGTGTTCAAATTGAGTCATTAGGGATGATGTAGAAGGAATTTCAGTCTCAGAATGGAGTCCAACTGTATCATCCTAAAGGTTCCTTCTAGCTCTGAGATGCTGTAACTTTGTGTTGTTTCTTGATCTAGAGATGCTGTGTCCAGTATAGTAGCGACCAGCCACATACAGCTATTTATATCTATTTACATTTGATTTTAAATTAATTAAAATGAAATAAAATTAAAAGTTCAGTTTCTTAGTCACACTAGCCACGTTTGAAGTGCTTGGTCCCCACATGTAGCTAATGGCTACCATATCGGACAGCACAGACATAGGACATTTTCCTGATCCAAGAAAGTTCTATGGGACAGTGTTAGCCTAGAACATCAGTGGCTCTAAAGATTAAAGAATCACTTCTCCTTGGTGCTCATGCAGCCTCAGGGCAGAACAGCTGATCTATCAAAGATCATAGAGCACACAACCCTTTCCCCTTCTCCCTTTTTGTCCATTCAAAAGAGCTCTGAGTTTAGAGAGTCAAGTTCCAGCTCTGTCAAAAACTACTAGGGATGACCTTGGGCAACTTATTTTACTTCTCTGGGCTTATTTCCTTGACTGCAGAATGATTCCTTCAGTCTACCTAATAAAATATTATAGCGTGATTTTTCCAGCTTGGTGACTTTCCAGGGAAAGTAAGAGTCTGTGCCAAGCACACAGCTTTTATTTCACTGTCCAAGTTAGCATGGCATAGTGGAAAGATCCCAGAACTTGGAGTCATATACTGGTTTGTCTTTTAGTTCAGCTGTGTGACCTTGGACAAGTATTTGATCTCACTAAGCTTGTCATCTTGAAAGTGGAACTAATGATATCTCACTTGTAGGTAATCATAGCTTATAATGGATGCTCAAAAAATGCTCCCCAAGATGAAGATGATGGTGAATAGGGTTATCCCTAAGGTGCAAATTACATGAGGGGAGGGCAGGACTTTTTTCCATCTACATGTTTCAGAGATGCATAAGAGAGTAAAGAATGAGTCCAATATTACTAAGACTCAGGCAACATATGGAAAAAGCTTTGTATAGTAGAAAGCATAACGGAGCTTCCAAGTGGCCACAGTAATCATATCATTCTGTCATAAAGCAGGAGCCAGGAGTTGCAGTTTAGTGAAGAGACTGAGTCTAGGTCCCTGAGTCCGATAACCAGCTCTTCCACTAACCAAGCCATGAAACCTTTAGCACACCTCTCCCTTTTCAGGGCCACTAGACAGAAAGAACCTCCTACATTCTAAGTAAGCCCGTTTGATAATTTGATGGACATTTTAAAAGAAGTTGCAAGACATATGAATCTATCATCCCACCTTTTTTGTTCTTTAAAAGAAATACTTATCTAGCCTATTGTGTGCCAGATACTCTTATGATATTCTTGGATACTCTTTAACTCCATGATTGTTTCTACCTGCTTCTTCACATCAGAGACAGCTCCTGGGAAATAAGCTAAAACCCACTGCATAAAGTATAGTATACATTTCATTTCAATTCAGAGAGCATTTTTTGAGCTCTTACCCTAGGAAGGCTTTGAGACTAGATGCCACAGGGGGTCTGCAGAGATCACTAGAATGCTCAGACTAATAGGGCAGGTAAGATGTTAGCACAGATGGCTATGATGGGAGGCAGGGTGTGGTAGCTGCTGCCACTGAAATGTGTGCCTTCTGTAGCCTCCAAGGAGAGAACAGTCATTTGTGCCTGCGCCTGATGGAGGAGGCGGCATTCAGGCTGGGCCTAGAAGGATGGGTGGGGAATTTATTTTGCTATGATGATGAACAAACAGCAAGAACAAAGACCTGGAAGTCAAAACCTTCAGGGCATATTCAGAAAACTGTGACCATGTTTTTGTTTGAACTGAAGCATAGGGTGCATGAAGGAGTTAGGAGATTAAAGGTTAGGCCAGATTCCAGAGGGCTTTGAATGCCAGATAAGGGGTTTAGACTTCCATCATGAAGTGTTAAAGAACCATTGAAGGTTTTTTGAGCAGGAAAAAGTGGCACAATCAGAACTCCTTAGAAATGTTATCATCAGGTTTTGCCCCGATAAAAGAATAGCATATATCAGGTGGCAGGTAGGAGAAGTATAAAGAGTGGTGCTAAGCAGATGCCCCTCCTGCCTGTGGGCGGGGCTGCAGCCACAGGCAGAGGTAAACTGATCCTCGAAATCAAAGCTGTTGTTTCCAGGGGACAGCTGTCTTCTTTCTTCTCTCCCTGCTCTGGGAGGTGGGATTGGAGGTCCCTGGAAGGGTTTGCTCCTAGAAGGCCCTGGCAGCACCAGAGTCTGTTTTCTGCTGCCATTCTTCTGGTCTCTTTGGAATGAATGCTCCCCAGGGACCTGTCTGCTCTAGGGAGTTTGTATTCACTCAGAGAATAGGGTGTTACAACAGATTGGGGAAAATCTGCAGCCTGATTTTCTGAAATGATTGGTTTGTACGTATGTCTCCTCTGCTAGACTAATAGTCCTACATATCAGGGACTGTTGTATTCGTTTCTGCACCCCTGGTGTCTAGCATAAGGCCTGATTACATAGCGATCTATCAAAGCCACTGTTTATTGAGCACTTACTGTGTACCAGGTGTTGTGTCTAGGAAACTTATAAGCATTTTCTTCTTTAACCCTCAAATGCGTCTATTAGAGTGTTTCTAAACTGTGTTATTCAAGTGATGCAGCTCAGAAAGGTTAAGTGACTTACCTCATGGTATATAGCTAGTAAAGTGTGAGGATTCAAATCCACATACCTCTAACCCCAAAGCCCTTACTCTTAACCTCTGCTTCCTTTCTGTTCTAGAGCAGGTCTCAATCTTAGTTAAAGAAACATAAACAAGAACTTCTTTGGAGGGACTGTCTAAAAATACAGTTACCTGATACTCTGATGACCACCTGTCAATGAGACCCACAAGATAAGGGATAATGAGGACAGGAAGGTTGCTTCTGGGGTGTGGAGATAGAATAATAGTAGGAGAAGGATGGAGGCTACAGGGGAGACAGCTGTGAACTCAGTAGAAGGAAAAAGTTTTCCAACAATCAGTGATGGCCAATGTTGGTGCAGGATGCCTCATGAGGTGGTGAGCTTCCTGCCTTTGGAAGTGTGTAAGATGGATGGCCAGCTGTCTTGGATCCTGCCCCGAACCTTTGAGGTTACCTGCAGCACCAAGTTTCTGTGAAGCAGATTTCGGGAATAGTACTTTCTATTGAGATCACCAGTGTCACCTTCTGCCAGCTTTATCTCCACTTACCACAAACCATGGTTACAGAGATTAACAGTTTTGTGAATAGAATGCCTAGCTCATGAAAACATCCAGTCAATGATAAAGGTCATGTCATTATTGTAATCTGAAAGGACCCAAAATATGGCATCACTGTTTTCCACACCCAAGTTCTAAACCAATTGAGAGGTAAGACAAAAGTGAAAAGTGTTTGAAATCCTAAGGGCATCTTCATTAATTAATTAAGGCCTGGATGGGTTATGTGGATACAATAAGCTTCCTAACACCGGGCCCTACTCTTTGACAAACTGACACACCCTGTCGCAGGGGCTCTGGTCCCCACAGGCCTCCCCATGTGACAGCAGAGCCTGCCCCCGTAGAACTTAGAGCCTGGAACAGAATGTGTGCTTCTGGCTGTCATCTGGCTCCCAGAAGCGGGGAAGCAGGCAGTATCTGAGCCTCACATGCCCATTTCTTTTATTAAAGCCTCCATTTAGAGCAGTCACTCCACCTCCCCTGGAGAAGAGTGAGTGAAGGGATAGGAAAAGGCCTTCACTGCTACTCCAGGGGGCTCCTCTGCATGGAAGGAAACACCAGGAGTGGGAAATGAGCATCCTCCTGGCAGGAACAGCCCTCCGTACTGCACTCTTCATTGGCTCGTTTACTTCCCTCACCAGACTGTGGGGTCCTTGGAGCAGAGACACATCCTGCACCTGTCCCAGCGCTTGGCATCAGTAGATGTTCAGGAAGGGCAGGAATGAATGAACTCTCTCCTCTTCTAGCCCCAGCATTCCCCTCAAGGATCCCATTTCCAGGGCTGGGAAGGATGCCTTTTCCTCTCATTTTATCCTCCTCATTGCACCTGAGGTCACGCCTTTGTCATGTTTTCCATGTCCTCTCCATTTTCTGTATTATGGCAGGTCAGACAAGAGGGGAGGTATTGCCAGATGATTCAAGAAACATTTTTCCCAAGCTCACCCTGTTTCTTCCACCCTTCCTGGGCCAAGTTCTGGCTGTGAACAGGTACAGTGAGCTGTGGGTGCTGTGGGAAGAGGCAGCCCCCAGCCCTAGTCCTGCTGTGCCATCTGTGTTGGATAACAATGCCTGCCTTACCCACCTTGGTGGGGATCACAGAGAGCAGAATTTGGAAGTCACTTTGGAAAGTAGAAAGTACTGTGTGGACAGTGGGATCTGTGGGAATGTGCTAGAGGAAATTCATGGCAGTGAAGTGGTAAAAGATGGTCCAGACCCCACCAGGGTAGCAGAGGAGGACAGTGCCTCTACAGGCACTCACTGGTAGTGTTCCCTATGTTTGCTTGCTTGGTAACACTGGAGGGTATGTCCTAGTGGGGACTAGATTTCCAGGATGGCCCACAAAAGCCTGTATGACTCATTGCACAATAATATTTAATAAGTATCTACTAAGTTCTAGGTATGTGCTAGACACATTAAATATATTATATCAGTTCTTTACAATAACCCATCAAAGGAGAATCATCCCCCTTTTATCAGTAAAGAAATTGAGACTTATCAAGATCAAATTACTCACCCAAGGTCACACAGCTGGTGAGTACTAGAGCTGACCCACAGTCAGGGATCAAAGTGTGATGCCATAGTAAGTGTCATTCTTGTAGAGGGTGGGGGGACTGTGCACAGCAGGGATGGGGAAAGCTGGGGAGTTTGAAGGGACTATAGATCTTTTATGGAGGTCATCTGTAATGTCAGCCATTCACAGTCACTTACCTTTGGGGCACCCTTACCCAGAGAGAGGAATGGCCTTTTCACTCCCAGCTTTTTCTGAGCTCCACAGTGAGGAGAGTGCTGGCCTAAAAGTGCCAGTCTTGTCTTCTGAGATTCTGGGTGAATTAAGTGAGCAGGATCCCAACCGGGGGCTTCCCTAGGGCGCTGGCTCCAATGTTGGAAGCCCTGGGCTCTAGGCCACTAGCTCAGGGGGATTAATATGCCAGCAATGCATGACCCTCTGGAGGGTCTGAAAGTTGGCAATTTTTTAGACATGTTTCAGCCTAACAAAGGGCCTGATACCTGTAGTCTTTCAGTTAGAATTTAATAAATGTATGAGGAAACTTGAAAGTTTTAGACCCTGTGGCAAGCATTTGGATATTGAATGTGGAAAGATTCTTTTCTGTCATTTTTGTCTACTCCAAATCCTAAAGGTTTCGTGGTCAGGGGGCTAAGGGAACAATAGACTTAAGTTTCCAAATGGAGAGAAAAACTAAGCAGGAATTAGCCTGGTAGAGAATGATCGAGGTGCTCTTCACCTCTGGGATTTTGGGTCATCTCTGGGGATCTGTCATTGTAATTCTCCCTGGTTGAGTTTGTCAGAATCATGTCTTGGGGAAATGGTTTTGGTTGTGTCACTGACTTTACAGTGCCAGCTCCTCTTCCCTAGCAGGGTCTGTCCCCAGCCTGCTCCCTCTGTACCCCAGCTCTGGCTGCCCAGAACTAATGAGAATCAAGGTCATTACTGCCCATCATGCATTTACTGGGTGCCATTAGGGCCTTATCGCACTAAGCCCTCAGCCTTCATCACCTCATTTGTCCTCACAACAGAGGACAGCTATTATCAAAGTACCATTTCCTGACCTCACCACCATCAGTCTAACCTCAGCTCCGTCTTCTTCCTGGCCCTTTTAACCTTCGAGCAGTCTCTCCCTCCTTTGCATTTCAGCTACACTCCATACATAGCCCTGGCATAGCGCACATTTTGTGGCATCGTATAATCAGTCTGTATGTTTACTCATCCATTCTTCCATTCAACTATTTATAGAGTGCCCCCTGTGTGCTCTCTATTGCCTTCTTTGGATCTAGAGGTCCTTTAGAGCAAGAGACCAGGCCTTGTTCTTACAGTATCCCCAGCACATAGCACTGTGCCTGGCTCATAGTAGATCCTCAGGAAATGTTTGCTGAGAGAAGGCCTCTAAGTGATGTGTAGTCCTAAAACAATCTTCTTTCACTTCTTCCAACCCCAAATACTGGAGAATAGGAAATCTGTCCCTTAGCTCTTAGCTTGGCAGGAAAATACAGGTGAGATTCTAGGTGCTTGACTCTCAGTGATCCACCTTAGTAGAGGAACAAAGCGGCAGTTAACCCCAAAGAGCCAGTAATGTCAGCGTTATTCGTCATGAGCTGTGAGTGTTCATTCATTTTTTTCAATAGATGTTGAGCACCCTGAGAGTATCAGGCTCTATGCTGGGAGCTAGAGCCACAAAGATGAATAAGACACACACATGTCCAACCCATGACCTAAAGAGATCATCTGACTAGGTGAAGAAGTGGTGAATTAAGGTCAGAATGGGTTAATTACCATGGTTCATTGAGACCACTGCTAGGGAGACTTTTAGGAGGAGGTCAGAGAGGCAGAGAAAGCTGTCTAGAGAAGATGTGATTTGAGCTGAGCCCTGAAAAGGAGTAGAATTTGGACTTGGGGAAGTAGATGGAAAAAATTTCCCCATAAGCAAAGGCATAGATGTGGGAGGTTGTGTTTTGGGGGAGCACAAATGTCACTCAGATAATTAATTTGTCAGTAATTGGCAGGAGTGAGACAAAGGTGACCCTCGTTACCAAGAGCACATCACTATATTGTTTTATTTCCTTCTCCCTAGCACTCCTTCCTCTTGCCCTAAAAAATAGTTCTGCTAAGTTATATCATGAAAGCCTCTGTCCCTTAAAGGACAGGGGTAGGAGAACCTTCTGTGGAGTGAAGCCCTGTCTGTGCAGTCATATGGGATTCTTGGTCCTTCGGCCCCATGCCCCGAATGCTCACACAGGAGCCCTTCATGTAAAGGCCCCTCTGCCTCTCAACCAACTTCTGGGAAGGAGCCTCCTGGGTCACCCGTGAGTTTCTAGAAGATATAGACACTGCAGGCAGCTGCCTCGCTCCATCAGCAGGAGGAGGCCAGAGAGGCAGATTAGTCACTCACATCATTTTATCTGTTGAGTCAACATCTATTTTTACGTTTGGAACCCATAAAGGGACCTGGCATCTCTGCCATAGACAGGGAGAGAGTGCCATGGATGAGGGGTCTGCTTATGCTTCATCCTCTTTGCTAGACCCAGTCTCTCTCCTGAAGGTCTCAGAAGCAGGTCCACTTTGCTACTGGAGATTTAGTTCTTAATGTCAAAGATCCAGTTTAACATGTGCAATTCTTTTTCACACATACTTTGTATACGTGCACACATCTCACCCCTACAATCTGAATAGGTCTTGTGAATTGGTTATACGGAATAAATGAAAAATGCTAAGGCATTATAGGTCCCTTCCTGTCCAATGTTGTCAGATGTGCTCTGAAATGACTGTTTTCATCATCTATTCTGAGCCATAACCACCCCAGAAATAGCTTTAGCAGGAAAGTGCTTTTGTTAGACTAGCTGTAAATTATATTTCAAATGTCTGATGTTGTTTTCTTAAAAAATAAATAAATAAGTAAATGAAAGTCTAAAATTAATGACTGCTGGGGTTTGCTTTGCTTATGTGTACTGCTACAGATTTGGCTTCTTGCAGATGGAATTTCAGATCTGTTTACACTTCTGTGTTAGCTTTTTGGGGGGAAAAAAGCAGTTGAGCGATCTGGGAGGACAAATTTACAAAGTCGAACTATTATAACCATTGGTGAGGCTCTCTTGTCTCTCTCACTGCCCTTTCCCTCCCTCCTTTCTACCGTGCCCCCATTTTGTTTGTTGTGGTTTTATCTGCCCTGCCTCAAAGTTAGAGGCAACTGGTCCTTGCAGATGTGACAACAAGGTCACATATCCAGTTTCGCAAGCAGATGTTCATTCAGCCCTGTTTCACCAGCACTTTGTCATTCAGTGAGAGCAGACCTCAGGGGAACAGATTGGAGCAACACAAAGGATGGGACATAAAAAATCTTGCAGAGAACCTGATCGCTTTTATGTATTCAAGAAGGGGATGGGGGTAGGGAGGGTGGCAAGGAGAGAAATGTGCAGAGCAGAATTTCATGGGGTTTTTTTGGTTTATTCAAAGATTATTATGTGTTGGATACAGTAAATCATCTATACACCCACATCCAGGAGGTAAATCTTCAGAACTCCATGCGTGGGTAGCTCTGCATTTAACAGCTGCCATACAGTAGCTATTTTGTTCTGCACTTAGAGACCCTTATCTGTGCATTTGTTTTAAGTTATCATCAACTCTCCTCTTGTTCCTCTATTGCTGTTCTCCTGGTTCTCATTACTATTACAAGAGTAGCTAAAAATCTGAACTACTGAGTGATTTAAACCGACACCATGAGTTGTGACCGTAGATGAGGGGCTGTCATCTTGCTTGTTGACGCAGTCTCTACTCTGAAGGTGATTACCTATAATGGATTTAGCTCCTCTTGCCTTTCCTAGGTCTCATATGCCCGTCCAAGCTCTGCCTCAATCAGGGATGCTAACCTCTATGTTAGCGGCCTTCCCAAAACCATGACCCAGAAGGAACTGGAGCAGCTTTTCTCGCAATACGGCCGTATCATCACCTCACGAATCCTGGTTGATCAAGTCACAGGTTAAGTGTTTCTTTGTAATTTCTTCCTTGTATCGCTATATCACCAGCCAGCACACCCTGTTACCTATAAGAACAGAAGGCTAATGGCTGCTTAAGGCAGAGGATATGGGTCAGGAATAGATGGATGTTCCACCTGGGAGAAAGACTTCTTATTCTGCCCAAATTTAAAATGGGCCATCTTGGGAGGTAGGAGTTCTCCATCACGGATTACTTGTTTGAGCAGCAGCTAAACGACTTGGCAGGATTGTAAAGAGGATTCAGGCATCAGGTTGAGAGTGGGACTATACGACCTTCAAAGTCTCTTTCAGCCCTCAACCAAGTAGCATTACTTTAGTATGTGTAAAGAACCTGTATATATAGCTGTAGCTCCAATTCATAGCATTATCAAGTGAGCAGGAACCTCGAACTGCCCCATTTCACACGAGACAAATCTTCACTGAAGTTGGCTCTGCCCCAGACACTATGCAGAGGGATGCCAGAGACAAAGAATGAAGGAGGCGCAGTCCCAACCCTTACAGGATTCCAGTGTGACAAGTATCTGCTGGGGGCTGTCGAGTCTCCCCCCTCACCCTGCCGTGAGAGCTCAGGAGGTGTGCTGTGCCTGGTGGGAATTGTTGGGAAGGCTCCACTGAAAAGGCAGCGTTTGAATGGGGTTTAGGAGGATGATTTAAAGCTATCTGGCAAAAAAGAGGGATAGGACATTCTAGGTAGAGAGGACATCATATCCCAAGGCAGGGAATGGAGGACAAACACAACTTGTTCAAAGAGTGGCAGGCAGTTCAGAGTGGCTGGTGTGAGGCTCAATAGGATATTTGGGGCCAGATTGCCAGGGACATTGAATGCTGTGCCAAGGGGTCAGGACTTTATCTGTATGCAGCAGGAAGCATGGAAGGGGATTTTATGGGTTTTGTTTGTTATTCTGTTTGGAATGGGGGGCAATGAAGAATAGGTACCATGCACAAGGTAAAGATTTCAAAAGGTACAAAAGAGGTATAGAAGATGTTTTTAAAAGGTGTGATGTGGTCCGAGTTTGCTTTTCAAATAGATTACTTACTTGCTAGGTGTGGAGGACACGTGCAGAACTAGAAACAAGACAGTGGGTGATCAGTTACAGTAACCTATGGGAGATGAGACCTGAGCAGGGCAGTAGTGGAGGGCTAGAGGGAACAGACTCAAGAGATCCCTGTGTTCTGTTGTTGGGAGGCATCTGTCTAAAGCCATGGTGGCAGAAATACAGGTAGACGTATTATTGATAGGTGAGAGAGATTCAGGGAGCTAGGCTCAGCCTTGACCCCACAGGCAGGCTGACTCCCCACATGGTGCACATGGGGCCCAGTCCATCTCTTCCTGGAGATGTTTAGCGTTTTGGTTTGTTCACTCTTTTACAAAAGCTCTTTCTCTTTCCCCAGGAGTGTCTAGAGGGGTGGGATTCATTCGCTTTGATAAGAGGATCGAAGCAGAAGAAGCCATCAAAGGGCTGAATGGCCAGAAGCCCAGCGGTGCTACGGAACCGATTACTGTGAAGTTTGCCAACAATCCCAGCCAGAAGTCCAGCCAGGCCCTGCTCTCCCAACTCTACCAGTCCCCCAACCGGCGCTACCCCGGCCCACTGCACCACCAGGCCCAGAGGTTCAGGTAGGCATGCCCACAGAGGAAGGAGCCCTGCTACCGAGGTTCAGAGCTGGGCAAGGGCCTAGAGAAGTGCATGGTTCTGAAGGATGGGGCAAGGGTAAGAGCCTCGGCCCCCAGGAATCACTGTGCAAAACTCCCCATGAGCCTCAGTTTCCACTCCTATAAAATGAAACGATTGGACCATGTGCTTTTCCAACCCCCTTTTCAGTTTACCACTTGACTGTGTGGTGGAAACAAAATTACTGCATTTAACCAAACAAGAAGGTTCAGTTTCAACAAGAGTTAATCACAGATAAGTGACCAGATTCAGCAAATTAGACTGAAGGCTGGACAGTGGCTTTTAATAAAATCAAAGAATAGACCAGGAGGCAGATCTCTGCCAGAAGGAGTGGTTTTTCCTGTCCTCTTTTCCCTCAGCAGGTAACACTGTTGGGTTCGGGGAAAGGGGGAGTCTCTTTAGTGTTAACTTGACTCTGTTAAGCCAGACTCTGGGAAAACAAGAAGGAAGATGTTGTCCAAGCTTCAGGCACGTAAATTACAGTAAGCTCCTGGCACAGTGGGGGCATTTCCCTTCTTCTCCTGAGACCTTTCTGAAAGACAGGTTTCTTTCCATGAAGCCAGTATGACCTTGATGGGTCTCTGTTGTGCAAGAGATAAGAATATTTTTTACCTGCCCATAATAAATTCTAAATTATTATTTTATTCCACCCGTCCCAACTTCCCTTTAATGAAAGGATTTTTCTCCTTGTCAAACTTCACATAGGAAAATAGTAGGTACTTCCATCTAGGATCATATGGTCCATCTGCCCACAGTGAGCAGAAAGATCGGCCTCTTTAGTGTCCTCCTATGCCCTGTGAATTTGAAATGGTTAATGATTTCATGAAGAGTGCAAGTCATCTAATTTTTATTTTGTGTGAGAGCACATGCAGTATTTATGTAAAAAGCCTCTCCAGCAGGCTTCTAATGGTGGAAACTATGGTTACTCCTGCCCCATGGTGTGAATAGCTTGTCTCCAAGTAAGGTCCTGAACGTGAGGAAGATTATAACATAATGGTGGTTTGCTGGGAGGTGCTATAGGGCGGTAAATAGTAAGCTAATTTTTAAAAATCTTAACCCAAAAACTCCCCCAGCCTCCCAAAAATGTGTGTGGTAAAAATATTTAGTTAATGTAGCTAGGCTAACAGAAAAGATCCGTTCTGGTGCTTATTGTGTGCACATGTATTGTTAATCTGGAATAGAGTCCTTTATTCACAAGTTTAATTATACTAAAAGGTGAACAATTTAAGAAGCCTCCCCTTTTAACAATTTCACACACAATATAAAACAAAATCCACACAAATGTTCTGAGAGGTGGGGGTAGTGGGATTAATTCAGACCTTGAAAGAAAAGGAGATTCATTAGACACTTGCTTTAAACTCCAGCATTGACCTGAACATGAATTACTTGCAGTTGGAGGCAGAAAAGGGGAAACTACCGGTGGATAGACTCCTAAGCAGTGGGGAAAGTTGTTGAGCTTTTCTTCTTTGAAAATGGAGCATTCTTATTAATAGTTCCATTGAGCGATCTTGCCATCTGTGAGGCATTAACCCAGAGACCCTCCTTCTCTTTGCAGGCTGGACAATTTGCTTAATATGGCCTATGGCGTAAAGAGGTAATTAAAACTCCACAGATTGCCAGATGTCCGTGTTGGCACAGACTGGGGCTAGAATTTTTTTTTTAATTCACTAACTTTACTTTTAAAAAAAAATGAATCCTTCCTTTTTCTTCCACCAGCATGTCAAATTCTTAATTTTAATTTCAGACCTCAGTTGATTTTGTTTCTTTTAGGGCACACAAAATGTATTTGTGTGTTTCACTTTTTCTTTTATTTGCAGGTGGGCTTCTCCTATGGTTCAGGTGCCACAGCTACCAAGCCCTTGACAATCCAGTCCTTTGAATGGCTCCCCTAAGAGGGAAGGCTTTGACTCTTTGCTGGCTGGTTTTGCAAACTTGCAAAGCAACTGTTTTGCATTAGCAATGCCAAGATTCAGTTAGGAGGGCAGGTTCCAGCAAATCGGAATTAGAACATTTTGCTAATCATAGTTGACAATCTTTTGATTTTCAGTAGAAAAATTAGATTTTGGACTACCAGCTCTAGCCAAAGCATAAATAAATGCATGGATGGCATTCTAACTCCTGCCCCCACCTCAGTGTGCATTTCAGAGCACATCCTGAGAATGAAGTGTATCTGTGTGCACCTCAGCCAGGGGTTTCTTTTGTTACAGGTTTTAACAGTAATTATAAATCCTCCTTTGGTTATATATGTATGTGTGTTTTAAACTTGCTGTTACTTTTCAATGAAAGCCTTTTATGTGGGGTTGGGGGCTCAAACAGAGTCAAGGCTTTTGGGGCTCTCTGAATGCAGTCACAAGGGTATTCCAGACCGAGTCTGAAATCTGAATCTCGGGAAGTTAGGTGTGTTATGTCACTGTGTCCATGAGATTCCCATATGTGCTTTTGATAAGCTCCACTGCACTGCTAGGGATGTAGCGTCTTCATCATCTTGCTCAGTAGAGCTGCACACTTTAATTCCCCTTCCTATAGTCAAGGGAAAGAGATGTGATCTTTAATAGTCCGCATCACACTCCCTGTACCAGGCAGTTCTTTCACCACTTGGCCATGCATGGTAAGTACCCTGACTCTGGGAACTGGCCCACAGTAGTGCAAGTAACTTGACTGCAGGCTTCACTATCAGACCGCCAGCCTTCGAATCTCAATCCCAGTATCAGTGAGGATAACTGTGAATCATCTCCACATGTCTAGCACACTGTTTGCCTGTTCCGAGGCATTTTACATCTTTTCTAGCTCTGTCCCATCCCTTTGCTCATCTCTGACTTTAGTGAGGTAGCACCAAATGTTATGAAAAGAGTGATGCTTATAACCTAGATGAGACCAGGGAAGATACAGCTGTGGCATGTGTGCTGACACCTCCTCCCCTGCCCCACCCAGAGTAGACATCACTAATTGATAACAGCATTCTCTTTTCTTATTGAACCCGGATTTGGATCTAGAATCCTTCCTACCAAAGTGCTCCAGGTAGCCATCACCAACTAGAGTAGAGGGTCTACTTGCAACCTCTTTGCTGGCCTTGATCTTGGCCTTATAATAAATACTTAGCCATTCTCTACATATAAACTGAAAGGGGTCAATTCACCTGGTTAGAGGAGAGAAGGTTGAGAAGACAGTCTTCAAAAATAACACAGATAGCAATTAGACTTGGATTTGCCCTTCTAATATATGTACCATGATGTTTTTTAGTTTTGTCTTGTTTGTTTTTAAGCAAGAGGGAAGACTGACTTACTGAATGATAGCAAAAAAATAATGTCTACTGAGTTGTTATGTCTACCATATCTTCAGCAGCTATTTGATTATCTAAATTCTAGTTAGATACAGAACTATTCTTTAATAGGATTTTCAACTCTCTAAGAATATTTGCTTATTTTTAAAAACAACCCTAGCTCACATACTTTACCCCATTCTCTTCCCTACTTTTTGTTTCCTCTCCTCCCATCTCCCCAAAATTAAACCCTGACCAAATGAAAAGATGCTAGTCAGTGTATTGGGTCAAAAATCTTTCTATGAGTTCAGTATGAAACAAAATATTAACAAATATTGTTTCTGCTGTAGGCACTAGTAACCTAATTATTTCATCTGATGCATCCATCACAAATCACATGTGGATTTATTTTATCAGACAGTGAATAGAATCTGAAGGGTCATATTTTTATTTTCAGGATTACATGAAAACTGAGATTTCTAAGCTTAATACAAAAACAGTTATAATAGAGCAAATAACAGTTTGATGTTTTTCTAGTGTATAGTGATTCAGGATATATAAATGCACAAACCGCTTGAAGTCTTGCTCTAGTGATTCTTAGAAATGAATTCCAGATAATATAGCATCAAGGAGTGATACATCTTTATTATTATTGCTCAGGTTTTTTGGGAACCCTTTTGAATAAATGCTAAATGAGACATGAGCCGCCCATCTGTTTAATAATAAGACATGCCTGTTCATTACTTATCTCCATCCTCAATAATACCAAGAGATCTTTGACAGCCACAGGTCAAGGGACTGCAAAGATGGTAGACTTGAGAACTGCTAAGGCTATACCCTAATCTGCCTTAAAAAATAAAAATTCCCAGGCATTTATATCAACCAAAGTTATTTACTCATCCAATCAATAAATATTTATTGAGTGTTTTCTGTGTGTCACTATGTCTGCAAGATTGCCATATGTGCTCCACTGAATAAATGGAAAGAGCCACAGAATGAATGAAATAGAGCCCCTTGCCCCAAGAGTTCACTATGTATTGTGGGTATGTGGGGCGGGGTAAGGTGAGGGCGGGATACTCTGTGAGCATATACTGTGGTAGAACAATGGTAGAGCCTTGCTCTGGGAGCCCTGGGAGTCCCTGGTGGTTTTTAAGAATTGGCTTTGGTCTTTCTCTCAGCATGTACATGCCTTAGCCAGTCTAGCCATTCCCATAGAAGAAATGCCATAGACATTAGTTTTTACATTTTGGTTTTTAAACCCTGAAGACTCTCCAGCAAACACTCACTCAGCCCTCTGCCCCGTGTCTGTGTCTGTGCATCTGTGTGTTATCCATGGTCAGACTGATGTCTGGACCAGTCCCCCCTTCTGCTTGTCCCCCTAGGTTCTCCCCAATCACCATTGATGGAATGACAAGCCTTGTGGGAATGAACATCCCTGGTCACACAGGAACAGGCTGGTGCATCTTTGTCTACAACCTGTCCCCTGATTCCGACGAGAGTGTCCTCTGGCAGCTCTTTGGCCCCTTTGGAGCAGTGAACAACGTCAAGGTCATCCGTGACTTCAATACCAACAAGTGCAAGGGATTCGGCTTTGTCACCATGACCAACTATGATGAGGCGGCCATGGCCATCGCCAGCCTCAACGGGTACCGCCTGGGAGACAGAGTGTTGCAAGTTTCCTTTAAAACCAACAAAGCCCACAAGTCCTGAATTTCCTATTCTTACTTATTAAAATATATATATAAATATATACGAACAAAACATGCGCGCGCACACACACACACATACACAAAAAAGAGAGAAACAAACTTTTCAAGGCTTATATTCAACCATGGACTTTATAAGCCAGTGTTGCCTAAGTATTAAAACATTGGATTATCCTGAGGTGTACCAGGAAAGGATTTTATAATGCTTAGAAAAAAACAAAACAAAAAAAAAAAAACAAAAAAATACCTTTGATGCATTGAATGTTCTTTCATAGCTGTCGTTGTTGAATATAATATACATAGATAGCAATGTGCAGGGATTTTTACCCAGCCAGCTAACTTTACTACCTTCCTTGAAGGTGGGTCTTTTTAAGATGACCATTCGCTCATTTGAAGAAGAAAAACAAAAAACAAAAAAAAATAATAAAAATAAAACAATTTTTACAAAGTAATGGAATTCAAAGAAAGGAAAAAAAGATTTTTCTTTTTTGTCAAAATGTTGATCCAATCAGATTGGTAAAAACCCCCACACAAATTAAAGAGGAATAATAAAAATTGCAAAAATGAAAAAAAAACTTTTGCAAATTTTTTTATTTTTCCTTTTTTCTTTTATATCATGTGAACTAAAACAGTCTTCTGTTAGGGGATGGGGCAAGGGGGATACCTGATGACATTAACAATTTAATAACATTAACATTGTTGCCAAAGAGGTGGTCTCTTTGCTGAAAATGGGTTTCAAGAAAAATCTATTTTTATAAAATATAAAGAATTTTTACAAGAGAATCTGGATTTGAGAAAAAAATATTTTGACTGGCTAATTTAGGGGAAATTGACAACTTTGTCGCGTTCATACTGCACTGGTAACTTTTTAGAGATCAAGATGTGTGTTTTAAACTGGATTCGTAGACTGTTTTTTGAAGGATGGGCTATAAACAGATGATCTTCATATCTTTTCATAGCATGTAATAATAATAAAAAACAATTATTAATTACTAGGGGAAAGGAGTGTTCGTTCTACCCAGGGTACCACAGTTCCCCACAGTCAAAACCCAAAAGCAAGGAGATGAGTTGAAAGACAGTTTTTCTTTAAGTCATCAGTATGGGATGTCAGCAGAACAAAAATTAAAAAGATTAATTTTCCTTTTGATCTAAAACTTCCTTAGTTTGAGCAGTAGGTGCTACGAAATTATTTACATATCTTAGTATCATAGTTAAATGTAATGTGTTTAGGAGAGGAAAACAAAAGATACATTTGCTTTAAATTCATTAAGGAATTTTCAAATTCACTTTGTAGCCCATGCTGATAGAATTGGGCTGTGTTGGTACATTTGAAACACTGTTTATGTTGCTTGAAACACTTATTTATTTAATCGCCGATGTGATGATGCCTATGGCCGAGATCAAATATAGCTAGATTGGCTAGACTACTTATTTGTTTACTTAAACTGTGGGAAGAAGCATATTATTGTGTCATTCTGTTGTGTGTGTATGTGTATATACAATATAAATATATATATATAAAGTTATTTTTTCTTTGGGTTAATTTATTATAAGTTGTAACACTTGGCTAGTTTTGTTTGTATATGTCTTAAAATGTTTTCTTATGATATTTAAGTGACAGTTAAAGAGGTATCAAGGTAACTTGTGTAGAACTATTGTTTGATATATTGTCATGTTTGTTGTGAATATTTTTTCTTACTGCACAGTAGAAAAATAAAAACAACTGGGTCTTTATTTTAATGTAATTCAGATTGAGGAAAACAAAACAGAGCTAAGGGAACAAAATGACTGAGGGAGCACTCTCCCATGTCCAGTGCACTGATCATTTTAGTATGTTTGTGCTTTGTACGGTTATATATTTAAAACAAAAACAAAACAAAAAAAAATACAAGGGTTCATGCTCTTCCCTGGGTAATAGAAACAGTTGCTCGCTATGCATAATCTAGTTGATAGTTAAATTTGCTATTGCTTTTCTTGTCTTGTTATATAAAATCTTTTCAATACAAGTTTAGTCTTAATGGTAATAAAACGTTATGGTTATTTATAACTTGTGCTTATTTTGTGCATTTTTTCCCATGCTGAACCCACTAAGTGCATGTAGACAGGACTGTTGTTTTCACACTGAAGAGGCAAACTTTGTAGTAGTCGTCGTAGTGGTAGACAGATAATGAATACCAAGGCTGCATCATAGACTCCTCCTTTAAATTTTTTTTCTGTTTTTTTTCCTCTTTTCAGTTTTGGAAATAACACCAGATTTCAGTTCAGAGAACACTCGTTCAACATTCAGGGAAATCTTTTTACGTCACCTGCTATGAATGAACGCAGTTTGCTGGCAAAGTTTTGATGCATTTGCTAAGCATTAGTGGGAAAGGCATGCCAAAATCACTTCTCTATAATGTGTTCGATCTTGGGGGGAAAAAAAAAGGAAAAAAAATCTTAGGACCAGGCAGTTGTATACTTTAGTTATAATGAATGACTTCATGTTAATCTCACTAGTTTAGATGATTTCTGAGGGAAAGTATTGTAAATGTTTTTTTTTCCATAATCTTGTTGTGTTTGAATTATTTGTATTTTATCTGTCCAGACAATAAATGAAAGTGTGTAGAATGGATTTGAGCTTCCCAAATTTTTAAATGTGTTCATTCAAACCTTTTTTCTGTAGCATCTTCAGATTTCCCCAATATTTTTATCACTAAACCAGAAAAAAAGAAAAAAGTAGAGTAAAATTCTGTTTTGCAATTTATGTCAGTGTCTCAAAGTCACCTCAGGATTCAGAAGTCATTGCTTTGGTTCCATGCTACTAAAAGTGTGGTTCCCAGCTGGCAGTACCAGCATCATCTGGGAGTTGGTTAGAAATGCAAAATCTCAGGCTGAATGCCAATCTCTATCTAACCAGATCCCTGTGAATCACTGGTACTTTAAAGTTTGAGGAGCACTGCCCTGGCTGATAAGCCAGAACACTTGGCATTACATTTGGTATTATAACACATTAGTGTCTATTATGCATTTATAAGAATACTTGTGACTTGTTCAGGAGACAGGAAGTCACTATTTCCCAAGCTTCTATGATGTAGCAGGCAGGCTGAATGGTGTCCTCTACATTCCCTCACTTTATCCTCTCAGCAATCTGAGGGAAGAGATCTCATCTTTCTCATTTCACAGATGACAAGACTGAGGCTCAATGAGATTAGCAGCTTGACGCAGCCAGCGAGCTCCCAGCTGAGCTTTGAATCTGCGTCTGATTCTGCTGCACCGCACCTTAGCATGGAGATTGCGGGATTTTTTTGAGCAATATTAAGAAAGAAGACCATTTGTATTGAAAGTGACAACTAAACAAGAAAGTCATCTTTACATTTTAGCATTCATTTTTGTTTAGAAGTGGCAAATATTTGGCTTTTTTACCTTTGGATAGAAACCCTAAACAAGGACTTTTTCATACAATGTATTAAGAACATGATTTAAGCTCAACCTAGGGAGAAAAAAACCTGCCCACACTATCATGAAGTCACATTAAAATATTCCCTGAACTTTATAGATTAGCTTTTTAGTGATTTCCTGATACAATCACTCATTGATGATCTCCTGTCTATCTTTCATTTTCACTTTCTCACTAATTGAAAATTCATACATACCCTATAAAACATCATAAACTGACACTTCAAGAAGAGATGCCCCCACTGAGCCAGAGGAACAAATAGTTAGATTCTCTTCCATTTCTCATTAACCCCTTTATTATTATTATATTAAGTTACCACATTGATTGGGATAATTAAATTCAAGGCAAAGAATGGGATTTAATTAACCAAGCTAAATATTAAACCTGTAAGTCAGCCTGAACCGCACATCATTGAATTTAAAGGTTCTCATTTTAGTTTTATCTTAAAGACAAGCCCCTATGTTTCTTTTCCGGAGAAAAATGGACATTCAAATGAATGGTTTCCCCTAGAGATATCACAGCTTCACGAACATGTTTGTAGAGTCTAAAAATGTTACTGCCAAACCTATGATAGTTACCAGTCATCACCACCCCTGCACCTTAAAGGCATCATTTTAATGTACTTTAAATGGATGGCTGCACTATTTTGGAATATTGGAAGCTGGTGGAATCTTACCAGTTCATATAGTTCATTCTCAGCCTCCAACAGATCTATCCTGAAAGTTTCACAAATAGATGTAAGTCTTTAAATAGGTCTTGAAAATATCCATTGAAGGACATTCAACATATACTCTCTTGGAAACACTTCTCAACATCAGCACAATGAGTCTACCCAAAATCTAATAAAAAATTCATCTCGCTGTGAGTATAAGCCTGTTACCTTAAATCTCCAGGCAAACATACAGTTTCTGTAGGTGTTTGTGGGAAAGGTCTAACAAATCACAAGATGTAGAGATTATTAAATATTGTTGAGGTCATAGGTATGTTATATTTTGCTTGAAAGAAAAATGGCATGTCATAGAAGGGGGATAGCATTTATTTAGTGTTATTTCTGTCAATGTGATAGGAAGGGAAAAGTGCAAAAAAAAAATGTTCTTGTGTCTATAACTATCCCACATCATTGCCACCAGAACCAAAACTTTACTTCTCCTATTACTGAAAATCAAACACTGACCAAATGATGGTAACAGCCAGAAATTTTTATCAACTAGGTTTCTATTTAAATTTCTTTAATCAAGAGCAATCACCATTTGTTCATTTGTAAATAAAATATTTAACCCCCAAAGAATAATGTGTAAAAGTATATTTGAAACTCACAAAGTCTTGTGGGGCCCATAGTAAGTCAGTATTTAGGTATAGATACCTTAACTTTGTCAAAATGCAGCACATAATCACCTTTACCATAGATAATTCAGGAAACTTCCAGTCCCTGAAAATATTTTGCCCTTTCTTCCCGCAGGCACTATGCATTTGTTCCTTAAAGGACATACACATACAAATACACACAGGCAACTATTTGAACAATTTATTTTAAAAAACTTTTTTTATATACTTTCATCTGTGAATTCGAAAGTCATACCTGACAGAGTGGCATTAACAGCGAGAGTGTATTTCCTAAACGGTAAAGTCATTAAAATCTTAATTTGAGGCCATGCTGCCTGGATCCCTTCCACAGCCTTAACGAGAGCTCATGGAACACAGCTGTCTAATATCCCTACACCCTTCACTGCCTTTGTTCTACCTGAAGAAGAGAATAATAAAAGGAAATTACATTTTATTTCCATGAGCTAAAATCAAGTTTTAATATTGTCCAAAAATTGACTCGTACTATTCCTTTATCTTATTAGCTTTTTGGCATATTAGGTAATAAGATAATTTCTCATGGTACAGTATTTATGTAAGAATCATATTTCTCTCTGTGCAGATCACTTACAGAAGTGTCTGTTAACAGGAGAGAATGATGCATAATCGGCACTTAAGATTAAAATAGACCTGAGAACATAAAAGTATTCCTTCAATTAAAGAAATAGCATTTCTCCGGTCTCATCTTTTTTTGTTTCTGCAGCAGAATGAAAACTGGCTTAAAATCACCCAACCCCAGGTTAATTACCAGAAGGCTTTTCGATGCAAGTTCAGCCTAATCTACTAGTGGTTCAAATGCAAAGTGGACTCATGTGACACTCCAGTATGCCACATTAATTATTTCAAACAGTTTCCAGAAAAGTCTGTGAGGTTTAAGAAACTGTTTCTAAAAACAGCACTAGCATTTATTGTCTTTCCTATGTGCAGGCAGTATACATGCTTACAGTCCTAGTGAGGAGTTTTCATCCCCCTTTTACCTTGAGCAAAAAGAGAACTCAGAGAGATTCCATATTTTGTGCAAGCCAGTAGGAGGGAAGCCAGAATTCAAACCCAGGCCTGTCTGACCTCCCCAAGATCCCTAGTTATACACCCTGGCTCCAAGCCGATTCTGTTATAATTATAGCCAAAACAATTGCCAAGTGACCCTCACTTCATTTAAAAGTGGGGATGAGTTCTGTTCTGTAAGGAATATGGAAATTACATTTATACACTGTGCCTGGGGCTAACCCCCTCCCCACATCTTTAATGGAAAAGCAGATCCAATAACACTGGTTTACAAGCAAATTGGCAAAGACTAAAAGTGATAGTTTTTAAGCACTGTTGCCCAGCAGTATCTAAAAATGAAATTAGTTTTTTGACAGGTTTATTTTAACCGCCAAAAGTCATTGAGGTAAAAAGGAGTTGTGGATGGGACAGGCAGGTGAGAATGTTAACAAGCCAGTTTAGCTGCCCTCAGAGCTGGCCCCACGGGTCCCCTCAAGAGAGAAAGGCATTGTGTGAGCCAATAGCACCTTGGTGAGCACTCCTTTCACTATCTGTATTGCCCTTGAATCCTCAGAATAATCCTGGGAGGCACATAACATAATCCTCATTTTACATCTGACAAAAACAGGCTCTGTGAAGTTAGATACCTTGCCCAAGATTGCAGAGCATATAACAGAATTGGAATTTACACAAATGTCATCTGGTTCCAATCCCATATCTTTCCACTAAACCACACTGATGACTTTCATTGTGATACCACCATTTGTTGGAACACCCACTCAGGTGTGAGGTATGGCAGGGTGGGGGTTGAGAGAACTAGCCTAAGCCTTGTCTACACTAGAATCCTTACTCTGAACACCTACCATATGCCAAGTACAAAGCTAGGGGCGTGTTGATGAATAAACATGTCCAGCCTTTTTTTTCTTGCTCCTATTTTGAGCATGATACTATGCAGTGGGTTATGACAGAAAAACAGTAATGGAAATTTAGAGTTTTATTATAAAGACAAGACATATGGAACAATGATCTAGCCACATAGCTGTAGCATAGGTAGTTTCTGTGCTAAAGAGAGCATTTCAGGAAATAATGAAAATCTGAGTGGAAAGAGGATTCTGGGACCCAGGAAGGAAGGAGAGTGTGCCCTGGTGGAAAGAAGACAAGTTCCAGTGAAAGAAAATTCTCGGTTTGGATCCCTGAGCAAATCATTTAATGTATCTGAGATTCCTGACCAGAGAAGAGAGGATTAGAGATAAAATATGCTAAGTTCCTGGCACTCAGTGAAGAGTAGTGGGAATCAAACAGTAGCCAGAAAGAGTTCCCAGAAGAAGAGAGCTTGGGCCAGGCCCTTTGGCAGGGAGAAGAGGGCTTGATGGATGTCCTGGATATAAAGAACCAAGAAACCCTTAGTTAGGTCCCTTCGAGTGAGAGAGGGAAGAAATAGCAGGAATACATATGGGGATAAGCTGTTGGGAATCTCAACTGGCCTTGTGAAACTTAAGCTGCTTTTGAAACACAGTAACTCCAGCCACATACAGGCAGAGGCTCCAATTGCCCTCTCAGCAACCAGAGACCCCACTGGTCTCTCCTCTGTGCCTGGGCATTACAGTGACTCAGCCATTCTGCCTCATTCATCCTGAGAACTAGACAGCTGGGAACATCACGGAAGAGTTACAGGGACTTCACACGGAGTGAAGGGATGGAGGCCAGTGCTAAGGAGTTAGCTAGGCAGCAGTGGGAGGGGAAAGCAGAAGGATAAGAGGAAAAGGGCTGGTCACACAGGCTGAGGCAGGGCACTTCTGTAGGAAGGCAGGGCACCAGAAGGCTTGTCAGCAGGGAAGTGTGGCCCCCTCGTTCATAAGCAAATATGGGGAAGGGGCTGATAACCCCAAGCCCGACTCCTCTTGGCTGTAGGCACAAGAAAGAGTCAAAAGTTCTGTCTCACCCAAGATGGGAAATGGATCCAATTAGACCATTCATAAAGGGCAGTACTTCCCTGTTTGTCACAGTCAGCCTTGCCATTGCCTGCTTAGTTAGCTAAGGAAAGCCCTTGGAAGTCAGTTCAACTTCCTCATTTGAATCCTTAGGAGAGGAAGGGCTTTGAGTTGCTCAAGCTCCACCCTACCCCATGTGACCAGCTATCATCTCATTCTACAAACACCAGGGTTCTTCTCCTTAAAATACCCTTCTCTTCATCTCCAAGCCCCATTTTGCTCAAAGTACACACGCACACATGCACACACACATGCACACACACGCACCACCCATCTGGCTAATGCTGCTTGTTCAGCTCGGGATTCGCAGCCTCCTGGTAATCTTCCCTGGCCCTGTGCTGGATTAGGGATTTCTTGACAATCCCACATCCCTCACTTTCCTGTATCACAGCGCACCTCACATATAGCATTTGTACTTCTATCAGAATGAGCTACACCACTGACCTCCCTGATTGCTCAGCTTGCAGACGGCCTACCACGGGACTTCTCAGCCTCCAAAATTGTGCAAACCAATTCCCATCATAAATTCCCTCTCATATATCTATATCTAATCCATATTTATAGCTATTTTTCTCCTATTGGTTCTGTTTCTCTGGAGAACCTTGGCTAATATACTCATCTATAAAATCGGAATGATTAATAATAGCACCCACCTTATTTGGTATTGAGAGCATCAAATGCATTAATATGTAAGTGTTTAAGGCACTAGCTGGCAGATATTAATAACTATATAAATGTTTCTATTATTATTGTGATCATCATTGTTCTTCATCTGGCTAATTCTTATACATACCTCAAAACTGAGCATGGTTATCCTCTCCTCTGGAGCTCCTTCCTTAACCTCTCGGGCAAAGTTATGTACCACTCCCCTAAACTGTGAGCTCATCAACAGCGAGGACTGTGCCCTATTCATCAGCACAGGGCCATGCATGGAAAGAATGCCAGTGACAGTGGTCAGCTGTGGTAGACTGAATAATGGCCCCCCCAAAGATGTCCACATCCTAATGCCTGGATATGCGAATATGTCACCTGTCTTAGTCTGTTTGGGCTGCTATAACAAAATGATTTAGATTGGGTAATTTGTAAACAACAGAAATTTATTGCTCATGGTTCTAGAGGCTGAGAAGTCCAAGATCAAGGCACCGCAGATTCAGTGTCTTGTGAGGGTTCACTCTCTGCCTCATAGATGGCAACTTCTTGCTGCATCCTCACATGGTGGGAGGGGCAGACAAGCTCTTTGGGGCCTTTATTGTAAGGGCACTAATCCCATTCATTATGAAGGTGGAACCCTCATGACCTAATCACTTCCCAAAATCACCACCTCTTAATAACACCACATTAGAAATTAGGTTTAAATTTATGAATTTGGGGAGGACGCAAACATTCAGACCACAGCATTACCTTAAGTGGCTAAAGGGACTTTACTAATGTTATTCAGTTAAGGATCTTGAGATGGAGAGATTAGCCTGGATTACCCAGGTGAGCCCAATGTAATCACAAGGATACTTACAAGAGCAAGGCAAGAGGGTAAGAGTCAGTAGCAGGAGGCGAGGATGGAAGTGAAACATTGAAGTGATGTGAGGAAGGAATGAGCCAAGGAATGCAGGTGGCCTCTAGAAGCTCAAAAAGGTAAGGAAATGGATTTTTCCCTGAAACCACCAGAAGGAAAACAGTCCAGAAAACACCTACATTTTAGACTTCTGACTTCTAGAACGATAAGGGAATAAATTTGTATTGTTTTAAGCCACCAAATTTGTGGTAAGTTGTTACAGCAGCAATAGAAAACTAATACAAAAGACATCTGCACCCGTATGTTTATAGCAGCACAATTCACCATTGCACGGTCA
>VBSM01000529.1:34643870-34673698 GCA_008086735.1 Cheirogaleus medius
ATGTAACCTTAACATTTGTACCCCCATAATATGCTGAAATTAAAAAAAAGAAGAAGACTAAAAAAAAATAAGTGGGTCCAAAGATATCAGTGGACTGTAATTCTGGGCTCCAGAGGAGAGAGTTTGGAGTGTCAATTAGGGTTATGGAAAGAACAGTGGCCCCAGAGACCCGAGTTCAAGTCCCCAGTTCCTTGGTTCAATTTCCTGTGTGATTTTGAACAAATTATATTCTCCATACCTGCTGCTTCCCTTGTGTTCCACACCTCAATTGATAGTGGGAAAGCCGGGAGTGTTCATAAACTCCCTCCCCAGCCATCCAACCAACTACCTCCCCAACCATTCAACCAATTACCAAATCCTATCTATTTTACTTCCTGAAAATTTCTCAAATTCATCTCCTCCTCTCCTCCTCACTTCCACTGTCTTAACTTAAATCTTATCTCATTCAGAGACTATTAACTGAATACCTGCTATGTACATGGATTCTGACACTAACCTCATAGGAGACCTCCCCTTCTCACCATCTGCACTTCCACTCATCACCTCAGTCACAGTGATCTATCCACAACTCTAATCTAACCAAATCACTCCTCTGCCTAAATCCCATCAGTGGATTCCCATTACCCTGATGTCACGGCCCAGACTCCTGAGCATGACTCGCAAGGCTCTGCATCATCTAGGCTCCGTCCGACTGCTTGACCAGCCTTCCCCCATCCCTCTTTCTCTTCTTGCCTCACAGTTTGTGGTCCAGCTACACAAAATTACTAACTTTTCCCTCAGTACAACACAGTTTTTGTCACAGACCTACACATGTTAATTCTCTACTTCATTACTAACAGAATCTTGATTTATTAGGGCAATAAAATGCCTAGCTTCTTTCTTTCAATTTTCCAAGTAGTGGCTATGTCATACAGCTTTGACCAGTGAGATGTTAGAAGTCTCAGGTGAGTCTTCTAGGAAGCTCTTTAAAAGGGAGCAAACTCATCTGATTGTCCTCTTTGTCATTGTCCTCTTTTCCCTCTCCCTTGTTCCTATCTGGAATGCTGATGTGATGTCTAGAGCTGCAGGTGCCATGTTGCAACCATGAAGGCAACAGCCAAAAACTATGGATGGAAGATTAGAAACATGTGAGGAGCCTATGTCCTCAATGGTGTCTCTAAACTGCTACGGCAGCCCTGGATTGTCTCCTCTGGACTTATTATTTGAGAAAAATACACTCTTTACTGCAGAGCTTCTCAACCAATGAACACATTCTTATTAATGTTCTCACTTTATTTCCTCAACCCTCTAAGCAACTGAGTGGGACCCTGGGCTGTTATAGCCCCCAGGTCTTTCATCTCTGGCCCTAAATAGCCTGTCCCTCTACCTTTTGGGCCACACAAATATTTTCATATGTGTACCACTGTGTGAAAAGTGTTACACAACTTTGTCTCTCTGGTTTGAGTCTATTTATTGCTCTGTCCCACTTGGCCATTGCCTATGCCCTCAATTTTCCTCTCCAAATGTCCCCACTGATAGAGCTTGATCACCACCTGCCTCCAGGTTGTCATTGCTTTGTTGCTGCCTGCGTCAGTCTGCCATGCATCTAAGACTCCTCTTGGGCCACCCATCCAGTGGCACTGACCTATCTTTGATTCCCAATGCTCCTTGGTACCTCGATTCCTGCCATCACACTGACTGGCATATCCCAGCATCTTTGCCCACCCCACATCTCTAGAGCTCATCTCTCTCTTTCTCTCATTCTCTTTCTCACTCGGTTATCATTAAGAAAACATCCTCCCTTTCTTTTATTCCACTTTGATGGGGAAGGTGCAGTCCTCTTGGATCTCTAATGACTTAGTAAAATATTCTTTTGGATTTACCAGCAGGACCAGGACACAGCAGGCTAAGAAGAGCTTTACACTATGCCTACACCTGGTGCTCTTTAGCTTTGGACCCATTTGCTACTCTGGTCCCCTGTGCTGGACTCCCCCTCTCACTTACAGTGATGTTTTCTCTCAGAGGCCCCATTATCTTTATTGTAATCTGGCTTCCAATGTCTCCTATTCCCATGACCTCAATGCTCATCAGATATACTTATATATGCCTGAACCTCCAATATGAACAACCCAAGTTCTTATTCATGGGGTCTATGAACCCAGGGGTGTCGCCAGACATGAGAGGGCATGGAATGTATGTAGAGTCCTGAGCTTCCTGCTGCAGAATGAATGATTAAATTCTCTATGCCTCAGTTTCCCCATCTGCAAATGCAAGAGCAGGACTACCTCAACTTAGCTTCATCAGTCTGACACTGGGAGGAACCCCAGGGACAGGCTTGAAGCCTGAGAGTACATTAGAACCAGTACAGGAGCCGAGGGAGGAGGAGAAATGAGGGGGAGAGGAAGTTTTCAATCAGGTGCTAAGCTTTCACTGCCAAAAAATTTCCCACAAACAAACCCACCCCAGCAAAGGAAGCTACTGTTGGCTGGCATGCTGCAGAAAAGAAGGCGGGCACGAGGCCTCATTAATCCGGCGGCTGTGGGATCAGTTGCAGATACCCCCAGCCCACCCACATTTTGCCATCTGCTGCTGCTGCCGCTGAGCCAAAGGCATGCGGCTGTGGTGGGAGCCCAGCCTCAAGGCAGAAGAAGGGCCTGGACCCTAGACTGGGAGGTAGCCTCAGTGGCAGGGACCGTGCCCCAGCTGTGTCTCCAACCCCACCCCCTCCCTCCGCGCAATGCCACGACACCCCACAAAGCTCTGCTTTGGAAGCCACCAAGGGAGAAGCCCCAGAGCCTTGAGCAAATATTAGGTAAATAAGTGACTAGACTGCATTGGCTGAGAGCCCACTCAATGGCAGAAACATACCTTATCTCCCATAAATACTCCTCCAAACCACACTAAGATTTCAAAACCACATCTGTCATAATCTTCGTGATTTCAATACTCACATAGATGATCCTTCCAACACCCGCATCCTCAACCTCCCTCCTCCTTCCACCTCAGTTCTCCCTCCTTGCTCATCCCTTAGGCCTTAATACCCTAATTTCAACTTCAAGCATCCCCTTGTCAATGCCCACTTCCTGTATCACTCCCTTTAATATCCTGACTCAAAATAACCCTCAACCCTTCTTGGACCTTCAACCCACCTTTACTGCCCCCCACCCATGTCCTCGCTTCCCTTCCCACCCAGTTTAAATTCCATATAAAACATATAATCCCTCTCTTGCATACACTCTCATTTTCCTTGCCCCTCCCTCATCTCATTGTATTCTTTGGTTTCAACCAAAGCTCTCTGCCTACTCCGAGCCTGTGCCCACACAGCTGAACATACACTTCGAGAGAAAAACACATATTCATGCTGACCAGGATCCCTTTCAAGTAGTGACCCCCAGCCTCACGTGGGCCCTAAAATTGCCAGAAGCTCACACTGTACTTCTCTAATTCGTTCCCTTTCCTTCTCTCCTAGATGATGTTTTCCTACTTTCTCCTCTTTCTTCAAACATCCAATACCTCCTCCCTTATCTTCATTCTCAACTGAAGACCCTGCTTCCTATCTCACTGAGAAAATCGAAACAACCAGAAGTGAACTCCTACTAGCCCCCTCCTCCAACTTCTCTCCTACTACTGTGGATAAGCTGTCCACTGCCAACGCTTCCACTCGTGTATTAACTCCCACCCTCTCACCTCCTCCAGAACATTGATTCAGCAGTTCGCCTCTCATGTCCTGCATCATCAGATTTTCCCTCTCTACTGGGTCATTCCCATAAGCAAACAAACATACTGTTACTTCTCCCATCTTAAAAAAAAAAAACCCTCTTTACTCTAATTCCTATTACTACTCCATATCCTACCTTCCCTCAACAAGAAAACTTCTTAGAAGTATAGTTATATTCACTGTCTAATTTCTCTTTTCCCATTCTCCCTTGAACTCACTGTAGTGAGGTTCGCTCCCCCACAACTCTTCCCAAACAGCTTTTGTCAAAGTCACCAGTGATCGCCCCATTGCTAAATCCAAAGAGCAAGTCTCAGTACTCAATCTGGCAGCAGCATTGGACTTGGCCAATCACCTTCTCCTCCTTGATATGTCTTCTTTACTTGCCTTACAGGACTTCCCACTTAGCTTATTTTCTTCCTACCCTCTGGCCATTCCACAGTTATCTCTTCTCTCTCTCTCTCTCTCTCTCTCTCCCCCCTCTCTCTTTTTAGACAGAGTCTCACTCTGTTGCCTGGGCTAGAGTACAGTGGCGTCAGCCTAGCTCACAGCAACCTCAAACTCCTGAGCTCAAGCAATCCTTCTGCCTCAGCCTCCCGAGTTGCTGGGACTATAGACACTCGCTACCACACCCAGCTGATTTTTCTATTTTTAGTAGAGATGAGGTCTCACTGTTGCTCAGGCTGGTCTCAAACTCCTGATCTCCAGCAATACTCCCACCTTGGCCTCTCAGAGTGCTAGGATTACAGGCACAAGCCACCGTGCCTGGCCTAGTTCTTCTCTTTGACCTCTAAATGTTGAAGGTAGAGTTCTTGGGTCTCTTCTCTCACTATATTCACTCCTCAGAGTCACTCATCCAGTGTCATGGCTTTTAATATAATTAATGCTTGGAGGACTCCCAAATATATTTCCACTCCAGACCTCTCTCCTGAACTCTGAAACATATATTCTCTTGCCTAGTAGACATTTCCACCTGACTGTCTAAAGGGCATCTCACACTGAACATGACAAAAAAACAAACAAACAAACCAATTCTTTTTTTCCCTCCAATCCACCCAACCTGCTGTCTTCTCCATCTCAGCAAATGGAAGCACTATCCCAGTCACTCAAGCCAAAATGCTTGTAGTTACACTTAACTCTACTTTTTTTTCTTCTAGTCCCTAAAAATTCTCCCCATTGTGCAGAGATGTGTATGTAACATCACCTCCTAAAAGAATGCCTGACCCTTAGTAGGTAATAATAAATATTTGCTGAATAAAGAAATAACTAAATTAATTTAATTTAATGACTTGGGTACCAAGTCCTTCATATCTGTTTATTTAATAAATAAAATAATTATTACGGATTGTGATAAGGGCTCAGAAGAAAGGTACTATGGAAGAAAATAACAGAGGGGCTTTACTTAGGATAGAGGTCTTTTTCCTGAGAAAATGACTTTGAAATGAGACCTGAATGAGCCATTGTGGAAAGAGCCAGAACATCGATGCAAAGGCCCAGAGGTAGGTAGGAGCTTAATGGGTTCTACGAAACAGCAGATGGCCAGAGTGGCAAAGGAGTTGTGAGGGAAGGGAGAGAGATTCGGGAAGACATTGGAGAGCTGGGCAGGAGCCAGATCATGCAGGCTTTTGCAGATCCTGATAAGGAGTATGGATTTTATTCTAAGGTCACTGACTTCATTTGTCTTGCAAATTTTCTAAATAAAGAATGTGGAATAATGTTAAGACCTAAAGATTTGGATCCTTGTTCTGCCAGGGCTTCAGCTATGTGACCTTCAGCAAGTATCTCTCCCTCTCTGAACTCCACATCTGTAATCATAGGATAACCATCTTTTACCTGCTTACTTGGTATCATTGTCTTGAGGTTCAAATGAGATTAGTCAAAGATCTTCAGGGGTGTCATTGTCAGAGGTTGAAGGTCGTTTTAACCAGACCAAGCAAAAGGGAAAGCTAGAAAGGGTTCGCAGGTGAAGAGATTAAAATGGGTAAGGGCTGTTTTGCTGTGGTGCAAGTTAAAAGTTAAAAGGCATTTCCTGGTGATGCTTGAGGTTTCTAGCCAAAATTCCAGCTAAGTTCCTGGCAGTTGAGAGAGCAGGTTGAGAAGTAACATGCGGACAGGAGAATAGTTGGAGTTCAGAGTTCTGGCCTGTTAAGGCCACAAAGCCAGGGGTCGCCCGGTCTACTCCTGCCCCTGCTTTGGCCATTAACTCTTACCCCACCCTCTCCCTCTCCTGAGGCTTCCTGGGCCTCATCTCTGAGCTCAAGGAGAGTTTAATATAAATCTTAATGAAACTACAGCCTTTGCTGCCCCAAGATCAAGGCAGCCCCAAGAAGGGTTACAAAAGGAGTAGGGCATCTGACTGGGGCCAGCCAACCCATGCACCTTGGCGACCTGGAAGAGCCAGGCTAGAGTTCCAGGTCAGCACCAGCTATGTGGGGTGATAGGTACAGGTAGCTTCAGCTCTTCCTCCATCTTCAAACAGCTGCCCAGGGCTGCCCAAGGGAAGCTGGAACAGTGGAAGGAAAAGGAATAGGTTTCCACCTGCTCATATGGCCAGGCCAGGCCCAGGGATGGGGCCTGGGAGCTCAAACCAGAGATAATAATAATGACTTCCTTTTTGTGAGGACAGACCAAGAGTTAAGGGCTTTACTACATTATCTAGAATCCTCCTAACACCACGCCCCTTTGAACCACTAGTATTTCTCCCACTTTACAGATGAGGAATCTGAGATGCAGAGAAGCCATGTGACTTTCTCAGCACCTACAGCTTGTCCCTGAGGAAGCTGGGATTCCAGCTCAGTCTGTCTGATTCCAAAGCTATATGTGTTGTTTCTACTAAATCCCACTGCCTCTCCCAGGGATATCTGCTTCCTTCCTTCTCTTACAGAGCCTGGGGAGGGGACTGCAAAGGCACCTTAGCAGCAGGAGCATTTTGTCTTCACAGGTGGAGATTTAAGAGCACTTACCTTATCCAGTTGTTGGGAGGATTCAGTGATTTAGAACACAGGCCAGCACACAGCACATGGTGAGTAGCCAGTGAATTTTGGTCCTTATCATCATTGTCATTGTTGTCATTGTCATCATCATCACCATCATCTAACCATCTCTACAGAAAGAATCCAAGGGTGGTCCCCAAGGAAGGACAGAAAGGTCAGCCAGAAGCTCCTGGGAGCCTGAGGGCTGGGAGAGTCCAGTGGCCTAGCAGCACATGGTCCCTGCTGGGAGCTTCCTCAGAAATTCTCTCCAGGGCAGTGGCTCGTGATGGCGCCTCTACAGTCCCAGTCCCTCTCCACCCCGACCAGTGTGGGCTGTGATCAGAAGCCCATGTGGAATGATGTCTCAGGAAAAGCATGAGGGAGTTCACAAACAAGTGGGAGGAAGCAGAGGTAGACATGAACCAGAAACCAGAAAACCAAGGTAAGCAGAGAGAAAAGGACTAGGGATGCAAGTGGCTCCCTGAGAAAGACTCCAAGTGTGCAGGTGCTAAGGTGGCAGCCTCCTCAGCAGCTCACAGATGGTTTGGGGGTGAGCATCAGAGTGAGTGAGTGACTTCACAGTGAGTGATGTGACACCTTCTCTCTTTTATCTCCTACATCTAGTCCATCAGTCCATCCTCAAGCTATCCTCAAAATTAACCCCAAGTCTGACCATTTTTCACCAACTCTCCCACTACTATAATTTTTATATGTGTGTGTGTGTGTGTGTGTATACAGAGAGAGAGAGAGAGAGAGAGAGAGAGTCTGTTTGCCACACAGACTCCATTGGAGTATGACTTTGAACTTGTTCACTGCTTTATCCCCATCAGTCAAGAAAAGGATGACTGGTTCATAGTTGAAGGTCAATAAATGTTTGGTAAATAAGTTAATGAATAAGTGGATAGATTGGTGCATGGTTGCGTGAATGAATCAGAGAGGCTGTGTATGACATGGGAATGAGTTTGTACATAACTTGAAGTGTGTATCAGTCAGAATTAGTTATGTCAGGCTACAGTAAAAAACAACTGCAAAGTCTTGATGACGTAAAACGGTAAAGGTTTATTTCTCATTCATGATGGATCACCAGAGAGACCTTGCTCATTGTAGTCACCCAGGGACTCAGGATTATAGCGGCTCTGTCTTGACACCAGCTTTCACCACAGCAGGGGGAAGAGAACGTGGTGAATCATGCACTGGCTCTTAAAGCTTCCCTCCGTGTGTCCTACTTCCACTCACGTAACTAACTATAGTAAGTCATGAGGCTCTGCCTAAATACAAGGGAGCAGGAAAGTGCCTAAAAGGAGAAGATGAGCAGAATCTCTGTGGACAATCTGTGATCACCACACAGTGAGTGAGACACAGCCATGATGATATGCAGCTAGTGTCAGTGACAATAGAATGAATCTGTGTACAATTCCAGGGGAAATAAGTAAATGCTTAGTGGGGTGTGTCAGTCAGTTGTTGCTGATATTCTCTCCCGCTCTTGCCTAACCCTTGCCTGACATCTGGTCTAGTCGCCCAAGGCCTTCGCCGGGTCAGTGTTTGGAGTTCTCTCTACTGGGGACAGACAACCTGGAGCTCACTGCACTGCAATACCAATGTCTGCCCTCTCTTGGCATGACCTCTAGAACTGTGGGTCTTGCTTTCACTAAAATAAAGGTCCTAGACGCCTAGAACTTGGTGATTTTTCCACCTCCATACCAGACCAATGATTCTATCCCTCTTAATTTCCCCATTCCTCATCTTAGCCAGTTTACATTTTCTATTTGCTCCTTCATCTTTTCTAACGATTCCTGATATACTACATGGCTACCCTTCTCCTATCCCACCCCACATATGTGCACTGGCTCTCCTCTAAGGTAAGACACAGGCACTGTGGGAAGAGCATGGGTTTGGGGTCAGACCTAAGCTCAGATCCTGACTTCACCATTACTGACCACACAACACCTGGTTTTCTTGTCTTGTAAAACAGAGATAAAAATATCAGCCTCAATGGCTTGCTATGAGAGTTAAATGAGAAAATGTATGTAAATCGTGTGTAGTAGATAAAGACAGCTGTTTTTGTTGTTGTGACCTTATGGCCATGTGTCAAATGTTCCCTACTAGTCTGAAAAGTCCTTGATGGCTAAGACCTGGATTCTTGTGAACACTGACTCCCTGGCCCCAGCTTCTAGGGCAATGTCTGAAACCTGGTAGGTGCTTAATAAATATTTGTTAATGGATATAAACAGTTTTGTTAATTTCAAATAAAGAAGACCCCGACACAAAGCAGATAGCACAGACGCACCAAACCAAAGCTGGATCCATCCTCTCTGAAACTGGCATCCAGTTGTCATCATTTTTATATATATCAAGAATTGGACACATTATTAAAATCTCAAAAAGTGACTTCCCTCCCAGCTGGCCTTCTGACTGTAATGAGATGACAAAGATCTGACATCTTCATCACACACTTACTAAAACATCCTTCTTGAGTTGTCATTTTTAAATATTTGCCTAATTTAGCTGGAGTTTGGATTTAATTACAGGAAGAATGTGGGCTTGAGTTAGGTTGAGTTGGATTTGGGGAAGGAAAGAATAGATAACTGGGTCCCTTCCGCTCACTGAAAGACTTTTGCTGGCCAGACACCTTCCAAGTACAACTGGGGTTGTCAAGCAAAGCAAGAGACACAAAAGAAACTTGGAAACCTCTTTGAAAGGAAAGAGAAGGTCATGGAACAGGAGTTTGAGCAGGACTCACTGCAAACTAAAATCCTTTAGTGTCTCTCCAGGGCCTCAGGGCACAGACACAGACAGTGTCTCTCCACGATGCCTGGCCTGGCATTTAAACCTGCCAGGGTCTGTCCACCCCTCCAATCTCTGCAACCTTGTCCCCTCCTCTTCCCAGGTGCCACCCCCATCACTAGGCATCCCATTGACATTATGGACCTCAGGGCTCTTCCAGCTTCTTTCTTGACTGGGGCCCAGTTTTATTCCTTCTCCTGTGCAGTGGTCTAGACTGGGCTGGTCTAGTCCATCAACAAATGTTTGTCTAGTCCCCAACAAATATTTATTGGGGACTTACTATGCACCAAACATGGTTCTAGATGCTGGGGATAAAGCAGTTAACAAAAGAAAATAAACTTCCCTGGCCTTAAGGAGAAAATAGACAATAAAAATAACCACATATGTAAACTATAGTCTTTTAGATGGTGATGTTAATAGTTGTTTACTATATTAGTTCCTTTTCCTTTTTCTTTTTAGGACTGGTAAGTGAAGGTAGCAAAACAAAATTTGTGCTTGATTTGATGTATAGTGTTTTGAAACATCTTCCTTTGATCTCCTAAAGACTCAGTAAACCTTCCCTTACCATTGCACAGAGACCCGTTAACTGCTATTTACAGCACAGTTTACTGTCCTTTTAACTAGACAGGGAGCTGCTTGAGGATAGGGATGCAGTTTGATTCTCGTGAAGGCACTACTGCTGAATGAATGAGGGAGGAATCATGCCAACGCTGAGCTGTCTATCCACTGACTTCTAGTTATACAGTAAATCCTTCTCAACACTTTTCAACCCTTCAACTCCTTTCTTCCCTATAAAATTCCTGCTTCCCTTGCAGTGGGCCTATTCTGGTATCTAAAGAGGTCTTCTGGGGATAAAATCCTTTTGAGCTGTGATCCCTGATGACATTATAGCATCCTGGAGAGAAGCATGGTATTTTCCAACCCAATTCCATAAAAATATGAATAATTATTACAAAAGCCATCATCTAGGAAACACCTTCTATTGCCAGGCACCACACTAGGCCCTAAACATAGAATGTCTTTTTAGTAAGTAAAAAGTTCTCCTTGGTAATCCTCACAGCGCCAATAACCATGAGAAGTACATGGAAATTACTAGCTGCTATCAATATTACTGTGTCTGAAACTACCGTTTTCCCCTGCATTAGAACAATCTGAACATTGTTCAGACAAAGACATCTAAGCAATTTTAAAATTATTTGAGTCATGACAGAGAGACTCACAACTGAAATATTTACCTTTCAATTTCAGGTGAGGACGTTCCCGGAGATGGAAGATGTGACAAGTTCCCACAACGTGTGAGCATCAGAGAAAAGTTCCCCTGACAAGTCACGTGCAGAGACAGAACTGCTGATTAAAGAGAGGATTAATTTTATCTTCCAAGTATTTCTACTGGGAAATACTCTTAGATTTATAGACTAGTGGGGCTAAAAGAATTCTTCGCGGTCTCCTGCTCAGCCCCTTTGCCTTGTAGATGGGGAAACAGAGGCCCAGAGACCAGAAGTGCATTCTAATTGCTCACCCTGCCTCATACTCTGCGCTCCAATTCATCCTCCATACTGGAGTTATTTGAATGAACAAACGAATAAAAATGAAGGGGGAGGGATTGGTCTTGATTCACCTATTTGTTTATTCAGCAAATATTTATTGAGTATCCACTATTTTCCAGGCACTGTTCTAGGCACTGGGGATGCCACAGTAGACAAAGTAGGCAAACATCTCTGCCTTCTTGGGGCTCCCATCCTAGAGAGAGGCAGTAGACTGCGTAGACTGTTGAATAAAAGCTAGAGAGAAGGCTAAAACAGGAAGAAGGGCCAGTGAGGGGGAGGCAGGTACAACTTTAAGTAGGATGGTCAGAGAAGGCCTCACTTAGAAGGTGATGAAGCAGAGAAAGGAGCCACATGACTATCTGGTGGACAAAATCCAGACAGAAGGAATAGCAAATGTAAAGGCCTGGTGGGGCCAAAGAACAGTGAGGAGGCCAGTGTGGCTGGAGCCAAGTGAGTACGATATGAGATGCTGGGACATCAGTCTGGAGAGATGTTAGGGGGCTGGGGAGGGGTGCACAGTATCCTGAAAGTCCTTGTGCCATCAGTGGCCAGTTTCCTCTCATAGTCACCTTCCCTTCTCTGTGCTGCTCCCTTGTCCTCTGGCTTCTGGTTAGGTTTGATCAAAGGGATGCACTGTCAGGAGATTAGAGAGTGGGAGGGAAGAAAAACCAGGTCTATCTTCTACTCTGTCTGTTTCAAGTGGGGTAGCAGGGGCCACAGCTCCCCCTGGCTCCAGTTCCACCAGATAGGCCCACCATGTGTCCAGCTCTCATGGGACGGCTCCAGCTCTTGGGCTCCAGTAACATGGCCTCTTCTATGCCAGCATTTCTAGGGGAAGTGGTGGCCCCCTGCAATTACTAATCTCTGGGTTACTCCACCTTTTCTTGGTTGCTCTTTCAGTTCTTCTAACACCCTTATAACTAATTCCCTGTATTAAATCGTCTCTACTAAATTACCTGGTGTGGATGGTGTTTCCCAGTTGGACTCTGACTGATAAAGGCTTCATAGCCCACTGTAAGACTTGGGCTTTTATTCTAAATAAAGTAGGCAACCATCGGGGGATTCGAGCAGAGATTCCTGAAGAGCTCTGAAAGCCTGGATGAATGGAAATACGTTTGTGTTTCCATAAATTTTTCCTGAATTGAAGACACCTTCCCAGAGTCACACAGAATTTGTGATAGGACAGACCCCTGGTGCCTGCTCCTCTGCTCTCCACAGCCTTTTAAATAAATGGCACTGAGGATCTCAGAAATTTCAAGGACAAAGAAAGATGTTTGCAAATTCTCAAACAGCTTTGCCCAAGACTCCAACTCTTTGAAGACCTTTGAAGGTCAGAGACGACAGTGAGCTGGCCCAGACATCGCTGAAAGGACTTCACCGATAATGCAGAGGAAGGTTTTTCTCTGTTTGATTTCCTGGGAGAGCTCCAGGAAGAAAAGCTAACCCTGAGGAGTCCCTGCAATATCCTAGGCACCCTGCCAGGCAATTTCACATCCAATGGCTCATTTAATCCTACAAGGACACTGCCCGGTGGATATTATTTCATTATCTTTATTTTTAAAACAGAGCTTTCAGAGAGGTTAGGTAACTAGTCTAAGATCACACATCCTGTCACTCCATCAAGTGGATCAGGGACCAATCAGCTCAACTCTTCAAGGTGACCATCAAGGCAGTGGAGTGGGAGGGACTTTGAGCAAAGTCACTGGATAAGAAAGCCAGGTGTTTGGACTAAAAAGTCATTTTGATTCTCTGAGTCTCAATTTCCTCATCTATGAAGTAGGAATAACATCAGCGATATCCATTTTGAAGAATATTTTTGAGAATTTAAATGAGCTAATGTGTGGGAGGGATTTCATAAATTTTAAAGCTCTATTTCAAAGACTCTTAACCTGAGGTCCATGCCTGAGCATTAAGCTCAATGAACCTCTTAGAAATGATGCTAAATTTTCTAGGTACAGGCATAGATCTACTGGTCCTTCAGACAATCTGAGTTCCCCTGCACCTCATATAGGTAAGTTGCTTGCTGTGCTGAAAGTTATTTTATTATTTAAAGAAAGGCTTTTCCAAACAACATAGCTCCCAAACGTAAACCAAATAACTACCATGTAGACACCGAGCAATATACTCTGGACTTTCCGGGGCAATTCAAAGGATTTTCAAGAGTAGTTTCAACTACGTGTGATTTTTGCCTCACAAACTATCTTTAGAACCCAACCCTGCATGTGATGGAACTCCTCTGTGCATTTGTGGCAGGGATCATGGCTTCCAGCAGCAGGTTCCTAAAGGAGAAAGGGACTCAAAGTTAATTGGAAAACACTGTTTTAGACAAATATTGCAAAGTATTACTATGTTAGTAATGATGAATATGCTATGATAACTATAATTACATCCACACTTACTGAGCACTTACTATGTGTTGGGAATAATTCAAGGGTGAATTAGAGAAGACTATATTCCCAGAGGGCTCATAATGCTGTGGGGACAACAACCCACATGGACGTGGCAGATTTTTTGGAGAGGGTGAGCTCTGAGCTGGATCCCAAAGAATGCTTAGAATCTTAATAGGCAAAGTTAAGAAAAGGGCCTGTCAGGCGAGAAGGGTGTATTGAGAAAAGGCATGGACTGCAGAACATGGCGGCGCCTGCTCAGGAAATGGTGTGGCTGGAGCACTGGCTGAGATGTGAAACGAGCAGGGAGGGGGCTGAAGGCAGAACAAGGATTGGGCTTCAGTGTCAGCCAAGATGCAGACTCTATTCTCCATCCCAATTTCTACAACTCATCCAGTCCTTTCTCTCTCCCAGCACCCATTCCAGGGCTGAGTACCTTATGGGTGCTCAAGGATGTCTTGCTTTGGAGAAGGGAGACCCTTAACCAAGGTAAAAGCAAGACAAACTTTGATTCTAGTCCTGCTTCATCTACTAGCCAGCTGTGTGACCCTTCCCCCTCTGAACCTCTGTCTCTCCATCTATGAAATAGGAATAGTCACACTTCTTCTGCCATAGCACCCAACAGAGTGTTTGGCACTTGGTTAGGGGCTCATCTCATGTTAGTTGAACTGCCTTCTTGCGGGGCTCTTGGGGGACATCAAATGAGGCAGTAGAAGGACCAGTGATTAGGAAGAAAGACCAAAGACAGCCTCAAAGTCCTGTATTATTGCTGGGTCACTGGCCTTGAGCAGCTCTCACTCCCTCCGGAGGCAGCACTCAGCCCTCTCCCATCATGCCAGGCTCCTTCTGCAGCAGAGGAGACAGAAAGGAGATTCATCAATCGCCTGGGCTGAGGCCAGACATTGGAAATCTCACAACACATGCTAATGTCATCGACCCTTGCTGATATGTGCTGGGCTTTCAAACAAGCTTATCCGACTCTGATTCAGCTCTGGAGAAAAGAAAGGTTACTTTATTGATATGAAAGAATACTAGGAAAAAAACTGTCCAAACAGCAACAACAGCTCTCCCTAGACCTCAACTTTCACAACTTTTATATATATAAAAACAAGGCTTAGAAACCAATGCATGAAGGCCCTTCCAGAGGAGGGTTCAAACAAGGTCCCATAGGGAGATGCTTGAGCTGGATCTTGGAATAAGTAGGAGTTCACCCAAGGAGTGGTCAAGAGGTGCCGTGTGGCATTCAGGTAAAGGATAAAGCATATGCAGGGGATAGTAAGAAGTTCAGTGAAGCTGGAGCACTAGGTAAGGGGGGAGGAATAGTGAGAGTTGGTGCGGGAGACAGAGCCAAGGTCACCACAGCCATTGGGTGCCAGGTCTAAGGAGTTAGGACTTTATCCTGTAGGTGGTAGGGAGCCCTTCAGTGGGTTTTAGGCAAGGTAGTGACTTGGTCAACCATGATAATAACCCTGGAGTCCTTAAAGTAAGCTCATAAGAGGCTCAATTTCTATAAACTGGTAGAGAGAAAGCTTCTGAAATTAGACCCAAAGACAAGAAAGTGCATTCAAGAACCAACAGAGAGTAGGCCAGGCAGCAACCCCTCCCCCTGCTAACCCACAAGGGGACCAAAACTTCCCAAGGTCACTCTCTCCTGATAGACTTTTGATGTATCTGCGATTTCTCCCCCACCCTCTAAGACCATTGCCTTTTGGCAGTCTCTGTACCAAGGACAGATTTGATGATGAGAAAATGGCCCACTGGAGAAATAAAATGCTTGTGTTTCTTCAGCAGGGAAAGCTGTTGGGATTTTTTATTATCATTATTATTATTTTTCTCTGAGCTGAACAAGTGACAGGACATAATAATATCATTTATTCTAACTTGCTCTTGCAAATCAGAACTTTTTAATATTTTCCTTTCAAATGAAAATGCCATTTATCATTATCAAATGAAGTGCTAATGAAAACAACATGTAGAAAAAACACATTCACACAGCAGAGCATGATGGAGCACCTTGTCAGCAGTCCATAGTCTCGCCGTTAATTTGATTTCTGCCAAAAATCACTTAAGTGAGACTTGGGGATTTTTTTTCCTAAATGCTTCAGGCCTTTCTACTGAGGCCTGTTTATTCCCCTCTCTTGAGAAGGCACTGAAATCCCAAGCCAGGTTTAATCTGACTTTTAACAGGACTCCCTGCTGCTCATATGAGGGAAGTGGGCATGTCAGGGGGCATGAGGGGCTATTCTTGCCTGACTGTGTGCTATTGCTCATTTCTCTCACCCAACACGTATTTGGCTCATGGGCTTTGGTTGCGTCCTTGTTTGGGGGGATGCGTGTGTGTGCTTCAATCTGGTGTGCCTCAGTAGGTGAGTACATGTCTGTGTCCACAAGCCATGAGGACAGTAATTACATCTACTTGTTCACCACTGGAGGCCCAGCACAGATGGCCTATTGCCTGACACATAGTAGGCAGGCAATAAATATTTGTTAAATGGACAAGTGAATGTTTCTGCACATTTTCTTGAGACCTGTGCTTTTGTCTGTATAAGTTCAGATATGTGTGTTTCTATCCACACGGGTGGGGCCTTCCAGAGCAGGAACTACCCCTGAATCTCTAGTATATTTGTACGGCACCTGGCACATGGCAGGCCCTCATTAGATATTTATTGAGTGTCTATATCTATAGTTTTCTATATTTTTAATTGAAGTAAAATTTACATAACACAAAATTAACCATTTTTAATTGTACAGTTCAGGAGCACTTAATATATTCACAATGTCAGGCAGCTATCACCTCGATCCAGCCCAAAACATTTTCATCTCCTGAAAAGGAAACTCTGTGTCCAGTAAGCAGTCACTCCACATCCTCCAGGCCCTGACAGCCACTAATCTGCTTTCTGTCTGTCTCTATGGATTTACCTATTCTGAATATTTTATATAAATGGAATCATACAATACAGGATTTTTGTGTCTGGATCCTTTCATTTAGCATAATGTTTTCAAAGTTCTCCATACATGTTTTTACATCTCTGTGTGTGATTAAGTCTGTAGGTGTATATGTATGAGTGGGATATTTGGCACCACTTCTGTGTCTCTAGGGCCTAGAATAGGGCCTGACAAAGAACAGGAGGGCAATGAGGAAAACGCCTGCCACTCCTCCCCTTCCCTGCCAGGCACTTCTGAGACATTGCATAGGCCGTTCCTTGGCCCAGATTACCTTTCCTCACCCTCACCTCTGATATTGCCTCACTAACTCTGAACGATTCCTTCGTGACCTAACCAAGCATTATCTATTCTAGTCAGCCTTTCCTCACCACAGGCTAGCTTATAGGACCCTCTTCTGGACTCCCACTGCCCCATGCTTTCTTTTGTCTCTTCCCTGCCCCACTGTGTGATCACTGTCAATTTACTTGTCTCTCTCTGCTATCATGAGTTCCTAAAAGACAGGTGCTGGGTCTTCTTTACCTGTGCAGTCCCGGTGCTCAGCATGATGTTTAGCTTATAGTGGGTGTTCCACAAGTGTGGGTGAAATGAATGAATGAATTTTGAGGGGGGAAAAAAGGCATTCCACATGGAGAGATCAGCCTGTGTGAGGGCCCTAAGGCATTAGAGAGCTATTCCTTATTAAAAAAAAAAAAGAAAACAAAACAAAAACAGTAGTAGTTTGGTGTGACTTGAAGCCTGGTGTATGTGAATGAGGAAGAAAGTGAGAAGTAGGAATGGGCCTATCATAAACCACCGTGAGGGCAATGAGAAGTCCTTGAAGAGTTTAAGCAAGGCTATGACATGGTCAGATTCATGGGTTAGAGGGTTCCTGTCACTACTAGGTGAAGAATGGGTTGGGGAGGAGCACAGTGGATGAGGGTGAACTATTTAGGAAACTACTGCAGAAGTCCAGGCAAGTGATGAGGATGGCTTAGTCCAGGGTGGTGGCAGGAGAATTGTAGAGACGAGCAGTGCTCAACAGAGTGGTCTGTGAACTGGAACAGTCCACAGCCAGACAAGTACAAAAAGGAAGACAAGAGAGCGAGGACTTAGGAAAGCTTTACAGCAATTTGATATTGCTGAGACATTTTTATTGTATTTTACAAAAGTTCAGTCTATCCACAACACAATGGAAATGGAAAAATAAAAAATAAAACCACAGATAGTTTAGAGAGCATGCTAATGAATGGAGTATGTTGGGGGGTGGGAGAGAGAGGAAGCAGGGATGCTCCCAGCAAGGCTGTCAATGATAGGGACCATGTCTGCAGCATATCTGTGTCCTCAGGACCCCTTGGGGAAGAAATGTTTGCTAACTTGAACTCCCAGGGTTTGTTTAAAGCTGATGGTTTTGAACAATGTCAAGGATTTCACCTGATGCCAGAAAAGATGAGGATAAAAAGCTGGGTCTAGAAAGAAAATGGGATCTGGGCCTAGGGGCCATCAGCCACAGAAGAGTCCACATGTGTGTCCTTCTTCATCCTCCTCCGGCTTTGCCCTTGTCTTGCTAAAAGGCACAGGATGAGCTCCTGTGAACACTGCAAGTCATGCTGGACCTCATCCGCCACATTTAATTATCACCAAGCAATGTGACCTCAAGAGGCAGTACAGTGTGGGGTTGATAGCATGGACTCTGGAGCTTGTCTTCCTGAGTTCAAATCCTGACTCCATCACTAATGAGGTATATAACCTCGAATATGTTTCTACACCCCTCTGAGTCTGTTTCTTTGGTTATTGTGAGAACGTAATGATTTATATGTCAAGCACTTAAAACAATGCTTGGCATATGGCAAGAGTTCTATGTGTTACCCATTTTGATTACTATGACTGTGCTGGTTGCTTCTACTCCTAAGTATCTTGTGAATGAACCTGCCCCTCTCTCCACTCTTTGCACCACTTCCCCAATCCAGGCAATTGCCATTTCTCCCCAAACACAGCAACAGCCTCAGTGGCCTTCATGTCTTCTGTTGGATACTTTCTCACTCCACTCTAGTCCTGAATGTTCTTTCTGAACCATGAATCTGGCATGTCACTTCCCTGCTTAAAACCCATCGGTGGCTGTTCCTTGTCCCCAGGATGAAATCCAAGCTCACAGACATAACTCATAAGCCCCTGCATGATTCAGCCATTTGCTACCCATCACAGCCTCAGCATTTGCCATAATTGCTCTTGCCCTTCACGTGTCAGCTGCATGAGCCTTTCTCAGTTCCTCAAATGGCTTTTGCATCTTTGGATCCCTCTGCCTGGGTCACCATCTCCAAATCCTTCATCAAACCAGCTCCTCTGCTTCCTTCAAGTCTTAGCTCAGTAGTTGCTTCTTCTGATATGTCTTTCCTGGCTCCCCAGGCAGAATTAGGAGCCCCTTTTCTGTGTTCCCACAACATCTGTGCCTCCTTGACACAGCACTGACCCAACAGTGTCATCTTTGTTGTTACATATCTGCCTCCCCAGACTGTGAGCTCCTCCAGGACAGACCGTGGGCCTGACCCATCTGTGTACACTCAATAAACCCATGTGAAATGAGATTGAACTGGAACCAGCCCAATATTGCATTTTAAAAGCCAGAAATCAGAATAAAGTATCTGAATCCAACTTCTCCAGGAGAGGCTCGTGCGTAGGCAAGGGGAGCATGAGATGTTCTTTTCTCACACCATCCTCTTCCTGCTGCCAACCCCCTCCTAGCCGCGTGAGTCTCGTGAGTTGACTCCAAACGGGATGGGCTTGGCAGCGGCTGCCTGGCTTTATGCCCACTACCCGTGGGCGCCCAGGAAACATGCTGAAAGGAGTTGAGCACCACCCAAGCAGTCCTGCCCTCCAACTCCTCCCGTGGGGTGTTGGATACAGCAGTAGGTGGAGAGCAGAAGGTGGGGCTCCTGAACCTAAAATATCTCTAGGCCTCAGTCTTCTCTACTAAATGGAATCAACAATCCCTACCTAAATGGTTGTCATGAAGAGTCAAGGGGATCACAGATCTGGGTGCATAATGATCCTGTACTCCTGCTTGAACCCGTTAACTTTCTTGGGATCACCTGGGAAACTGGGGTGAAGAGAGTGAGAAATAGTGCAGCTTTGGGTAGGATCCAACTCTGATGCAGCAGAGGCGGGAAGGTGTTCTACAAATGGACAATATCTTCCAAGGGTCTAAATCATTTTTAAAAGCCCTCACAGGTGGTGAACCTGGGCACAGATTTGGAATGGTAAGGAAGCAGAAATGAGCAGTTCAGGAAACAAATGATTGTGTATATATGAAATGGAAGTGAACTGAAATATGCTACTGCCAATAGAATCTAACATTTATAGAGAGTACTCACTACGGACAGGGACTGTATTAAGTGCTTTATATGCATAATCTCAATTAAGCTTAACAGCAGCCCTATGAGGAAGATATTATAATTATTCCCATTTTACAGATGAGAAAACTGAATCAGAAAGAATTGAGTAATTTTCCCAAAGACCCATTAAGACAGAGCCAGGATTTTAATCCAAAGCCATCTGATTCTCAAGCCCCTGCTCTTTCCATCCTATGCTGGTTACCGTCAATTGGTCTTCCATGTACCATCAGGGCTGGAAACCTGAGAACTACATTTCTCAGAATCTTATGCAGCTGGGCTCTAGTTTGCTTCTGCAGTTGGAGGACACACATGGGCATAAGAAGGCAGGAGGAGAATTGAAGCCATTTTTGGCTCCTGTCATCTGTAGGAGCCTGGACTCAGATTCCAGGAGCTACACTGATGTCAGTTCTAGGAATGTCTCTGTAGGGGTGCAGCCTCCACTCTCCCCATTTTACTTCCCCAGACCTGGGAGCAGTAATGGCTTCCTTGAAGTAACTAATCTCTGAGGAGCACCTCCTTTCCCCTTTTGCTCTCCAGCCCATCCAAGAGCTTTGTAACCAAGTCTCCGTGCTTGAAATATCTAGAAGAGGCTGTCCAAAGTGGAAATTGTCTGACACATTAGTGCGCTTTCTACTCTTTCAATCAGAGACAATACCCAGCTATAGGATCAAGGTGTCAGCCAAGCAGGCTGAGGGCAAGGCAGAGACCTCTGTAGGACACTGGAGATCCATCATGGGAACTGAAACAAGCATCTAATAGACCAACACGAAGAAAGGAGGATGCGAGTCAAAGGGGTCCCAGCAGGCATCCAACATGCTAGGCTCAGGCTGTGAACCTAATTCCAGAGCCCACCCATTACTGAGGCTGTGCACAAAAACCATCCTGTCAGCTTCAGGATGGCTCAGGGCTTGGGTGATGCAAGGGAAGCTTGGGGCTGGCAGCTGAGCAGACCAGGACATGCAGGACCAGCACAGTACCTTCTCTCTGCCTCCCTTACCCCTGGGAGCACATACACTTTGTGTTGACTATTCTCTTTACTTGGGAACTTGACTAAGAACGCGCCTTGGGAATTTGATAAATCTGGGAGACTTCTGACCCATATTCCTTATCAGCTAGTTCTATGAGTCACTTGGTTCCCCCAACTTGAGCACCAGTCTCTTTGTTTATAAGATAGGGGTTGTCATGCCCACTGCACAACTGTGAGGATAGAATGAGATAATGTATGTAACGTACCTAGCTCAGCTCCTGGCCCATTGCAGATGCTTAATAACTAAGTCTCTCACTCTCCCCTCTTCTGAAAAATAAGTGCCCTTATTTGGTTATTTGACATATCCTATATATGTGTCTCTTAAGCTCCATTATAAAGTCTCACAAAATAAAGACTGTGTTATAGCCTTCTTTGCCTTGCTCAGAGAACACAGTTCATTTAATAATAAAAATACACTTTTTATAATAAATAAAAACCTTCATATTCATAAAAAATAAAAAGAAGAAGATGGAAAAAGAGAAATGAAGCTTCTCCATTCAGCCTGAATATGTTGCATTGAGAAAGACTAAAACTTTAGAATCTGCTCAATTTATTTTAGTATAATTCATTCTTCTATCCCTATTTCTCTCCTTCCTTCCCTCCCTTCATCTCTCCCACAGATATTTATTTTCAAAGCCTGGAAACACAAAGATAAATAAGGTAGTGTCCTCACCCTGAGGAGCCCAGATTCAAAAGCGAGGAGACTTCATGTAAACAGATGGTGACAGCCCACCAGTGCATATATGGAGCATCAACATACACACCTAGAGTGCAGATCGGCACATGGCAGAGGGAAGCACAGTGGCATGGAGGCCAGGGAGGAGACACGAGGAGCCAGGGGAGGTTTCCTGGAAGAAATTGCTCATGTGCTGGGCCGTAACAGAAGAATGGAAAGGAGTGACATGAGAGGGCAGCAGTGGAAAATACAGTAAAAGGAGCGTTGACACCAGAATCAGGCTAACCACACAGTTCAGAGCCTTCTCTGCTGTGTGACCCAGGGCGACTCATGTATCCTCTTCTGTAAAGTGGAATAACAGTACCTGCTGGGCAATGTCATCGTGGGTCTGATGGCAATAGAGAAAGGACCTGGTGTAAAGTAGGTGCCAATGGGTATCAGGTAACTCCCACCACCATGGGACAATGGCCTTTCCTAAAGGACAGAAGTTCAAGGTTAGAAGAGGGAGGGTGACTAAAATCTATCTTGTTTTTTATTTATTCTTTTTAGAACAGTTTATTTAGGATTATAGGGAGAGAAATGAGCAGAAAGTATATAGTTTCCATATATTCCCCCCCCCACACACACACACCTCCACACACAGCTCCCCCTATTATTAACCTCTTGCATTAGTGTGGTACATTTGTTTTAATTGATAAAATACCCCTTGAAGACGGTTAGCTGGCTTCAGCACATGGAACAGGTCCCCACCTTCCCTACTGGATCTCCCTTCTGAGCAGGGCTTACAGCTAATTACAAAATTTGTAGGGGAAAAAACGTGAATCATGAAGAATCCAATCCCCTGCCCCCACGCCAGCATCCCTGAGGTTAGAGCCACCCAGAACACAAGTAGGCCGGAGACTCACCAGAGTCCAGTGAGTCTCAGCTCACGTTTCCACTGCTCTTTTAGCTTTGGGACACCACAGCACAAGAAGAAACCATCCCTGACTTTCTTTTTCCCTTTTCAAACTGAACAAGTTCCTGAACTTGTCAAACATAAATGCAAAATTATGAAAAACAATCGTAAGTGAAAACTCCAGTTATTAAAATGTATGGGGACTAATTATTGATCTGATGAGATGCTGAATAAAAAGAAAGAGACACGCTTGGATAAACGGAAATCTTTTAAAGTCATTAATATACATGTGTTTACTTTTCCTCATCTACACTGGAAGCTGCGGCAGAGCTGTATTGTCTAACAAATTAGAGGGGGTGACAATGCTATGTTCAGCCCAATGTGTGATGTCTCTCCTCTCAGACTTATTAATTTCTGGCAAATTAAAATGAGGGCCCACTCCCCACCGCAGGCTGCAGGAAGGTGTATTGCAAATACAAATGGCATTAGGGAGACTTTGCCTGTGGGCAGCTGCTGGGGAAGCCTGCACACCAGCCTGAAGCTGTTCCAGCACAGACAGGAAACTATGGGAAATTGCTGCCCCCAAACTAGGCACTGCCAAAAGCGGAGCCCTTCCAGGAGTGGTGGCACCTTGGTTCTCTTCCTGGCAGGGTGGTCCTCCTCACCTGCCACTCCCTCGGCTTCTCTAGGGACAGCCCTGAGCCCTGCATCACTGCCCTGCAACTCTGTTTCAAAATGACCACCACCTTCCTGAACCTTGGTTTTCCCGTCTGCAAACTGGATCTCCTGATGCCAGAGACCTAGTGTGATGATGAAGAGTTAAGACTGTGAGTCGGGCAGACACGACTTTTTAGCTGTGTGATCCTGAGCTGCGTGACCTCTCTGAGCCTCCATTTCATCAGTAAAATGGGAAAGCAAGTCATGTAAACTCCATGGGATTATTTTAAGATCAAATAAAATAATAAATGAAAGTACTTAGAGCTTGGCACATAGCAGGTCTTCAGTAATTATCAGCTATTGTTATTATTGCTTTTCTCACAGCTAAGTGGAATCATAAAGTATGTGAAAGCAGTAAACACAATGTCTTCTTAAAATATTTTCTCAAATTAAAAAACTAACAACCTTAAAGTCACTTATTAAAGTATCTTAAAGTCACTTCTCCCAAGAAGCCCTCACTGGCCGGTTGGCTGACCTCTAACTACATACTCTTTAGGTTTCTGCAGGAAACTTGGACTCAGGGCCTTGTCATCACGGTATGTTTGGAACATGTTTCAGTATCCTGTTATGCCATGTGGACAGTCCTGCCAGTCTCTGTGTGGTCTCCACTAGGAGACTTCCTGGTACCTTGAGTCATGGTTGTTCCTTCAGGTGCCCATCTTGCTCATCTGTGAGTGGCACCTGGGGGACAGGGCCTGTGTTGTGGCCAGCTCTGGGCCACAGTGCCCAGCACAAGGCCCAGCCCAAGAAAATGAACAAAGTAGTTAACATTTCCCAGGCATTCACTCTGGGCCAGGCCCTAGGCTAACTGATTCACAAAGGCAATCTCATTTAACATCACGGTACTTCATAAAGTGAGAAGCAGCATCAGACAGTTTTATAGATGAGGAAATGCAGGCTCAGAGAAGTCAAGTTCCTTGCCCATGGTCACACAGATAGTGAGTGGCAAATCTGTCTTCCTTAGAGCTTTAGCCACTCCAGAGCCTCAACCTGACCCACAACTGCTTAGAAGGCAGGGCGTGAGGAAGGAGGAGGGATTGCTCCACTTGCTCTTTTCAGGTTTGACTGGGGCAGGGACATCATTTGGGAAGCTGTTCTAGGCATCCGAATGAAAGGGAGAACAGCCTCACCGGGGGATGAAGAGGAGGTGGTAGAACAGAGAGATGCTCAGGAAGAGGCACCTTCGGGATCTGTGCTCTTGCTGAATGGGGCAGTGCTGAGTGAGAGGGATGGATAAATGGCTAGACAGTGACAGTTGACAGAAATGTAGACTGTGGATCATCACCTTCATCATCATCATCATTATTACAGATATAGAGAGCTAACTTCACGCCAGGCTCTTTACTAAGTACTCTACAGACATTATCCTGCTCAGGTCTCATAGCAGCCCTGTGAGAAAGTATTATTGTCTCCATTTGTACATGAGAATATGGAGGCTTCCAAAGAATATCCTGTTGGGGACACTTTACATAGAAAATTGCTTGAACCTTAAAAATAAATATTTCACTGGGGCCTGGCGTGGTGGCTCACACCTGTAATCCTACCACTGAGGGAGGCCGAAGCGGGAGGATCACTTGAGTCAAAACTGAAAGGAGCAAGTGGAACAATCCCTCCTCCTTCCCCACGCCCTGCCCTCTAAGCAGTTGTGGGAAAGGTTGAGGCTCTGCAATGGCTAAAGCTCTCAGGAAGACAGACATGGAGTCTGATCAAGATTTGCCACTCACTGTCTGTGTATCTCTGGGCAAGAGACTTGTCTTCTCTGAGCCTGCATTTCCTCTTCTAGTTCGAAACTAGCCTGAGCAAGAGAGAGACTCCCATCTCTACAAAAAATAGAAAAAATTAGCCAGGAGTGGTGGCACACACCTGTAGTCCCAGCTACTCTGGGGTCTGAGGCAGAAGGATTGCTTGAGCCCAGGAGTTTGAGGTTGCTGTGAGCTATGATGACGCCACTGCACTGGAGACTCTAGTCTCGCTCTGTCGCAAATAAATAAAGAAATAAATATTTTACTTGACCCTTTTAACCATGAAATACGTTCCTTTCTGTTGACATAAAGAGGTTGAGGTGGCCTATGTCCCCCACTTTTCCTAGTGTCCTGGGGCCTGCCAGTCAGTCACAAAGCATTCCTCAGCCACCTCTCCTAGCAGGCTTAACAAGTCTGCCCACAAATAGAACAAATCAAATAGGCACCCAGGCGTTCTCTAGGGGGCTGTCAGATCAGCATCCTGAAGTGCCGGGATTTCTGATGCCCACCTGAGCCCTATATCCTACTGCTCCTGAAATCCCTGGACTTTCCTACCTTCCTGCTTAAGGACTCACCCTGGCAGCCCCGGCATCAGGATCACAGCTACTTGGAGCCCCTGCCCCTGGAGAGCTATCGGAATTGGGTAAATGCAGCTGTTCTTTTGAAGAAGTAAGTTGAGGGCACTTAGCGAATCAACTTCCTAATGAATCTTTTCAGGTCTGGATGGAAGCCGTTCTGTTACTATGGATCTTGGCTTGATTTGGAAATTAATGTGGTAATTTACAGACACTCTGCCAGGCAAGAAAATTAAAAGAGGGAGAGAGAGAGAGAATGAGGGGAGAGAAACCTCTATAGAGGCGGAGCCTTAAGGGGCACCAGCCTGGGCCGTCTGAGCAGATCTGGGCCACATGTACTAGGCATCGTGAAGGTGGCTCTGCCAGGCTGGGCCCATGTGGGACAGAGGCAAGGAGAGACTCTGCAAAGCAGATCCAAAAATCCATGCCCCAAGCCCTCAGGAGGGCGTCTTCTCTTTAGAGATTTTATATTGCTCTGTTTCCCTACCTTCCAGGATTCACTTCCCAGTATCACTACTTTTGCCATGACCATAGGTGACCAATATCATTATTTACTTTATATACTTTATATTTTTCTTTAAATTCACTCAATTTGCATCTTAAATGAATTTTATATCACTATCATAAATGGGAAACCAATATTATATACCAGGAAGAGAAAGTAAATATAAAATTAATTGCACTGAAAACAAAACAAAATTATTAAATTCTAGAGCAGCCCTTGCCTGACAAAAGCTCTGAGTCTGAAGCGTGCCCCTACTTGGGAAAAAGCAAGTGTTAGACAGGTGCTCAAGATGTATTAGTGCAAAACCGAGGGGTAAGCACCTCTTGATATAATCAGGCAGATTGAAAGAAGAGTTAAACAGAAACCACTCTCTCACTTGTGAGTCGGTGCTGCATAAATGCTATGACCTTTCCATTTTATTTGTTTAACAAACATTTACATAGCATGTACTGTGTGTCAGAAGCTTTTTGAAAACCTTAAAAAAAACAACTCATTTAATTCATGTAATAATCCTATGTGGTATAGCATTAGCCCCACTTTACAGAGAGGAGACTAAGGCACAGAGGTTTAGTAATTTGCTAGAGGTCACCTCAAACCATCTATAATTATGTGCTGGTCATTCTACCTTTTGGTGAGTCAGAGTGGCCCAAGCTCTTCCAGCCACTGTCCAGGCCAGAGCTGCAGACACATGGCAAAGGGCAATGTGCAGACAGGGAGTTCTGGTAGCTGCACACTGATTCCTCAGGGCCCAGTCCCAGGCCAGTGGTGGCATCTGTGGGTGGCCCCCTGGTACTCTCCATCTGACTGTAAATCTGGGTTCTGTGGATGGTGAGCAAGAGACAGCTGAAGGCTGACCCAGAGGATTATCTCCAGAAGGAGAGAAGGGAGTGGTTTTCTGGTTTTTCGCTTTTGCGTTTTGTTGTTGTTGTTGTTGTTGTTGTTTTAATAACAAAATATAACACAAGCCCCTGGAGCCACTGCTTTTCTCTGCTAAGTGTTCTTGGCAGAAGTCTCTGAAAAGTGCTCTGAGGACCAGACAGGGCTGCAGCTGGAGGTCAGGCGGCTGGGATCTGAAGAGGTGGCTGGTCCCCTTGGCACAGGGCACGGCAGCAGTGAGCGCAGATGGGGCCAGTGTAGAGAGCAGGGCCCTCTGTGGAGAGATGGTGTCTGTGACCAGCTGCCTCTGCAAGTGCAGGCAGGTGCCCTAGAGGGGTCCCCGTGAACAATGCTGCCCTGGCTAGCCCGTGCCTTCTGCTGGCCTCAGTTTAAGAAGGGCTGCTACCCAAACCACACCCTGGAGTGGGTGATGGGGGCCCTGCAGCATCATCATGATAACAAAAGAGTAGCAGAGGCAATATTTTGGACATGTTAAAGCATTATTCTCTTTTGCCTCTCTAAGTATATGAGCTTTGCCCAATCTAATGAGTGTGAAGTTGAGAATCTTTCAGAAGGAATTCCAAGAGAAAGATGAAGTAATATATAGCCTCCGACATTAAGAAAAAAAAAATCCAGAATTTTATACTGGTCAGAACTAAAAGAAAGAGCAGAGGCTCAGAAAGGAGGCCAGATCATCAATAGAAAAAAATACTTTCTTTCTGCAGATTTGGGTTGGAATGTGAGTGAAATTTGAGATCCTACTTCAATCGCTCACATTGAGCACTTCCTTTGTGTCAGGTCATCCATTTGTCACGTGTTTTACCTGTACAGCCTCGTTTAGTCTTCTCAATAATCCTGAGGTGCTATTACTATCTCCATTTTAAGGATGAGGAACGGAAAGAAGTTTAAGATCCCCGGCCAATGTTAGACATTCAGGAGGCTGTGGAGCAGGGATTTGAATCCTTAGGCCCTTGGTGCCTTTTTCTAGACTGCAACAATTGTCCCCAAGAAGGCTCCAGGTCCCTTGGCCACCACAATTCGTACCTCCCAGGAAAAATCAGAGCACATCTTTGGAGAAAATCTGTCTTCAGACTTCAGGACCAACGTTCTTGGGCTCATGTCAATCAAGGTCACACCCAAGGACTCTCCATGGAGGTCCCCAGGAAAGAAGGGGTAATAATTCTCACCCAGTCCCTCACAGGTGCCAGGCACATAAAGGATGTAAAGGTTATTGGAAATGCACAGGCCTCACATCAGGGGATGGGGACTGTAGAGATATTTGCCTCTTCTGAGCACCCTTAAACAGACCAGGCATATGCTACCACGTTAAGGTTCCAGATCTATAAATAATGCAGATCACACATCCTCACCAGGGTCCAGGGCTTGACTCCTTTTCTCAGAAGCTCAGAAAGCCCCTCAGCTGCCAGAGGCTCAAGGCATCAGCCCCACAAGCCCACCTGAGGTCACTGCTCCACTTCCCCAGGTGGAAGCTCAAAGGTTGAGCAGAACCCTGCTTCCCCTCTGATCCCCCGGACATTGGAGAAAGTCCACCTCACCTGTCCACCTGTCCCTGCCTTGTGCCTCCAGACACAGCCCCAGCAGAGAGGGCATGAGGCCATGTTCATCTGAAGACCTTGTCCCCTGGGGTACCCAGAGCTCTCCTCTCCCCACAAGCCTTAGCCAGCCTGGCTCTGCCACTGCTTGCGGCATGACCTTCAGCAGGGAAGTTGCCCTCTCTGTACTGCATTTTCTTTATCTGCTAAATAAAAGGCTGGAGACTCCAAAGTTTAGCAACTGCTGTTCCCCTTGTCTGGAACACCCATCCTCTCTACTTCTTGACCTGGCTAACTTCTGTGTCTTTCTAGATTCAACTCATGTTATCAGATCCTTTAGGAGGCCTTTCCGTACCCTCCATTTTCCAACTCCTATCCCAAGCTGAATTGTGTTCGTCCTCTGTGCTCCAATAATAATTATTATGTTTTCAGTATAACATCAAACCTTTATTAACACACTGACTGCCACACTAGAAAAAAAATTTTTCCCTGGGGCCACTATGTTTTATTAAAATAAAACAGTCCTTTCTAATTTATGGTTTTTTACTGTTTTCTGTGCATAAGTTATATGCAATGCAGTCCATGTTTTTAGAATTACATTGTCAATATTAATTGTAGCAATGAGAACATCAACAAGTAAGATTTTCACAAACCAACTGCAGGGTTTTGCTTCACAAGGCCCAGAGCTCAAAACTAGCCTGAGTTAAATACAACTCACATGGCAGCCAATGTGTTAAGCAACCATGTGCCAGGCACTGTTCTAAGCACTTCACATATATTAATTTATATGGTTCTCACAACTCCTTATTTCACAGAGAAGAAAACTGAGAAATAAAGGCAAAATGAATTGCCCAAGGTCATTTAGCAAATAACTGTCTGAGCTGGGATTTGAACTCATGCATGGTTCTCAAGAATGATAAGGGAAGTCCCCTTGTCTATCAGGGGTTCCATTTTGATATATCATCCTTTTAGGGAAGCCCAAGCAAAGTTTTTTGGCAAATTACTTCTTTTGTTTCAGATACTTTTATTGTGAAGTGATTGCCCCCGAATCCAACTTTCTAGGCCCAACTCCCAATTTCAGTAATTTTGCCTGTTGCCATTGCCACAATTACCCCAAATTCATTCCAGAATAAAAGCCTAAGGTATGGAGGCACAAGGACATGGCACCACTAATCAGAAAAGAGTGTAAGATTTGAGGCTGAGTGTGATTTGGGGCAAGTTCCTGCTCCTCTCTGAACTGTTTCCTCATCTAAAAAATAGGAATATTGGCCGGGCATGGTGGCTCACACCTGTAACCCTAGCACTCTGGGAGGCCAAGGCGGGAAGATCACTCAAGGTCAGGAGTTCGAGACCAGACTGAGCAAGAGCAAGACCCCGTCTCTACTAAAAATAGAAAGAAATTCGCTGGACAACTAAAAACATATATTAAAAAAAAATTAGCTGGGCATGGTGGCACATGCCTGTAGTCCCAGCTACTTGGGAGGCTGAGGAAGAAGGATTGTTTGAGCCAAGGAGTTTGAGGTTGCTGTGAGCTAGGCTGACACCACGGCACTCTACCCTGGGC
>VBSM01000529.1:34673798-34705366 GCA_008086735.1 Cheirogaleus medius
CAAATTGGTATTAACTGATCAACATCTAAGTGGACATATAGGAATAACATTTATGGGGTGTTGGGCAGATGGGAGGGGGGGATGGGTATATACATACATAATGAGTGTGATGCTCACCATATGGGCACGCTTGAAGCTCTGACTCTGGGGGGGAAGGGGGAAAAGGCAAAACATGTAACCTAAACATTTGTACCCCCATAACATGCTGAAATAAAAAAAAGAATTTGGGGAAAAGGAAATAAAATAATGGATGTCAAAGCCCTGAGCAAATGAGAATTAATTCCTTCAACAGCTATTTGGCAAGGACCTACCTGTGCCAGGCACTGTTGCTATCAAATAGGACAAAAAAATTCCCTGCCCTCATAGAGTTCACATTTGAAGGTGATATTTGCATTAGTTATTTCCCAGATCAGCTCTTCCTGAAGAAATTTCTCTCTATTCATGGAACCACCATGTCCCCACCATATCAGAACCTCAGAATCCTGGCGGACAGGTACCCCAGTGCCCTGCCCCCTGCTATCCCCACCTCTCCTTCCTCTGCCCACACCCAGGTCAATGGGAGCCTCTGCCAATCCTCCCTCTTCTCTGGGCCTGCCTCCTCCTCTCTAAAATAAGGAGTTTGGGTCAGATGGATTTCTAGGCCTGTCAGGTGGCTTTCAATGATTGCATGGTTTGTCACTCCTTTAGATAGCAAGGGTGGAGGGTGGACAGGAATATAAGCCACACATCCATGAGGACCTTTGGAGATTGCCAGGCATGTCCACATGGAGACTAAGGCACTAAATTTTACTCTCTGGCCACATCAAACACTTTTCAGTTCTCTTCACTTCCTGCTGAGAATACTGCTTATGTTGTTTCCTTTGCCTGGGACCTACTCCTCCATTCCTTGCCTTCCTGGCTAGTCCCTATATTACCTTTAAAACTCAGAGCAGAAATTGCCCCCTCCCTGGTCTGCTCTTTTTGCACTCAGGGCATTAGAGTATAATCTCATCCTGTGAACATCTGTTTCTCCCACCATACTGAGAGCTCCTCAAGGGCAAGGAATGAATTTTATAATATTGTGTCTCCAGCCCCTAGGCTAATGCCTGCCTCACAGTTGGTGCTCAATTGGTATTGGATGGATTGAACTGAATGTGATTTAAAGTCACCTGCTAAAGTATCAGGAAATGGCAGAACCAAGACCTGAACCCAGGCCTGGGGACTCCAAGTCCAGCACACCTCATCCCCCTGCAGCTGTCAGGAGTGGCCCAGGGAAGACTCGCTGGCAGAGGAGAGGTGTTCAGACCAGCGGCTTCCATCAGCCTTCCACAGGGCGGAGGAACCGTGGGGTCCTGAGAAGGGTCCTCAGGGTGCCCTGAGGCCTCTGTTTGTCCTTGCTGGCATTGTTGTCCTAACTTGTTTCCTTCCCTTTTCCCCTGGCAGCCCTCACCAGCCCAGTCCTTTGTTTTCTGGGGGCTGAAGTCAAGCCACCTTTCCCCACTTCTGCTTCCTTTCCCCGGACCTTTGTAAATACAGTGGGAACCTGGCTTTCTGAATGAGATGGGAGGAGACAAAGAGAGCCACCCACCCCCATGCCTGTCGAGTACCCAGTTCATATTCCTGCTGCGACTGTATCTAAATTTGCAAATCATCACCCCAAGCCCCACCATCATGTGTCATCTTTTATGCATGGCCACCTCTGCCGCACCGCTCGGCCAGTTGCTACGCAACCAACGACAGCGCTGCGGGGGCCTGACATTAGTGAAAGCAAATTGACCAGAGGAGCCCTCATCCCGCATGCAAAGCAGCCAGGGCCTCGTCTTAGTCTTCGGAGAGACTGCTGGAAATGAGACTGGGCCACCCTCTTTCTATGGGGCCAAACTCTCAGATCACAGCCTCCCCAGCCTAAGTCACAGACATGAGGAAGCCCTTAGCCTTCCTACTCCTCTGGAAAAGGCTGAAATCCAACCAGTGACAAGAGCTGCCTCAAAAGGGAAAGAGGGCAAATGCATCTTCAGGCTCTAAAATTCTGAGTCTCTGGTGGGATGGACATTGGTTCCTGCAGGAAGAGAAACAGTTACTATTCATCGAGCACCTACTATGTACTAGGCCCGGTGCTAGGCTTGAGGACAGTACAGTGCAAAAAGCTCTAACTTCCTGAATTCCAGCCCAGCTCCACCAAAACTCAGCTGTGTGTTGTGCATGCAAATTGTTTATCTAGACAGAGCCAGCCACTGAGGAGGGCTGTCCTTAGACATCTTAGAGGGCCATAAAAGTCTGGAGAATGGGCTGGAGGGGAGGGGGAAGCCAGTAGAGAAGCAGGGGTGAGAAGATAGGAGAAAGGAAAGAAGGGAGAATACTGCCTTGTACACCTAGTACTGAAGGCCTCCGAGCCCCCAGTTGGGAGGAACAGAGGAAATTTAAGCCGCAGCTCTGGTCTCCCCTTCGCTCAGCCCTGCATATCGCCCCCATCCCCAGGAGCTCGACCTCACAAGTGCCCACTCGGGCATATATACACAATTTTGCACTGGGAGGCAGCAAGTTGTGCTAGAAAGAGCAAGGGCTTTGGAATTCATTAGTACTGGCCTCAAATCCTGGCTCTCACTCTTCCTAGCTCTGTAACTACAGTAAGTTACTTCTGCCTTTTTTTAATTTCAGTTTTTCAACCTGTGAAATGGGCATGATAATACCTACCCCACAGGGTTAAATGGCTGCCATATGTAAAGCACCTAACCGGAAACCATTAAATGCCACTCTTCTCCCCAAACTTTCATGGCTTTCAATTGTCAGAACAAGTCCATTTCCTTAGCCCAACATTGCTCTCACCCGCCTCCCTAGCCTTGCCCTCCTCCTTCCCTGCACCTCTGCACTTTTGCTTGGACTGTGGCTTCTCCCTGGAAGCCCTTCCCCTAGCTCTTTGCTTTCTGAAATCTGGTCCACCTCTCAGGACCGAGGAAAGAATTAAAATTAGTCTTCACTAAAGAAGCCTGCCCTACCAGACCATCCTCCAATCCATTGAAATCTCCCAGTGGAAGAATTCTTGGAGCAGGGAAGCAAGAAATGACCCTCCTTTCTGTAGTGGTGAGTTTGAGAAGCTTTCCCAACCTTTACGCTCTGATCTCTCAAAGCTCAGTCACCGTCTGAAGAATGTCACTCTGTAGCTCCTGTATCCTGAGAGCTACGTCTCACCCTGAGGACAGACACAGGATCACCCTCAGAAGACACAGCTCAGGGACTTCATGGTTTTGACCAGTGTCCAACACAGCCACTAATTAACTAATTCATGACTACTTGTTAACATACCAGCAATATCTTTAATTTTCATACAAATCAGTGAGGTAACTATTACCCCCATTTGCTAAGGAGGAAATTAGGCTCAGAGAGGAAAAGCGACACGCACGAGATCACACGGCAGGTTGGTAGTGGTGAAACTGGGGCAGTTATGCAGATCCACGTGAAAATGGGCTATGAGGCTGCAATGTATGGACTTTGTCTATATCATCCACCATCATTAACACTTCAGACTGATTTGTCCATTAAAAAAAAAACTCACAGGTTTCAAGGTGAAGCCATTTACCTATTTCTTATAAGAAAAAAACTTTACAAGGCTGGGCGCGGTGGCTCATGCCTGTAATCCTAGCACTCTGGGAGGCCGTGGCAGGAGGATCGCTTAAGGTCGGGAGTTCGAAACCAGCCTGAGCAAGAGTAAGACCCCCGTCTCTACTAAAAATAGAAAGAAATTAATTGGACAACTAAAAATATATAGAAAATATTAGCCGGGCATGGTGACACATGCCTGTAGTCCCAGCTACTTGGGAGGCTGAGGCAGAAGGATTGCTCGAGCCTAGGAGTTTGAGGTTGCTGTGAGCTAGGCTGACGCCATGGCGCTCTAGCCTAGGCAACAGAGTGAGACTCTGTCTCAAAAAAAAAAAACAAAAAAACAAAAAAACTTTACCAAACCCAGAGAGAGCCAGCATAGGAGCTCAGAGAGCATCCGCTAAGCTGTGTGCCCCCGGGGAAGTGACTCTATTCTTCTGAGCCCTTCTTCAGGGGTTCCTCTCCCTGAAATGGAATGTAAGGTCAGTTACTCGACTCCCAGGTCTATTTTAAAGGGCAAAAATGGCACAGACAACAAAGTGCTGAAGTATGAAATTTTACTAGGTATTGGTGTACCCTTAGAAGTGGCAATCCTCCAAACCAGAGGTTCACAACCTGTTTCTGACAGATGCTTTTCTTTAATTATTCAACATTGAGAACTGCGTTGTTGTCGTTGTTTGAAAGGAGACGTGCCAATTGTATTGCCTTCATGTTGTGTTGAAAAGCATTTCTTCATTATTTGGACTAATTTCCAAACAAATTAAAAACTGTTGTAGCCGTCAAGCTCTGACTGCTCCATCTATTAGATTCAGAAGATGGCAAATTCCTTAAAACACAGACATAAACAATTCTGGTAACACAATCTGATTTTATAATTAATTTTCTGCCTAGGAAGGCAAAAGTTCTCCTTCTCACTTTCTTTACCTTCAAGTTCCTGACTGTTTTCCCACTTCTGGCTGACTATGGGTTAAGGATAAGTAGACTGTTACCAGGGATTCTGTTGTGTTGCAAGCAAAAAGACAAACTTTTTCTCAAATGTCCTTTGATCACAGAGATGGCCATGGTAGAGGCAGTCAAGAAGTTCTGTGAGTGGACCTTATTGGTTCTTGTTTCCCCACCCACCCCATGCAGCCACACGAACACATCCTTATTAGGGCGTGGCCACTCAGCAAAGCAGCATGATCGGCAGCCTATAGAGGCCCTACCTATGCCAGCCTGTGGGGCAGACATGCCCTGGGAGTGCTCAAGGCCTAATAGAGATGTGAGGCTGAAACAGGGAAAAACAAGGAGAAGTAAACATGTCTGCAACAGGTTGTTTAAATAGCAAGAGAGTTGGCTGGACTGGGCCCCTTGTGAGATGATGGGTATGTTAGACGGTGCCAAACCTAGTCTATGACCAGGTCAGTACTCAATCTGGGGCCAGGTTTATGATTCCATCTATGACTAGGATCAGACCTTACCCTGGACCAAGGTCAAGGCGCAGGTTATGACCAAGATCATGATTCAGACTATGAACAGATTTAGGGTTCAGTCTGTGGCCAAGATTAGGGCTCACTTGAGACCTCAGGTCCAGGACCAGTCTCTGGCCAAGGCCAGACTAAAATGTGGTCAAGATCATGGCTCAGTTTGTGATCAGTGAGATTCGTGCATGATTTAGACTTAGCCTCTGCTCAAGGATTCCATAGTCTAGTCAGGGCGATATTAAATTGAAATTACTCTACCAACTTTTAGGAGTTGGGGTAGAAGGAAACAGGAAACAATAAAAGCACAGAAAAGTGACACATTGTCCAGTCTAGGGGCCAGGGAATACCTTCTAGAGAAAGTGACGCCAAAACTGTGTCCAGAATGACACGAGTAGCTTCATTTCAATGTCCTTTTTTGTATCATTGTTTTGAGCATATGGCCTCATTCCCTTTGTGACCACACTCTGCACTGGATGCAATATTTGTTTTGAGGGACACTCTTGCTATTCTTCTGGACAACAAGATCCTGGAGAACACATAGTTTTTCTCAACCTCAGTATTTCCCAGCATTTCCTGACCACCATTCAGGCACCCTGACACTAACTCCTAGATACCTTTGCCTCTGTGATTGGATGCACTAAATTTCTATGCAGGGATCCATTTACTCTCTTGTACTGCTCATATTCATCTTGTAGCAGAAAGGTATGAACCTTTTCCCCAGGTTTAGGTCCAGGAGTCCACAGAGAAGCAGAATAATATAGAAAATCAGACAGTAGCATCAAGGAAACCAGGGGAGCTGTGTGGCCTCAGGTAAGTCACTCAGCCACTCTGAGTCTTAATTTCTTAATCTACTAAATGGTACTATGCCTATATTTCAGCCATGCCTATATTGCAGGATATTTGGGAGGCCCAGTGAGAGAACTTACGTAATGGGGCTCTGGAGATGGGGAGGATTACAACAAATGAGTCACGGATGAAGGAGGCAGAACAAGTTCAGCTCATCTTCATAGAATTCGTCAATTCTCGCTGGGGTCCTAGGAGGTAGGATCCATGGTTCCCTGTGTCTGTTCACAGCCTAAGAATGTGAATTCCCTGTTGTTTATTTATCATAATATATTATTATTATCATTTATTGAGCATTTCTTATGTGCCAGAGATCAGCCAAATAACACTGGAAAATGTATACACAGCATTTGTTCCCATGGAGCTTACAGTCGAATATGGAAAACACCTTAAACAAATAATTTCAATAATTTGATAAGTATTATATCTAAAAGTTTTATAGCTTTACTAATTTTTTCCCTTATGATATTTGTCTTTGGAGTTCTGAAGCTTAAAGGCTTCCCTAGCCCTAAGATTAAATAAATATTCATTTGTCTAAAAGGGTTTTTTAAACAAGGAAGTTGCACCTCTGGCTGGAAACTCTCTTAAGTTGGGATCCCAGTGAGCGAACCTGGGCCCAGCCAGAAGGTCAAGACCAAAAGAAGAGAAACTCCAATCCATCGCCAGACCCAGGCCTTGGTCCCCTCTAGAAAAGACCAGTGTGTGGTCTGTTCACATTGTGTCTCCTCCCCAGGTGGGCACCATTCTAGAGAGGTTAGAGGCTCTTACCCCATCAGCCAAGGCTTGATAGCAACACTCCAACTCCATGCTATTTTCTGTTGCCAGATCTCCTGTTGGGCCCCTACCACAGGTGCTTTAATGTGCAACCTGGTGGATAATTAAAGCTCTTAGCAGCATTTGACTGGATTTTGTTCCTGTAGCCATACATACAAACATACATAGATACCTATAGACAGACGCACAGCTTTCTTTTTTTTCCATTTAACTTCTGTATTGGAAACATTGCCCTATGCTGTTAAATAAATCCACCCTGGGGAATATAGAATGAATAAATGAATATTAAAGTATCCTAAAGGAGAAGTTATTTGTCCAGGCATCTTTTCCTGGAGGGTCTCTCTAGCCCCATCCTCCCTTTGCAACTGGATTAGCTCAGCACTGCATATAAAAGGCAAACATCCACTTTCTTATTCTCTCTCTCCAATTTTCTGGGCATTGGATTAGTTATTTCCTTGAATCATGGGCGTAAGATATGAGACCTGGATTTGGGCATTGGTAACTTGCTGTGATCTGGGTAAGCACAGCCCAAATGAGCTAGGCGAAAGGAGCGTGCACAGTGGCTCAGCGCAGCTCCCTGGGGTTTTTGTGGTGGGGCCTTGGAGTGAAAACCTAGTTAAGAGTGAAGCATGCCTGGGGCCTTCTGGATGATCTGCTGGTCCCCACCCTGTGCAGGAATCTCCCTGGAACACTGAGAGGAGAACAGGGGGAAGGAGAGGCTTCACCATGGTGGAATTCAGCTGGTCTTGGCTCCCTCAATTATAGCACCATCTAGTAGCAAGCTGGTTTCACCAATATTTCCAACATCCATCATGGAATGCTATAAGAAGGAAGCCCACTTCATTAATTTGTTTGTTCAATAAATATTGTCTCCTGTGTGTGGTGCTCTTCTAGGTGCTGGGGTTGCAACAGTGACTAAAACAGACCTGCGTCCATGCCCTCAGTGAGCTCAAGCTCTGGTGAGGGGGTAAACATAAACAAAATGCATAAGAAGAAAAATCAAGGATAGGATGAGCAATGTCTTGGGTGCAGAGTAGTTTTAAATTGGGTGGTCAAAGAAGGTCTCATGGAGAAAGTGACATTTGAGCAGACTTGGAGGAGGTAAAGGACAGAAAGTATAGGGGAGCAATACAACAGTAAATGCAGAAATGAAGAAGAGGGCAGAGGTATGCCGTGCTGGAGCCAGAGCAGAAGAGACTGATGCCAGAGAGGGGAAGGGACTGCCTCAAGGTCACTTAGCTCAGACCAATGGATTCAAGAGCAGACCCCAGGGATCCTGGCTCCTCCACCCGACCCTGCCTCAAGCATAGCCATGGAGGCCTTCATTACCCTTTCCCCTACTTAGGCACCTCCTGCCTTTCCCTTTGCACCTAAGGGCTCCATCCAAATTGGGAGCCCCAACTTTCTAAGAGTAAGATTGCCTGCAACTAAGCAGCCAGGTGCCTCCTAGATGCCCTGAGTTAATGGTCACAGACCAGTCTGTCAGGAGCCCCAAAGGTCACCTGGGGCTTCCTTCACAGAGGGCCAGCATAAGGGGGAAGCAGCTCAGGTCTTCACCATGGGCAGAGAGAGATCACACCGGCAGCTTCCTGAGAAGTTCAGCTCCATCACCTTTTCCTGATGCAAGACAAGCATAAAACTACTTCAGCAGTGAAAAAAAAAATCAACTTGGAAATAATTAAACAGCAAGGCAGCCACCCATAATGATATTCTGCAGCACACTTTGGGGACAGTTTGCTGCAAAAGCGCCCGAGCACTCCGGTTGTTTAATTAACATTGAAACGGCAGTTCCACAAGAACTAAAAACCCTGTTAATTTATGTGTCTCTTAATGATGCTCATTTAAATACTGTCAACTTTCCCTTGGTTTAATATTCATGATTTTGAGTCATTAAAACACCATGATCAGCTTGGGGTAGGAGAGGGAGAAACCTTCCTATACACCCAGAAACACAAACTGTCTGAAGACAACAATTTCCAAACCCCTACCTCTCCACCCCTCCCCATAAAAGTTCAGCCCCTTAGAGAAGTTGTAAACCAGCTGCAGTGCTTTCAGGGTTCAGGACAGTGCAGTGGGCTAAGTGTAGTTTTACCATTTACTGCCCACTCACCTTCCAAACCAAGCTGGACCTGATGTCACTGTCAGCTGTTACAGAGCTGGGGAGCTCAGCTGGCAAATGCAGGCACTTGATATGCACCAAGAGACCAGGCTGCAAACCCCAGGGTGTTCAGGAGTATTTTAATCATGGCTAGGAGACCCAAGTTGCCCTGAAATACATTTCTGGGTGAGGAGGACATTTAGGGCTGGTCAGGGTAAGATGCTAATGAGCTGAGGAGGCATTGGGACTCAGAAGGAGGTGGGAAGGCATGCAGGAAGTCAATGCAAGGCCCCACACACAAGCTTTATACACACGCCGTGCAAGCTATGGTGAGCCCACACAGACAAACCACAGACTCAACATGCACAAATACAGAGATACAGGCAGATTTTGTGTAAGAGCACGTGGCCATCAATAAGAGAATTCAGTCAATCTAAGTTGAGATTACTGAACTCTGACTATAGTCCACACACTATGCCGAGCTCTGAATATTCCAAACTGATCAAGTAGGGAAAACAGACAAGTAAACAGGCAATGACCAAGAGAAAGAGATAAGAGCCAAGGTAGATGGGGGGGGGGGGTGTAGGAAATGCAGCAGAAGGGGCATACAGATGGGGGGTGGGACCAGCATCAGAATACCAGGGTGACACGTGCCAGGCACTTCCTAAATGCTAGTTCCCAGCCCCTTCTCACGCACTCTCTTCGCAGGACCACTTTACAACACTGGATCCTGCTTTCATTGAGCTAAAAACCAAGTACCAGGTAAATCAAACTACCAGCATCTTCGTATTTATATATCTTTTCCTCAAAGAAGACAGACCGTAAGCATCATGGGAGTTGACTGGAGCAGAGGATGGAGCACTAGCTTCAACTCCACCCAGAGCTGGGTTCCATTTACTACCCACATGACACTAGGAAAAGTCAGCTAATAAATAAATGTCTGCATTGCTCCTCTGCAAAATTGAAATAATAGCACCCAGTATCATTTTTATTAAAAATATCTATTAATAGTTGTGTCTTCCCCACTAAAAATGAGCTACCTGGGAGCAAGAGCAATATCTGATTTATCATTGTGTTTCCAGGACATGGCACATAGTGGAGACCCGAGAGATGTTGAACTGAACTGAACTGCTGACCTCACAGGGATGTCTTAATGAAGAAATGGAAGGTGGTATGTAAAGAGCTCTTAGTAAGTGCTCAATAAATTACTTGTGACTGGAGAGGGGATCAAGGAAGGCTTCAAGAGAGAGTTTGAATTTAAAGTGGACCTTAAAAGGTTGTGTGATGTGAGCCAAAGAGAAATAAGTTGAAAGAACAGAGTACACAAAAGGCCAGGCCAGGAAAGCCCAACCCTACCTGTCCTCTTCCTTCCCACACCTGGCTCTAGGTATATACCTCCCACTGATCCTACCATGCTCTCTCACATCCCATTTTCTGTTCTCAGAATATTCTATTCTTCCTCAGTCACCCTCACTCAGTAACCTAACTCTTACCAAGCTCTAAGAACTTGTTTAGGAGTCACCTCTTCCAGGAAGCCTTCCCTGATTCCTGCCCTCCTTTAGGTGTCCTCTCTGGGCTCCTGCAACTCCTCCGTCCCAGTCTTATCATGCCATGTTGTCATTGCTGTTTATGTGCTTGTCTCCCCACTTGGACAGCAAGGTCTGTTTCTGAATCGTCACTGCATGCCCAATCCCCTCTCCCAGCACAGAGCCCGGCATGGAAAGGATTTTGCCTAATAGATGGTGTGGTTGTTAATTTTATGTGCCAAATTGACTGGGCCAAGGGATACCCAGATTAAATATTATTTCCAGGTATGTCTGTGAGGATGTTTCTGGATGAGATTAGCATTTGAATCAGTAGACTCAGCAAAGTAGATTGCCCTCCTCAATGTCAGTGGGCATGAGCCAATCCATTGAGGGCCTAAATAGAACAAAAAGCAGAGAAAGGAAAATTCATCCCCTTCCTGCTTGCCTATCTGCCTAGGACATCGGCCTTCTGCCTTTGGACTGGGATTTACATCATGGCTACCCTGGTTCTCAGGCCTTTGGTCTTGGACTAGAATTATACCCCTGGCTTTCCTGGGCCTCCAGCCTGCAGAGGTAGATCATGGGACTTCTCAACTTCCATAACGACATTAGCCAATTCCTTGTTTTATACACACACACACACACACACACAGACACACACACACACACACACTATTGGCTGTTTCTCTGGAGAACTCTACCAATATAGATGAAAAGCAAACAATCTGGCCAGGAACAGCAATTGGAAAATGTGGCCCTCGAATCCACTATACACAGACGACTGTCAATAATGGCCACCTGGACCAAGCCAGCCCCTCCCCCTTCCTCCCTCCCACCAGCCACCATCCAATCATCATCCGCCAGGGGTCCTGTTGTCTAATAGAATGTCTAATAGCATCCCCCATCTCTCTGCCTCTCTGTCCCCATTCACACTGCCCCCCACTCTGGCCCCACCAACTCTCCAGCCTTTTCATCACTCCTTGCCTTGAGCTGCCACTCCCCACCCCTGCAATCCATTCTCTTTGAATAGCCAAAGAAAGTGAGCTAACAATCCAAACCCTTCTTCAGAAGAAATCTGACAACTCAACCTGGAATGCCCCCAGATACAAGACTGCCAGCCCCCTTGCCTGTCCAGCCCCATCTCTCCACACCGCTGGCTCCAGCCCTTCTCTCGCTCATTTTAAGGCCTCTCCCCTGCTGTTTCCTACACATGGAAAATACTTTCTCCTCCTCACCTCCCCTTTCCTAGATAACGTCTCTTCACTTTTCAACTCCCAAACTTTAATGTCACCTCCTCTAGGAAGCCTTTCCTGATCCCTCTCAGACTGAGTTAGGCCCCCTGCCCCCAGCTTCCCTGGGTTTGTCCCTTAGGACACTGGGCGTTTGTCAGGTAAGAGGGAAGGTGCTCAGGTGGTCACAGGTGACATTATGGGGAAGAGGAAGAGTCTCCTGTAGGGCCTGCCCCTCCCTGGCTTATTTCAGTCTTAGTGGCATCTCTAAGATCTCCTGCACCAGCAGGTCCGTGCGGGCTTTGCCAGGGTGGGGGAAGTTGCCGGAGCAGCAGCGGCTTCCTCCTGACCTCCTGCCTCTGCACATTCCCCTGACTCACTGATGGAAAACATCCACCCCTTCTGGGCCTCTTCCTTATTTCATCACTTTAATAAATTAAGAACAGATTGAAAAGCAGGAAACATTGTCTCCTGGGCCCCAGCACCCACATTCCAACTCAATTACAGGATTTGTTTTTCGGGTCTGGCCAGACGCAGAGGCAGCTGGGATGCAGCAGAAAGAGCAAGAGGAAGAGTTTAGACCGTGAGACCAGAGAAGGCGATTCAGATCCCAGCACAGTCACTGCCCAATGACCGCAGGCAAATCCATTTACCTCTCTGAGCCTCCGCATGCTCATGTCATCTCTCCTCACCTGGAAAATGGATGATAACAATGGCACATCCTTCACAGGGTGGTGGGATGGCGTATAAAACTGTTCTATAAACTGTCAAGTCCTAGACCATGTGAGAAATGGATTACTGCCAATTCTCTTGGTTATAGCCAACATGGCACCAGGCCCTCCCTCCTTTCTAATGTTAACAGCCTAGCCCTGGAACTTTGAACCAAAACTCTTGTGCTTCTTGAGGTCAGATCTTTATTCTCCCCTCCTTGTAGCAACCAACACCAGAAAGAGGGACCCTATGGCTCTTTAGTCCTATATTGTTGCTACTGCTGCTGCTGCTGCTGTCGTTTTCAGTTGACAGCCAGAATGCTCCAATAGGAAAAAAAAAGTATAGGTCTGGGTGTGAGCTGGGAGACATGGTTTTGCTCCTAGCTGCACCACTTGATTTCTTACCAATTGTGTCACTTCTATGGCTTGCAGTTTCAGTTTCTCCATGTATAAAATGAGGGCAGAGGTGGAACGAGTTAATAATCCTTGTCTTGATAACTTCATAGGGTGGTTACTAAGATCAAATTAGACCTTTTACAAGCTGCAAAGCTCTATATAAATGTAAACTCTCATTAAAAGAATATTAATAATTCAATTATTCTAATAGTGATGAAGGAAAAGAATATTCCAGCTAGATGATAACATCTCCTCTTCTTCAGGGAAGAGAATTGCATGGCCTCCTTTGATCAGCCCTTTTGATTTCCTTACAATTTATGATATTGGAAGTCCTTCCTGCTCTAACCCCGTTATCTCATGCTTTCGGTGAAGCCATTCTCATTTTCTGCTCATAGTTGGAAAGGAAAATAAGGTCACCATATTCTTTAAGAAAACTTTCACTCAATATAAGACACGTTTCTTCCTTCTGACATGCTATCTGAAGAAGTGCATTGGAGGAAAGGGATGAATTTTGTTTTGGAAAGGTGGGTTAGAGGTGCATGTAGAACTTTCAACTGAGATGCACAATGGGCTAGCTGGAAATGAAGTCAGGACTTCAGCAGAGTGCTCTGTGCTGAAAATAGTGGTTCAGGAGGCCTCAGAATAAAAGTGTCAGCTGAATGCCTTCAGTCTCATTAAACTACCCTCCATTTCCTGGCCAAGATATCCACTTTCATGCCTCCCTGCCTTTGCTCCTGCTGTTCCCTCTGGCCCTTTATCCACCCTGAAATCCTATGCATCACCTCCAGAGAGGCTCTAACATTGCTAAAATGTCACTCATCCCTCAACAAAGTGTTACAGTGTATCTTCTACCTTCCAGGCGCTGCACTATTTGCTTTGCTAGCTCTATCCAACTTAGTCCTCACAACACCTCTATAACTATCATTATCCTCACTTTACATATGAGAAACTAACTTATCTCTCCAAAGCCACATGGCTAGTGAGTGGTAGAACTAGGATTCAAACCCAGGTCTTCAGATAATAATTCCAGAGATTTCATTGCTATGACATTCTGCCAACTACTCCAACATCCAGAGATGTAAGGTGCGGGTAGACCAGCTTCTAATCCTGAGAGTCAGACTCAGATAGCAGCCTTGTCTGAAGTTAGGGCAGAGTCACTCTGATCTGGGTTAAGTTGGCCAGATAAATCAGCTGGTGAGCAACCAGGGCCCTGCTTTGAGGTTGGCCTCCCTCTGGAGCTCTCCGTGGTACTGACACAACTTCCATCTGCCGGTCCTGAAAGCCTGATGCATTCTCCCCACTGCCACTGCGTGGGTTTGTCAGGGGTAGGACCTCGGCCATTTCTCAAGCCAATCCTCCGTCTCCAACCTCTGCTCTTGTTTTTTCCTGTGCCAGATACTCTCCTCTCAGGTATCTGGTGAATCTCTCATCATTCTTCAAGACTTGGCTCCCACTGGCTTCCCAATGTGAAGAAATTTTTTTGGCTTTCTCAGAAAGAGTTGTTGGGTACCTACCATCACTGTGGTGATGCTTTTCTTAGGCAATACCACTTATTACATGCCAACATACTATATAATTCACTTATGTATTACATTTATTATTTATTGTCTCTCCTCCATCACTAGAATTTATAAAATCCACAAAGACAGTAATTATTTTCTGTCCCCTAATGTATCCTCAGCAACTAAAAAGTGTCCAGCACATGGTAAGTGGGAAGTAAATATTTGTTGAATAATAAAATGAATTACCAAATTATATGCAACCAACAATTTAATATAAACAGAGCATTATGATTGCATTGCATATATAAGGACTTGGGCAAAAGGACTTCCCATGAGTGTTTCCTGTCCCTTCTAGATCTAAGGTCACTGTGAGCTCTGAGAGAACTGGAGGTGTCAGAGCCAGCATGAGCAGAAATCAGAGCTGGTACAAGGGTTTGAGTGAGTGATGTGCCATTGTTCACCTACACTAAATTTCAGAAGAACATAGTTACAGTCTTCAGTGTTGAGACCACTGAGACTCAGTTTTTCAGAAGAAGAACCAAGACCCAGAGAAAGGAAGGGACCTCAACTTTTTAATCACAAAACATTTCAAGGAGTTTACTGTAGTGAGAAAGGATACACTGAATGAGCTTCACTCCTATTCATGTGAACCAATGCTTCCTGGCATTAGGGTTTAATCTGGAACCACAGCCAAAGCTCAGTATCTGAACAGAAGCAGTTCAGTCTGAGAATAGGGCTCTAGTTTGTAGCTGGGACTAGGGTTCAGTGAGTGGCTCCAAATTAACTGGAGCCTTTAAATTAATAATATACACAAAGTGCCTATACCAATACCTGATCCTAGTTGGTGAGATGATTAATAAATTAGGTCCTCTTCCCCTCAGATTAAATGGAATTCTACACAATTTTTTACTTTCTCTTATTCACCCTTTTCCTTCCTGGGCTCCTTTCTCTTCTCTAAGGAACCCTTCTAGAGGTTCTTGCATTGGGAAGAATCTTGAACAATATGGTAGGAATTTTGGACTCTGTCCTAAAAATTATGAGAAGCAGGAGAATTGGGGATAGATTCTAGGACTTAAAACTTGGCCTCTTTACTGCTGTCCTCCATTCTGCTTACCAAACCTTGCTGCAGCCTGCACTGGGAATCCCACACTATCGAGACTTGGAGATATGAGCATACTTTCTTAAGAAGGTTCCAATTTTCTGCTTCCCTGGGAACTTCCACTTGTAGGAAAGATGGTAACAAGGATAGGGTGTGCCTTCCCACTAAAAACAAACCCCTGAGAAAACCAGACAAAATGTTTGACACAATGGTTTTCAAAACAGTGGACATAAGGCAACGAAAGATAACAATCTCTGAGAAACAGTAAACAAGCAAGGTGGGACCTACAACTGCCCCCCAGATTACTGTCTTGAAAGTTTCCAGGCCTCAGCACAGGAAGGGAGAATCTGAATTGAAGAGTCAGAGCTAAGAGTCCAGGGAGAGCAAGGCAACTAGAGTTTACAGGACAGAGTGCTGGAGCGAGGGAGCACTGCACAGAGAGAGAATTCTAGAGATCTGTAGAGGGTTCCCCTAGAGTATTGAGTGCATAAATGTCAGGAAACTACACAAGGCCAGGGAAAGACTCATAAGTGCCCAGTACTCACTCAGGATCAGAATAGTGTCTGTTCTTACCAGCCAACTTGAAAAAACACTCATAATTCACAGGGCATTGGATAGAGTACTCAGAAGGGTCTTGCCTCAGTTATGGGGAATGATTAGCTCTACACTAGAAGCCGTTCTAGTCCTGCCTAACAAATCTTAAAATAAAGACCCAAAGGGATCAAATCATTTCTAGGTAATTTAACTACATCCCAGAACAAAGCCCAAGAATATTTAAAGACATATAAAAATACCTAGCTCCCAAAGAGGTAAAATTCACAATGTCTGGAATGCAAAAAAAGACTACCAAACATGCAAATAGGCAAGAAAATAGAACTTGTATTGAGAAGAAACATCAGCCAATCAGAACTGACACAGATACTAGATCTAGGAAACATGGACACTAAACAGTTATTATGACTGTATTCTCTCTGCTTAAAAAGTTAAGTAGAGTCATGGAAGAAATTAAAAAGGACTTTAAACTTCTAGAGATGAAAACTGCAATATCTGAGATGACAAATATACTGGATTGGGTTAAAGACAGATTAGACTTTGCAAAAAAGTGGTGAAGTTGAAGAAACAGAAATAGAAGCTATTCAAAATGAAACACAGAAAAATAGGAATTTTAGAATGAAAATATCATCAGTGAGCTGTGGAACAACTTCAAGAAAACTAATATGTGTATAATTACAGTTCCTGAAGGAAGAGAGGGACAGAAAAATTCTTTGAAAAAAAATGGCAGATATTTTTTCCAAGTTTGATGAAAACTATAAACTCATAGATCCAAGAAATTCAAGGAACCCCAAACATCAGAAAAATTAAGAAAACTACCCCAAGGCACAGCATAATCCAATTCCTCAAAACTAGTGATAAAAGAAAACCTTAAAAGCAATCAGAGAAAAGTGAAGAGAAACAAAGGTAAAGCAAAAACAGAGTTCTAGACAGAAACAATGTGAGCCAAAAGACAGTGGAGCAGCATCTTTAAAGTATGGCAAGCAAGCTCTGTCAACCTAGAACTCTATACCCAGTGAAAATATTTTTCAAAGGTGAAAACAAAATAAATATTTTTCTGACATACAAAAGCCAAAAGAATTCATCACCAGCCACACAGCACTGTGAGAAATGTTGAAGGAAGTCCTTCAGTCAGGAGGAAAATGAAACCAGATATAAATCCTCACAATGGAATGAAGAATACCAGAAATGGCAACTGCAGGGGTAAATGTATGATTTCAAAATTATTATTTAAATCTCTTTAAAGGATAATTTACTGTTTAAACAAAATAGTAATGTGTGGTGGAGTTTACAAGTAAGACGTATGACAAAGTTAGCATAAAGGCAGGGAGGGAAGAAACCACTACTGTAAGGTTCTTGTACTATATGTGAACAGTCACACTATCATTTGAGGGCAGACTGTAATGTTAAAGATGTATACTATACACCCTAAAGTAATCACTAAAATAACACACAAGGAGTCGATAAGCCAACAAGAGATAAAATGGAGTCATTAAAAAATACTGTCGATCCAAAAGATGATGGACTGCAACCCACCCACATCAATAATTACATTAAATGTAAATGGATCCCTGTCTCCCTGAGCCTGTTGAAATGAACATCTGAAGAGCACTTATCCCTCACATCTGGACTCAATCCTCAAAGCCATCCTCTGAGGTAGATAGATCACAGGTTATTGTCTCCTACCACAGATTAGGAAACAACCACTTGAGGGAAGGGGACTTGCTCAGGTCAACAGCAAGATAGCAAATAAATCCTCAATCTCCTCCATCCCAAAATGAAGCTACTTCAACCAAATCCTGAAGCAGACTCCTGACTCCTCCCTTCAGAAAATCATTTATTCCCACCCACCCCCACTCTTCTCTCCCTCTCTCTCTCTCTCTCACTCTCAAAAGAAGAAATACAATTTGGTATGAATTAATGATGAGCCTGCCTGGCCAATTACCAGGGCTAAGTGCTCTCCCGCTGGGAGCGGCTCCCACAAAGCACTAAGTGATGTTGGACTAGCCGAGGGGGCCCCGCCCAGCCAGGCCTAGAGCCCTCCTGGGTCCAGGCTTAGAGGAAGCAGCTTTGCAATTAGCTCTTGCCAGACAGACTGGCTTCTCTGCACAGCAAATTGGGTTACAAAGCTCTCCTCCAGCTGGCCTCCTTGTCTGGTCCCTCCCACCCCAGCAAAGAGGATGCTAATCAACTGTGAGGCCAAGTCTGCAGGTTTCAAGCATCCACAGAGTGAGGTACGCACAGACCTAGGCCCTGTCCCACTAAAGTGGCATCTCATAAGCCAGTAAATATGCCCTATACCAGCCAGACAATAGCCTCAGAGCCCTGGAATCCCAGCTCCTGCGTTAGACAGGGAAAACCTAGCTTAAAGAAAAGAACCCGACAGATAAAACCAAGCTTAAAGAAAAGAACCTACACTTTCACCCTATCCATAGCAGCCCCTCGCCAATAAGGGGGGGAGGCTGCCCCTTTTGCCATCAGGCTGGGCTTTTACTGATTTCTTTTCTAGCATTTCGAAGATAGCCCAAAATGTCATTTAAATATGGAGAGAAACACTGAGGTAAGGAGAGCCTGGGACCTCATCATGATGTGTCCTGGGCCCTGCGTCCCCTCTTTCTGGGCCAGCCCGGATTCTGGCCCAGAGCAGGCACCTGCTGTCCATGTCTCTGACAAGAAGGGCCTGGCCTGCTCTGCCACTCCCCCTAGTGGGCATTGCCGCCTTAACAACGTTCAACTTCCCCCATCTACCCCTGACCAGAGTAAAAATACAGGCCCAGCACTTCACAGTTTACAAAGTGATTTCAGAGACATTGTTTCACTTGCTCCTCACAATAATTCTATCAGGTAAGATGAGTAAGGGTTGTGCTTCCCATTTAAGAGGCCAGAAAACAAGTTTAGACAGGTGAGAACTCAGAGTCCATTGGAAGCAGAATTGGTCCTCTCTCCAACCCACTGCTGCACTTGGAAAACATGCTGAGAGTTGGGTGTGTCTTTTATAAACTGTAACTCTCACCCTTAAGCCTCAGCCACAATACTGTTTGAGTCAAACAGTAGTAGAGTAATAGGGAAGGGTTTTGGCACCATCTACCCACATATCCATCCAGCCATTCATCTGTGCAGCACGTACTTGTGAGCACCCACTGTGCAAGGTATTAGGGACACCTAGTACCAAGAGTGAATTAGACCAAGTATCTGCCCTCAGGGAGCCCCCAGGCTTGCTGGGAGAATAAACAGATCATAACAACACAGTGTGAACAATGTAATGATGAAGGTGCCACAGAGTCTTCGAGGTACCCAGGGCAGGCCCCTGGCCCAGAAGAGAGGTGACACCTGAACCAAGCAGAACCAGTAGGAATTCACTGGGCAAAGATAGAAGGGTGGGCAGGTGAAGATCATTCCACGCAGAGGAATCATAAAGAAAAGTAAAATCATGGCTAGGTGCAGCATATCATACCTTTAATCCCAGCACTTTGGGAGGCCAAGGTGGGAGGATCTCTTGAGGCCAGGAGTTTGAGAGCAGCCTGGGCAACATAGTGAGACCCCCATTTCTACAAAAAAAACAATTAGCCAGGTGTGATGGCACGTGCCTGTGGTCCTGGCAACTCAGGAAGCTGAGGTGGGAGGATCACTTGAGCTCAGGAGTTTGAGGCTACAGTGAGCTATGATCACACCACTGCACTCCAGCCTGGGAGACAGAGTGCGACCCTGTTTCTTAAAAAAAAAAAAAAAAAAGTAAATTCATGAGATGCCTTTAAGAAACTTTTCAGTCTGGCTATAGCCTGGAGCATGAGGCTGCAGAGAGGCATGGCATGGGCTGAGATGTGGCACAGCCTTCCTATGTGCCCAGCTGTCCAGGTCAAGGCTTTGTCTGGGTGAACTTTCTGCAAGGTAGCGGCTACAGTCCCACGGCTAGCCAGGTTTATGACCAAATGTTCTTATACCAGTCGGGGAGCTGAGCAGACACAGGGCCTTTGGGGAGTGAGCAGCTGGTGATGCTGAGAAGTGTCTGCCAGGAGAATTCAGCTGAGAACACTTCCCATTCCCAAGAGGTCAAAAGGCCCTGTTGTTCCTCCCTGGTCGAGGCCCTGAGATAACACTGTCATTCATAATTCACTCAACAAACACTTACTGGGCTCCTGCCTGTGCCAGGCTCTCAGCTAAGCTCTGGGGGTGCAGAAATTAAAAGACATGGTCTCTGCCCTTGAAGGATGCATGGTCTTGGCGGGAAGGGGAACAGACCCGGGAAATCATTACCGTCCAGTGGGCAACGGCCAGAGAAGTGGAACAGCAAATCTCCAAAGAGGAGTGGGGATTTAAGCTAGGTTTTAGAGGATGGTTAGAGTCTGCCAGATAGGAAAGGGCATTCTAGGAAGCAGGAATAGTGTGTGAAGAATGAAGTCATAAAGGGGCACAGAGGAGCAGGGAGAAGTGGCTGTGCACTGGGGTGCATGGTCAGGGATCAGAACTCGAGAAACCGGATTGCCAGGCTGAGGAGCAGGGGTGCTCTCCTGAGGCCAGCTTTGGGTTTTATAAAGATAACTCTGGCAGACAGAGTGACTGAAGCTGGGGGCTGGAGCAGAAGGATTAGATTCGAGAGGCACTAAAAGACAGAATTGACAGTGCCAGGGGACCAACTGACTGACCATGGGAGGAGACACTCATTTGTGTCTTGCTTTTTAAAATTGCAATACTCTGCTAAGTGAACCTCTTCTGCAGGAGAGATGTGAGGATTCAATAAGCTAAGGTAAGTGAAAGCCCCTGGTACAGACCCCTACACCCAGTAGACATGGCGTCAACACTCAATAAGGATCTACTGTGGCTGACTCTCTATAGAACTTGATGAGTAAGTGAAGTGAGTAATAAATGAACAAATGAATCAGGAAACTGTTGACCTGTGAGCCCCCAGCAGGCAGCATGTTTCTATGCCCCACCAGAAGTTCTGAGATGTTGTCCAGAAGGCTAGCTTAGTGGTGTGTTTCTTAGAGAAGTCCTAGGGGAAAGTCAATCTCAGGGCTGCCTCAGGGCTGGAGGTCCAGCTGACCCTCCTTGGAGGGTCTGGCCTTCCTTCTTTTGGTGAATGTCAGGTAATGGAGGAATGACATGTCTACACGTGACTCTGAGGCACCCCCATCTCTGGAATCCATACCTGGACCTGGCTATCCCATCCTCACTGTACAAACTTCAATAAGTCAGAAGACAACATGTGAGAAATGGAATAAACCTCAGGGGAGTAATTGACATCACTTAGTCACGTACTATGCACAGGCATGTGGTAGGTGCATTATGTCAATTATCCCATTAAATATAGCAATCCTAAAAAAAAGAGGTTTTATCTATATTTTACTGATTAGAAAACTGAGGCATAGAGAGAGGATGTAACTTTTCCTAGGTCATACAATAATATTCTGAACCAAGTCCAACAATTTGTATATATATATATATTTTATTTCCTCTTATTATGGGGGTACAAGTATTGTTAGGGATACATATATTGCCCCTGCTACCCCTCTCCCACCCCACCGTGCCAGAGCTTCAAGTGTGTCCAACCCATAGGTGGTGCGCACCTCACCCAACAATTTATATATAATTGAAGCTACACATTATAGAAAGTTGGAAAAATAGAGGAAAAGTACTTACAATTTCATCATCCTAACAGAGCAACTATTGTTGTGCATATCTCCTGCATGTTTGGTACCTACTCAGGATTTTATTATTCATGCGATTTGGTCTTACTTTTCTCCTTATTTAATATTACAGCATAAGCATTTTTGCAGATTACTATGTTGCCTTCAGAACCATTATTTTTCATGGCTGCAGACTGTCAAATCGAATGTAAACACCAGACTTTATTTAACCATTTCCCATGGTTAGGTACTTAAATTGCTTCCAATCATTTGATATTATAAATAATCAATCTTTTCTTTTGTTTAGAATTGTCTCCTTTTGGCAGGATTATTTCCTTAGGGCAGACTCCCAGAAATGGAAATACCAGGGCCGAGGGTTAGAACATTTTTTTAAGGTTTTTGATACCAGCTGCCAAATACTTTGCTCATGGGGCCTTTCTCCTTCTCTCCCCATGTCCAGACGCCTGCTTTACTGCTCCCTCTCCCCAGTTCCCCTGGCAGAGACACAACACCCCCTGACCCTGTCTCCTCATCTATGAGATGGAGCAAATGACCCCCCTCTGCTGACCTCCTGGGCTACAGATAAAGTGATTCAAGACCTTCCGAGAGGCCATAGAGCACAGTGGTTATATAGCATAACCTTGGTGCCAGGCTACCCGGTTTGAAGCACAGATCTTCTACTAAGAATGTATTTGACCTTGGGCAGGTTACTTAATTTCTCTGTACCCCAGTTTCCTCATCTGAAAAATAAGAGTGATGAAAGTAGTAGCCACTCCTTAGGGCTGTGGATGAGGCTTTAAGGAGAAAGCACAGACTGAATTGTGGTTGTTAATACGGGTGATGTCTGATGGGGGAGGCCACCATTCCTTCCCGCGGAGGCCACCTGGAGAGGAGGAGGCCACTAGCCAGGTGCCTGGCAGGCTTCTTGTGGACACCGCTGATCTAGCTCTAATGGTGTGACCATTACTCCCTCCCTGCAGCCTCTGTACTGTGGGGTCTGGGTCTCTCTTGTCCACCCCCTCCACTCCACCCTCTGGCTGCTGTGTCCTGATCTTATCCCCTTTTCATCAGGCTGCCTAACTGACCGGAAAATGCAAACGCATCCCTAAAGGCGCAGCTCCCCCCCACCCCCACCCCCAGCACTCTCCCCTTTCCGGGAAGCCAGGGCCCCAGCGCCAGCCTGACAAGCAGCACTTAATTCTTTATTGAAAACCATTAACTGGAGTTCAGTTCCCTGAGCCCCAGTTTCAAATTACCCACAGGAAACGCCAGAGCAGGAGAGTGGCTTTCAAGGGCAGAGCCATCTCCTCTAACAGACTGGCTCCAGGACCCTGGCTGTGGGGACTTTTTATTTTGAAAAGCAATAACAACAACAAGGACAACAGCAACAGCAGCAGCAATCTCTTCAACCACGCATAAGAGCTGACAGAGCACCCTCCTCTTCCTCTCTCATTAGCAATAGCCCAGTGCAATAGGTCTGGCAGGAGGTATCATCACCCCGTGTGACAGATGAGAAAACTGGTGGCCTCAGGGTCACACAGGCAGGCAGAGATTGAACTGAGCTCCAGATATCCCTGCCAGTGAGCCCATGACCTCAGCCCGCTTACCACATTTCACACCCCACCTACCATGGGGCCTGACCTAGGGGAGGCACAGCGGGAGAGACAGGTGAAGGTGAGATCCCTGCTTTGCAAACTCCCAGTCCTGATTGGGAGGGGGACAATGAAAGATCCCTAGACTAGCACCTCAAAGACCCTCGTTCTATCTTGGGTCTGCCACTGACTGCCTGGCACGTTGTGGTGGGTGTGAATTATTATTCACAGCAGATGCAGGGAGGGATATGGATGGGGGAAATGGACAGGAGGAGTGAGGGAATTGAAAAAAAGTGTGTCCTTAGTCATCTCTGTCAAGATTTCTGGCTGACCAAAGAGAAACTTCATTCAATCATTCACTTTGAATTGTTTAAGGTTACCAGGCACTGCGAAAGTACTTTACAAATATTTCTCATTGAATCCTCCAAATAGCCTATTAGGGTAGGTATTATTAATATTACTATCACGATTGACCAATGAGGAAAATGAGGCTCAGAGAGTTTAGATAACTCATTCGTGACTACACATCAGTGCCAAGATCTGAACCCGGGTCAACCTGACAGCATGGTTCCCACTGCCTTTTGTGTTATTAATGCCACTTTGGTTCTGTAAACAACTACGTGGTAACCCAAGAAGAGCACAGAGAGAATAACAGACCTGTGTGGTCTCCAGGAAGTTCTCCCAGAGGTGTTGGCCTCTGAGTTAAAGGAGGGGTGAGACTTGGCCAAAAGGTAGGGGAGAATGTTCCGTGCAGGCACAGGGCTGGGAAGCATCAAAGGACATGGCACATTAAGACAAGTCATGAATCGCTGAAACATCTGAATTAAGCACAGACAGTACAAAGGGACACAGCCCTCCAGGAGAGTACAGCCCAGGAAAGAGATGGAAATATGTCAAATGACTTGGTATTTGAGGCAAACTGGGGAAAAAATTTTATCCAAGAACAAAGAGTGTTCTGCTTGTGTATCTCACCTCCCCCTCACAGCAGCCCTGAGAAACAACTGAACAAGGAGGCCATCGGCTGGGCAAGGAAAGAGCACTGGCCTCAGAGACCAGGGACCTGTTTCTCGGAGATGGTGCTAGTCACCACCCCTCTGAGTCCGGGTCTCCTCTGCTTTATAAAGGGGCCACTAGGACCCACTTCCCAGCCTTACAATAGTTTGGAAATAATAGATTGGGTTTTATTCTAGTTTACTTCCTTTTATAAACATGGACACTGAGGCTCAGAGACATCAATAACTTGCCTATAGACATACTCAGAAAATGCTCGATCTGAAATTTGATCTCAAATCTGGTGGATTTGTCTGCTTCTTTGTCACGTCCACCCACCAATCCCAGTTTAGCCCTCTGAAGCCCAATACCATAAGCCTGCCCCTCTGTCCACAATGCCCCTTTTGGATGGATGAAGACAACAACTGTATACCCAAATCTCCCCTTTCCTGCCAAACCCTCCCAGATTTTCACCCAGTAGGATTTCCCAATCCTCCACAGGGCTTAGTTGCCCTTGAAGAAGAAGCAGAAAAGAACAAAACAATAGGAAGAAACTCCCTGGCACCCTGACCAGGGATGAAACATCCCCAGCCTCAGAACCAGCAGCTGGGCACAGAAAGCATCAGACTGCAGCTAACTCCCCGTGGAAAACAAGCCACAGCCTGTCTACTTCTCCATTCTGTAAACTGCCGTGGCCAAGCTGGACACCAGCTTTGAAACCCAAGGGATCTGTCTCCACCAAACCTTGTCTCTTCCCTGCCCCAGATGGCCCTTCTCTGGGCTGGATCCATTTTCTTGGCCACCTTGCTGAATGCGGTACACTCTCATTCCGGAAAATGCTGACCTCTGCTCCACGCCGCCTTGTCGGCAGTTTCCCAGACATAGCTCGACTGTTTATTTATTTATTTTTGTGTTAGCAAAGAGGAGAAAATCACATCGGCCTAAAATGAATACTAATGAAATGCCTTCGTTAGCTTCCTTTGTGATAAGAATGAAAAATCGGATTTCCGCAGAATCGCAAGCTATATATTTCTTTCTCCAATTTTTTTTTTTTTGCCCTTTCCTCTGACAGGAAGATTAGGGACAGCTGAGAAGGAGAGTAAAGTCATTTCATTAAAAATATCTGCATTTTTAAGGGTGCCTTTGTTGCAGAGGGACGTGGCGGTGCAATTTCTCCAAACCCACTTTTCTCAGCCTGTAAAGCAAATGTACCTATTTGTCCTCTGCTGCAACAATGCCAGCTGCATTCAATCAACTGAGAAGCTGCAAGCCATAAACCTTCTTCCCCAGCTAAGGGGAGGGGGTGCGGGGGAAGGGAGCAAGCAAGAAAGGAGGCATGCCATAAAAATTCATCAGAATAATGTAGGGATGAGACGCGCTCCGATCGCCGGCAAGCAATCAACCAATCACTCATCCTGTGGCATTTACAGCACGTCTCATTCCCCTGTTCCTTAAGGACAATTGATTTTTCCTGATTCCATTAGCATAACGGCGTGGAAAATGTCTGCAGTGCAATATTTCTGGAAAGTTCCAACAAGTAGGCTGGGCACTGGAGTGTGACCATCTCCATAAAGCTTCCTCAGGCTCTGCGGCAGACACTGCCGCCACCACCACAAAAGGCCCAGAGAGAATGGTGCAGTCTCCAAAACTTGGGGGCCAAGGGCACCTTAGGGTTCTCAAAACAGGTAATTGGCACCAATATGAAACCTCTCATTTTCTCATCCCTAAACACAGAAGCACTCTTTTCTGCAAGATGAGGTACCATGGGGGTAGTAAGGAGCAAGTAAAACCCACCCACCCACCCCAGGAGGGACCATGTCACAGATACTGAATCCATTTGTGGCCTTCCAAAGCTCCTAAACTTAGAAGCTGAGAAAAGAATGCTTAATGTGATTATTCTTTCGTGTGTGAGCAAGGAGGCTGCAGGGGTAGGTGCCCAGGAGCCATTATTCTGCTCCTCTGTCAGCTGGGTCTCCACCGAGACAGCATATGCATGAAGAAGGAATGTGAAGCATTTGGAGCCACACAGACCTGGGTTCAAATCCTGGCTCTTCCTTTTATTTTTGTGTATGACCATGACCACAGGTAATTAACCTCTCTGATCCTCAGTTTCTCACTATGAAAAATGAGGACCTCATTACTTCACAGGTTGTTGGGAGAATTAAGTGAAAATATGTGAAAATCATCTAGCATGGTGCTAATGCATAATGACGATTCAACAAATCAAACTCTCCTTCTTCTCTCTGCATTTCATTTTCCTCCTGCCCACAAGCAATACAATTCCCTCAGTGTCAGCTTCAGCTGATCAAGGTAGTGAAACCTTGCTGTGCCAAAAGGAAACATATAAAATCAAGAATATTTCCATCTGCTCTTGTAAGCAAGATTAAAACCTGGCTATGTCTTTTAGGATGTGCTTGGGGAAACTCTTCTTATTCATTCTCCCCATCTCTTCTCTCACCCACTCTCCTATTCTCAAATCATGCCAGAAGGATCTTTCTGTGTGACCTTTTCATGACCCTGCTTAAAACCCTTCAGTGGCTTCTCACTACCATCTACTCTCTTCAAGATTCATCTCAGTACACATGTTCCTAAAATAAGAAATAAAATTTAAAAAAAGATTCATCTCAGGCTGGACCTCCTCCAGGAAGCCTTCTTTGGTCCCCACTGTCCTTTATAATCTCACAACCCCTGCGTACATCTCCCACTCTGTGTCCATGTCTCCTCCATCCTAGAGTGTGGGCTCCTATGGGCAGTTTTCCACTTCCATGTCCCCAACACCTCTCATAGCACCTAACACTTAGTAGATGTTCAGTCCACGTTTGTTGAGAAAACCAACTCCCAAAGGCAGAGCTGATCTCATCAGCTGAGGCTCTAGGCTTGCCTCAGCACTTACAGACAGAACTGTGGGCACTGGCCATGGTCCTGAATCTTTAAGCCCTGAGGAGAGAAGAAAGAAATAATAAAGAAATCTTGAGTGTGGTGAAAACAATCCTCATTCATTCAGATAATCCCAAAACAGCCAGCCTTTGTTTGGAGAGCAGAAGGAGGGCTGGGATTCTGGGGACTTCCGTTCCAGTCCTGGCTCTGCTGTGAGTGTTCTACTCAAGACACAAAACCTTTCTGAATTTCTATTCTTCTCATCTGCCAAGTGGGAACAAAACCTGACCCTCCTATGTCACGAGATTGTTCTAAAGATTACAAAAGATAATGTCTGGGGATAACTTTGTAATCATTTTTTAAAGTGCCTGCCATGAAAGGCCTCAGAGGTTTCTCCCAGTCCTTCCAATGCTCATTGATCAAGGGTTATCTGCGCTGACCGTCTCCACTTCGTCACCTCAGGCCACTTTCATGTGGCTTCTGGAATCATCACTCTGACAAAACAGCTCTCAATAAGGACCTCATGCTGCTAAACCCATTTTTCAGTCTTCATCATAATTGCTCTCGTAGGACTATGTTTGTTGCTCTCCAGCACTTATCCCAGGATATAATTATACATTCATTTATGTGACTGCTTTATTAATACCTTCTCCTCAACTAGACTGCAAACTCTATGAGGTTAGGAACCGTGTCTGTTTTTGCTCACCATTGCACTCCCAGGTCCCGGCACAATGCTCACAGGAAGCAGCCTCCCCCATGACTTGGCAGGAAGGTAGGCAATGTGTCCAGAGCAGGCCTGGCCACATCTAGCACTGACTGAGATAACAATAGAAGGCCTGGAACCTCTATAAAAGTCTCAGAGACACATACCCTCAATGCCAGAGCTTCTGCCAGAGGCCTCTGCCCTCTTGAGATACATGGAAGGTATGATGAGGATTGGCATGGTGCCCAGCGGCATGGTGCCCAGCAACATGAGCACAAAGTAATCAAGAGATGAGTATTATGGGGTAAGATCTGTAGGACCATTGAGCCCAGCTGCCTTGCTGTGTAGAGAACAAAAACTAAGGCCAGAGAAGAAATGTGAACTAAGATCTTATATAAGTTAATGTCATTCATAGTACAGAATGAGTGAGAGGCAGGAAATGTGATCTCTCGGATCCCCTGGGCTTTCTGCTCTGGGCCACCATGACCCCCGGGCTGCCACCTACCATAACATGTATCTCCCTGGGTTGTTATTGCCTTTTCCCATGTAGGGCAAGGATAGTGTGTGGTTAATCGTTGTATTCCCAGGGCCTAACCCAATGCCTGATACATAGTAGGACTCTAGTAATGTTTCTCGACTAGGCACTGGATGGTGAAGAGATCGGGAGAGTGGGTGTTGAGGGGTAAAAAAGGCTGACTGGGAGCCAGTTCAGAACCCCTCTCAGCCTCAGAGATCCACTACCCTGCCCCAAAGTTTAGGAACAAAGGAATGGTCAACCTCAGGCCTGGATATCTCCAAGATCCAGCAGTGGGCTCCAGGATGAAGTCCCTAAAATTAATCTGCTACTAAATTCCTGCTGAATTTCCAGTCTATTCGTCCAAGAAAGTCAAAGTCATCCCATAATCCCCTAAGAATTAGAGAACTCAGAGTTTATGATTTGCCCTCACAGGTAACACAAAATACAGAATATTATTTGCATTTGAAAGCCAGGAAAACTAAGGTTCTTTTCTTCATCCCATAAGGATACAAAAGCAGGGGGTATTCGTCAAGATTCTCCAGAGAAACAGAACCAATAGGATAGAGAGATAGACAGGCAGATAGATAACGGGATTTATTATGGAATTAGCTCATGCAATTATGGAAGTCAAGAAGTCCCATGACACACTGTCTGCAAGCTGGAAAACCAGGAAAGCAAGTGGTACAATTCAGTCAGAGTCTGAAGGCCTGAGAACCAGGAGCTCTGATACCCAAAGGCATAAAAAGATGTATGGAATAGTTCAAGAAGAGACAAAGAATTCACCTTTTCTCCACCTTTTTGTTCTATCCAGGCCCTCAGTGGATTGGATGATGCCCCCACACACTGGTGAGGGCAGATCTTTACTCAGTCTACTGATTCAAATGTTAATCTCTTCTGGAAATACCCTCACAAATACACCCAGAAATACTGTTTTGCCAACTATCTGGGTATCCTTTCACCCAGTCAAGTTGACACATAAAATGAACCATCACACAGGGGCTTTGCAGTCAGAATCTCCACATATGAATTCCAGCTCCTGCATTTACAGCTGCACACCCTGAGTCTGCCATGTGGATTGATGTGGATACAGAAGACATTGGCTCTGCCTTCCAGGAGATTATAATCTAGTAGTGGGAAAAAATATGCCCACAAGAATTCTAATTCCTGGAAGAATATGATTAAAGCTCCCAAAGAGGTGGTAGGGGGAGGCTCACAGCCAACTGAGAAAAAAGCTTTATGGAGAAAACAGCTTCTCATCGGAGTCTTAGAAGAAACGTGGGATTTTAATGGCAAAGAAAGGAAGAGCATTCATGGTGAAAGAAGGAGGAGAGCATGGAGCACGTTCCTGGAATGGGAAGTGAGCCTGCTTGACTGGAAGGTCTAGGGATGTGTGGAATAGAAATGGGATCTGAGACTATGAAAGTGAGCTAGGCCAAAGTAAAGAGAGACTTGACTGCCACTCGAATGCTCAGAGGGGTTAAATAATTTTGTCCAAGAACACAGAGAATCAATGGGGATCCAGGACGCATTCCCTTCACCACTCTGCCCTCATTTCACCATCTGGCACAGCGACTGGCAGGGGCAGGGGGCTGTCCCGTGTAAAATCACTTGAAAAAGAAATAATCAGAATTAGTGTGGCTATACGGAAGTGGCTCAGAGATCTTGCTTGACATATTAAAAAGTGAATTACAGTATGAAAGCAAGGAAATACATTTTGCCCCACATCTCTAAAGTGGCGTATTCTATTGCCCATCAAAGCCATGCTTAGAATAATTCACATCTATGAATGGGTATCAATCTTTGCCATGTGCACATGATGCTAATACATTTACTCTCAATTAAACATCCCCATGGCATTTTTACTTTAGAAATAATTACCTTTGCTAAGACTTTTCGTGGAAAATGCAAAAATAAATTTCCAGTCATATCACAAGTTCTGAATTTTTTGCAAATTGTGAATGTTAGTGGAGAGAAGTTGAGATTGGAACCAGGTTGTTTGAAATATTAAGCAGCTTTAGAATGTTCTATCAGAATATTTTGGATACCAAATATGAGCATGAACTCAGTCAGACCCAAGTCCAAGGACCCACTCAGACTCTGCCTGTCTGTGTAACCCTGAGACCTTCACTCTACCTCTCTGGTCTCATCTCATATTCTGAATATAAAATAAGTCAGATGATGGATTTGGAGTCCATCAAGGATCTCATAGTCTAGGAAGGGAAGGTAGGAAAGAAACAAAATGAATGAAATAGGATGCCCCAGCTCTGCAGGGAGGGTTCCAGACCAGAGGTAGATAGCTATTTGGGTACTGACGGGAGGCATGAGGCTACCTGTTCCTCCTGCCTCCCTGAGAGGCACTAAGCTTAGCCTTTTATGTAAGTTATTTCTTATTGTTGTGAAATAGGTTATTATGTCTCCACTTTACACGAGGAGACTGATGCTCAGATAGTTACTTGCCTAAGGTCACATGGCAAAGAAAGGGGTGGATGCAGATTCAAAGCAATGCCTCTCTAAGCCTAAAGGCTGGACACTCGTCTCTACACTTTGCCACCTTCTCCTTGAAGCCTGGCAGGTGTCACTGTGGAAATCTAATTTGCATATTCACCTTGGAATTCTGGAATAGTAGGAATCTTTCCATGGTGGGGCTCCAAGAACCTTGAGAAAAATGGTAAACAGAACTTTGGGACCAATACTCACATAAGAGTCCCAAACCAGAAGAAGAAATAATGACTGTATCCACCCAGGATGGAGGACTAAGGTGGAAGCTCTTACCTCTTTGAGCTCTTATTGGGGAGACACTAAAGAAGCCCCAAGTGTCCAGAGACTAGGAGGGGAGCACCAGCTCAGGAATTCAAAAGCAAAGTGATGAGGAGGGGTAGTGCTGGTCCCAGGCCAAGGCTCTCAACCACTTCCTGCTTCACACCAGGGTGGGGTGAGACTCACCGTGTGGCTGAGGATGGGGGTGGAGCCTAAGTGTACCTGGCTGGGGAGGGGTCTAAGCTAGGGGAACGAGCTGAGAGTTTAGCAGAGCCGGATGCTCATCCTCTTAGGAAGGCACAGCCCTGATCAAGGAAGAGCAGTGCCCAACTCTTCTGAATCCTCCAAAACCCTACTTGGACTTCATTGGCATTGAGATGCTTTCCATGACCTCTTCCCTATATTTGATTAATCCCTCCCTCTGAATTTCTGTTGTGACATCTTCTTAATCATATAGCCATTGTCAGTGTACGTGTTTATCTCTGGGTATAGAATGAGAGATTCTCTAGGGCACAGAACTACATCTGAGGCATCTCTGTGTCCCCAGGGGTAAGCACAGAGCCCTGCTTGAGTACAAGCTCAGACTGTTTGCCGAACTAGATGACAAAGAGAGTTGGCATCCAGAAGAACTGCAGAGGCAAGCGAAGATCAGGAGGGTGTGTGTGTGGAGGGGTGTTTGTGGGGGTGTGGGGTGTGTGGAGTGTGGGTGAGGGTATGTGTGGGGGATGGGGAGAGTGGGG
>VBSM01000529.1:34714155-34751818 GCA_008086735.1 Cheirogaleus medius
CATTTCTCCTCATTCTCTCTGTCATCTGCTCTTCCTCCCTCTCCCTCTTCTCTTTTCTCTGCTTCTCTGTAGGTCATGTCAGTCTTAAAACTTCCAGAGAATGTCCCAGACTGCTCTGTTCCAAAATTCAGAGCAATTACTGCCATAAGCCTCTTGAACTAAACTTGTTCTTTATTTTCTGTCTTTATCTGAACAAGCATGGTCTATCTTGAGTTGTCATTAAGATATAATTATGACTCAAATAATGATTCTGAGACTGTGTCATTGACTTCTGGAAAGGCTGATTCTAATATGCTCTTAAATTTCTTGTCATTACCCTTTTAACTTCTAGTGAACCATTGTTCCCAGCTCTTCACCTGCTTTTTTAACTTTACCTTTCTGAATTGAATGAGATGCCCCCATTAGCTCCCCACTTCTCTGTGGTAGGTGACCATGAGATTATCTATAGGAAGCTGGTAAAAAGCAAAATAGCAGCCTGATCTGGCCCTTGAGCCCAAGTTTCCGACCACTGCATACATGATTTGGGTTTTCTTGGTAATGAACTTTTAAATGGGCAGAAAAGCAGGGAGATGGATTAGATATAAAGTCAAAGCTGGGTTAAGGCTGTAAGTGAAGATGAAAATTGAGCCCAACCTTATAAGACATCTCTAGGTCTCCTTTTGCGAATGCCAGCTGGAGGGTTAGAGCAGGTTGGCCCTTCAAGTCAAGGGAGACCAGAGATCCTGACTCAGGCCTGGCCACACCCTGAGCACTGGCAGCAACAGCCAGAACAGAGCTAGAGGCTCTGGGGTGCCTGAATCACCTGCTGCCATGTCAACACCAGAACACAGCATCTTCCCAAACATCCTTGATTTCTCCTCCTTCCCCACTGGGGCACTCAACCATTCTCCACATCCTCACAAGTACCTACCAATTCCATCTTCTTCCCTCCACTGCCTCTGTCTTATTCCAGGTCCCCTGATCTCTCACCTGGGTCACTGCACCAGCCTCCTCCCTGGTCTTTCAGCCCTCCCCCAACTGCAGGCCTCTCTGCACAGCAACAGAGTGATCTTTCCAAAATGCCACACTGACCATGTCCCTCTTCTCTATGAAACCCTCCAAGGCCTGCCACTGTTCTCGGGCTAATCTAACTTCTTATACCAGCAAATTTCTTCTATAAAGGGCTAGGAAGTAAATATTCTAGGCTTTGTGGGAAAATGCACTCTGATGCAACCACTCAACTGTGCCATTGTAGCAAAAGCAGCTACAGACAATCAGTAAACAAATGGGCATAGCTGTGTTTCAATAAAACTCAGCTGACAAAAACAGGTCAGCAAGCCATAGTTTGCCAACCTCTGTGACTTAAACTAACTCACAATTCCCTGAGTGAGTTGACCACTGCCTCACAGAGGCTAGCCTCATCAATCACTAAGCAATGATGTTTGCTCTACGGTCCAGCCAGGGTGACTCAGCTCCTCCAAACAGGCTGTGTGTCATCAAACCCCCACCCAGCTCTGATCATGCTGCTCCTTGAGCCATGCCTTCACCTCACTAGTTTGCACTCATCTTAGAAGACTCAGCACAGTCTTTGGAGAAATTTGGTAATTTCCACCAAAATTTGAAACACATATACCTTCCTTTTGACTCGGCAATTTAACTTCTAGGAATTTGTCCTACAGACAAATTCAAACAAGTGTTCAAAGATGTACCTGGGAGGATGTTTGTTGCAGTATTGTCTAGAGTGTTTAAAAATTGGAAATAAATGTCAACAATGGGGGAGTAATTAAGTTATGGTACACACATATAATGAATATTATGCTGCCATTAAAAATGATGTAGTAAAAAATAATGGAATAGACCTAGATGTTCTGACTGGAAATTATTTCCAAGACCATTAAGAGAGCAAGATGCAAAAGATTATGTATGACATAATCTCATTTATCTTATTTTTAAAAACCAAGGATACACAAGCACGTGCACACACACAAAAATGCTTAATATGTATAGGACATCTAAAATGACGCACAAGAAATGTAACAGCGCTTACCTCTGGGGAATGGAACTGGGATTGAAGTGTTGGATCAGGGCTGCCTCGTCTGGTTGTAAAGCTTGTACACCTGCAAGCCCATTTGGAGCCACACACCTAGACCACAATGGCAACAGTGTTCTCTAAAGTTGTGCAATACAGCAGCAGCTCTGATTTTGGCAGAGTGAAACTTTTCATTACCTAGTCTTTTACACTATTTGAATTTTTAAGACACCAAATCCTGGAGCCTGAGAAACAGCCCTAGATTTGAAGACTGTATTACAGCTATTTGTCAGCTTGCCAGCCTGGTCCTTTGAGAGCAAAAAGCCTATCTTATTCACAGCACAGTGTAAATCATGCCATCAAAGAAGCATAAAAGATACAAAAAGAGCACAGATTATCCTGGCTTGGAGCTGGATCCTGCCGGACAGAAAAGTAGGGAAGGGCAGTTAAGCCAGGGGAACAGCAAGTGCAAAGACATAGATAAGTGAAAGAAGTGGCACACTCAGGAGTTGCTCAGAGTAATATCGAGAAATATGTCGCATATGTGTACGTGGGTACTTGATTTCACAGTCACTGGAACCTACTGTGTGCCAGAGAGCACGTTGGACAAGTCATGGCATTCTGTGATTCCAGCACTCCAAGGCAGGGAAAGAAGATGAGACTAAACTCAGATTCCCTTAATAAAAGGCAAACTGCCATTGGCGTCTTGGAGGTCAGAGGCAAGGGACAACTTCTGGCAGTGGCTGTAAGAGAAGGCTTCATGAAGAAGCTGGCGTATGACATGGTGCGCAAAGGATGAGGAACATTTCACCAGGCAGAGATGGAAGAGAGTGAGGCAAGGGTGGGCAACATCTTAAGCAAAGGAAAGGAAACGAGAGAGCTGCGGATAGAGCCACATGAGAGGAAAGCTGCAGGTGCAGTGGGAGAGGTTGGTTGGTAGATGGGGAGGGATTTGAACGTGAGGCCAAGGAAGCTGGCCGGTTTCCACGCTGTTGGTAGAGTCTAGGTTTCAAGCTGACATTCTCGGAAGCTGAGGGTCATTATCCAGGACATTAAGTGGCTAATGGGCCCATCCCAGTGCCCTGTGTAGCCTGGAGCACAAACGTTTTCCAAATGCTGTTTTTATCTCCTGGCAACAGTGAGGCCAAGCCCTTCGAGCTACAAGCCCATATTTGTTGTGGTTCACTCTCCTTTCTACTGCTCACGGCCTAGAGCCCTGAGAACCATCTCCTCCTCATCATCATCCAAGCCCAGCCCCAACCCAGCTCAGCCCTTCCCTGGAAACAAAGCCAAGCCCACACCTGCTCTCTCTGACCTCATTTCTTTCCCACTAATTGATCAGAGCAGGATAATAGCAGGCGGCAGGAGGACTAGTCCCCGATGGACCCAGAGCTCAGGAGAGGCTTCAATTACTAGTCTTGCACCAGCTGCTGGAGCCAACGGGCCTCCTGGGTGCCCAGAAGGGTGGCCTGGTGCTGGGTGGGGGTGATGTCAGGGTTGAGAAGGTGGCTGAATAACCCAGCAACTCCTAGGCCCCATCTGGAGTCATGGGGCTGCAGGATCTGGTGCCAGCCCTGACTGAGTGGAGAGACCTGCTGGCCATCCTTAGCAATGCTGAGAGGCAGGGCCATTTGGAAGGCCCTGAGCACACCCTTTCCCCAGCCCTTCCACTGTCTGCGGCTGATTTCCCCTTCCTGTGGCCTCCTCTTCCCAAATAGGCGCCCTGAACAGAACCAGAGGGAGAACAACAGCAGAGAGTTTTTCCAGCCCTCCTGGTCAGAACCAAGCCTCACATCTCCCAAGTCTTCTCTGCATAGTTCATGCCCAGATCTTCTTGGGGAGCTAGGGCTGGGCACACAAATACTCTCCCACCTCTGCCTGCCCCAGCTGTACCTAACCTCCTCCAGGAAGCCTTCCCTGACTGCTTCTGCCCTGCCTGGCTCATTGCTCTGCTAAATTCCTTTTATTCTGATCCACCCCATGAAATCCACAGGATTGTAGCCTGGTTTCAGTGTTCTTTTATGGCTGTGAGCAGCTGCTGAACACTTGTCAACTTTTCAAGGGCAGGGTTCTGTGTTCTTGCTTGTGGGAAAAAGAAAAAGGCATAGAATTGGGAGCCACAAGAGTAGGTTTAGACCTCTGCCACTAACAAGCTGTATGATCTCAGAGAAGTTGCTCAACCCTATGTGTCTCAGGTTCTCAATCTGAAAAATGGAGAACATAATAATCCCAGCCCCAGGCACGTTGGGAAGGGCCCATGGGCATGTGTTGCCCGGCCTCCTTCCCAGGAAGCTCCACCCTCCCCACGGGGCCCACTAGCCTCACTCCCCCAAATGCTATGTGCTCCCAGAAGAACCTTTACTTGTTTAATTAAAAATGATATAAGACAATGTATGTAGTGATGATTTACTGCACCCACCAGGCTGCTGATGCCACTTTAGAGGCATGTTCTAACCGGGGTGAGTTCCATGCTCAACAAAGAAATATATAACAACAATGCCTCTTAAAATGAAAGTCCCTGGTAGAGAGGCCGGGAGACAGGCATGACCCTGGGATACCTTTTAGAACTCACTGTACTTGCAAGAAGAAACTTGAGGGTATGGGAGCTAAGGTAGCCGTCCAGAAGTAGCCCAGGTCCTGGAATCATCAGACATTTGTTGGTTCAAATCCTACCTCTTCTTTGAAAGCTGTCAGTTTTCCTTTGAGCTTAAGTTTCCCCATTTGAGGATAGTGCTACCTCGAAAGGTTGCTACAAAGAATGGCAACAATCTCTGTAAAATGCCTGGCATGTAGTGGGTACTCAATAAACAGTATCTACGATTTTGTTGTTTTTTTGTTTTTTGGTTAGCTTTCTTGAGGATAATTTATATACTATAAATTTCACCAATTCATTGAGTTTTGACAAACGTACATAGTCACATAATCACCACCACAATCATGATATAGAACAATTCCATCACTCTAAAAACTTTCCTTGTGCCCTTTTCTAATCAATACACTCTCTCCACTCGTGGCCTCTAGCAACCACTGATCCTATTTACTTGTAGTTTTCCTTTTGTAGCAATTCACATAAATGGAATAACACATTCTGATTCTTTTGTGATTTGCTTCTTTCACTCAGCATTAATGTGTGTGGGACTCAGCCATGTGGTTAATGTATCAGTAGTTCATTCCCTTCTACTGATGAGTACTTTTCCCCAGTATGGGTACACCACAACTTGTTTATTCTTTCCACAGCTTGATGGACATTTGGGTTGTTTCTATATTTTGGCTATTATGAATAGCACTGCTATAAATGTTTAATAATAAAGCTATGGTTATTATTTATTATGGAATCATGGAAAATCAAACCTGGACAGATCCTCAGAGATCACCAAGCCTAACACCTTCATAGTGAAGATAAGGAAAATGAGCTCACAGGGAAAAAGCTCATTTTTAGCTCCTTGCTACTCAAAGTGTGGTCCATGAATCAGCAGCACCAGCAGCACCTGGCAATTCCTTAAAATGCAGAATCCCAGGTCCCACCCTGGACCTAGTGAATCAGAATATGCATTTTGGCAAGATCCCCAGGTGCTGCATAGGCATATTCTAGTTTGAGCAGCACCGCTCCAGTAGGCAAGAGATGAATATGGGACGAGATACTAAGTCATCTAACCCCCAGACCAAAGCTGCTCTCCCCGTATCATAGTGATTGTCAGTGGGGTGGTAGGCAATTCAGGCCCACAGCTGCAGGTTCTAGAAACCCCCTCTAATCTGAGAGGGTATAGTAGGTTTAGATAAGGGCGGAGCTGCAGCTGCCTCTGCGGCCTCTTAGGGGACATAGGGCCTTTCAATGTCTGGGTCAGCTTAGGTCCCAGACGTCCTGGGATCCTCAATTGAAAATCATAATTTTTTATTTAAATGACACTGCTGTTAGCATGCAGAATTAATGACAGCCATGTGGTCTAGGTTGAGGAAGGCAGAGGAGAGGGCAAAATATTCCTGGGTGGGGCTTTCAGAACCCAGAAGTGCTCAATAACCACAGATGCTCCCTAACCTTGTTGTGTTTATTAAACAAATACATGTGTGCATAAGCACACTTTCCCTTAAAGTTTGAATAATAGCTATGAATTTTTTCCAGTTTTAACAAATTATAAAATAGTTTGTTGTTGTTCTTATTACAGGTTGAGCATCTCAAATACAAAAATACAAAATATTCCAAAATCTATAACTTTTTGAGCACCAACATGACGGATCCTCAAAGGAGATGCTTATTGGAACATTTTAGAGTTTGGATTTTTGGTTTCGTGATGCTCAACCATAACTGCAAATATTCCAAAATCTAAAAAGAATCCAAAACTTAAAACACTTCTTTTCCCAAGCATTTGAGATACTCATCCTGTAATGGGTGATAATTTCTGGATGATGAGTTTATAAGTAAAAATAATATTGCTAGTCATGAAATTTTATTCTATTCTGTGATTGGCTGTTACAGGTTCCTAACTAGGAAACACCCACAATAAATGTGGGTCACCCTTAGATGAGCCACCCAACCAACCAGGAAACTCAGCACCTGAGAGAGAGGGTATCCCTCTAGGTATCACTGACCCTCAGAGAGGTACTGAATGTCTACGATGCTCTGCTGACTGGAAGAGGGGGTAGGGAGACACAGATGACACACTCCTGCTCTCCGGGAGTTTATAGGCTAATGGTAGAGGGACAAGATAAAACTGAGACACAAATAAATAATCAGACAAGGCATCCTGTCCATGGTCAGTCATTGGTACTAAGTGTGTGCTTCTGTAGCTCAGAGAACAGAATCCCTGTGGCTGGACTGAGCAAGACATTAAAAGAAAGCAAAAGGGAGCATGCATCAGAAAGGAAGGGCAGCTTGAGCAGAGATAGGGAAGTGGGACACACACATGCTGCACACAGTCCTTGCATGGCTAGAGTGAAGAGTGGGAGAGGACAATGGTGTGAGAGAGATCGGTCCAGAGAGGGAGCTAGGGGCCGGCACCCACCCCAGGCTACGAAGGCAGGACTTTATCTTAAAACAACAGGGGTCATTGAAAGGTTTACACAGGGGGCCAATATGGTCAGATTTCTAACTTAATCTTGAGGAAATTATGAACTCATAACTTACTAAATACAGGAAGAAGCAATTTGTGCACACAAGTATAGCCCATGCATCACAATCACCCAGTTGCTTGTTAGAAGCACAGATTCCTGGGCCCCATTTTGGGCCCAATTAATGGAAGTCTCTGGGAGAAAGCCTGGAAATCTGTTTTAGTTTAAGAACATAGATTTGAAGCCCTTATTTTTTCACAAGGGGAAACTGGGGCTTAAAATTACAAATGAATTTCCCAAAGGTCATACAACTAGTAAACAGCAGAGTCCGAACTGCCTGGCTCCAAAGGCCATTCCAGGGCTCCTCCCTCACAGACTGATTGGGGGTGTATTTTATTTTATTTTAAAAACCTATATTATTTTATTTCATACTATTTTATTTTAAAAATCTATATTAGCCAGACACTGTGCCCTTTAGACAGACTCAATAGGACTATCCTACCCATATCCTCTCCAGCAGGAAACATTCTGGTACTTTCTGCTTACTCATCTCTGCTATCTGCCCTCTAACTTCCCCTCCCACCCAGACAACTCAACACAAACCAGCTAGGGCCAGGTCACATCAGCCTTCTGAGGGTCTTCCTATTGCCATATATAGAGCACTAATGTCTCCCAGCATCTGTTGGACCCAGATGATGGGTGTCACATGATCAGATTAGGAGTAGAGAAAGGAGGAGTCAATCTAATTGCATTTCATGTCACAGAACACAGAGATTGCATTAAGGATCAAATTTTGCAAAACAATTATACCTTCTCCCATGCATTCTTCCTTGGCCTGCACTGCTCTTCAGCGCCAGATCCTTGGAACTCATCCTCACAGCTAGGCTGGGGGTAAGGGAGACAGGGAATCTTATCTTCCAGGTGGCCCTTCTTTAAGTAAAGTGAAATACTCCAGAATCAGGAGTCAAATAACAAAATGCAGCCCTTACATAGCACTTACTCTGTGCTAGGCACTGTCCTAAATGCTTTACATTTTTAGCCCTTGTAACAAACCTATGAGGCAATTACTATTATTACTCTCACTTTACAGATGAGAAAATTAAGACCCAGAGGGGTTAAGTGACTGGCCCTGAGCCTTCAGGCTAGTGAGTGGTAGAGCTGAGATTCAAATACAGGCAGTCTGGGTCCAGAGCCCATGCTCCTAACCATGGTGTTAAACCTACCGTGTGCCAAGCCTACTGTGCTGGAAGTTGAATAAAAAGATGAACCAGAACCGGCATCGGGGGAGCTCACAGTCTAATGAGGGAACATAGTCACTAACACAGACAATAACAACACAATGTGATCCAGGCTGAGGCAGAGAAAAGCCCATGGCTCTGGGAACCCAGAAAAGGCACCCTCAATCCAACCTGGGATCAAGAAGACATTCAGAAAGAGGGGGTTCCTGGGTTGCCCCTTAAGGATAATCAGCTGACAATAATTGCTCCCCAGGAGGCAGGCATTAGTGTTTCCTGTGCCTGGGCCAGCTCTGGTCCTGATAATCCCTTCCCCTCCTAATTGGATCTGTATACTTCACAACCAGATCCTGCTCCTATTGAGAAAAGACTCAGCCAACCCCTACTTCCTGGATTCTGTATATACAGGCCTCACTGGAGGCTCCAGCATAACAGTCTCCTGAACTTCTATGGCCACATCGTGGAAGAAATTCTTTGCAGTAAACCTTCCAGCAAAACACAATTCACTTATGTCCCCAAATCCCAAAATAGAATGATTCTCTTCTACTCTTTTCTTTAGGATCTTTAGGAAAGGAACACACATGAGGGACTGGTTTAATCCAGCTACAGGAGGGTTTCAACAAAGAAGAGGCATGAACAGAGATGTGGACAATAACCCCTAGGTTCCTGCCTGCATTACAGGGAGGACAGTCCTCAACTGAGAGCAGGAACAAAGAAGAGCATGTCTTGGCTGAGGCAGCCCGAGCAGCTGAAAGCATGCCTCTGGTGCGCCAGCTGTGCCAGTCTCCCATCTGGAGTCCTTTGAATAAAGAAAAAGATACCAGTGGCTCGATTTATCAGTTTGCAGGGGCATTCCATGCAGGTGAGACCTCCAGCCCATCTCTGGAAGAGATTTATCAAGCACCCCCAAGGCTAAGTACTGAATGGGAGAGAAAACCAGCACTGCCCCCCACGGAAAGGCGAGGTCCAAGAGAACATGACTTTGGCCTGTCTTCCAAACTAACTTGCATGAAGACAGAGTTCTGGGCACTAGGAACCTAGGGGTTGGCTCCAGGTTGGAGGGGAAGTGACAGATTCAGCTTCTGGGATCATCACTTCCTCAGTGTCACAGTTTTCTCATCTTTGAGTTGGGGCCGATCATCTGTGATAAGCCCATCCCTATCTCACAGAGCTGTTGAGGGAACTGGATAGAATAATGGCTATGAATGCTCTTTGTAAATTGAATCAAGACACAAATGTGAGTTTACAATAACAATGCCCAATTTGACTTCTACTCAATCACTGATCCCCATTCAGATATATAACTACCCTTTTTGCTTGTTTACATCTATCATTTTATTATTATAGACAATTTTTCACCTGGTACCATTTCTGTAAGGTAGATGAGACAGGTATCCTCCTATTCTATAGGCAAGAAAGCAGAGGCCCAGAGATATGACAAAACTATAATCCAGGACTTTTTCTTCTGCATCAAGCTCTATATATGTAGGATGAATTAATTATATATATATATAGTTTTATTACTTTATAATTGACAATGCACTTTCCCTTAGATGTTTCTTCTGATCATCCTACAACCCTGAAAAAGGGCAAGTACCCCATCCCTTTGATAATGAGACAACTGATGCTCCTAGAAGTGGGAGCAGCAGGCCCACCACCACACAGAAAGAGACAGAACTAGAACTGAAACTCAGCCCTTCAGATTCCAGATTCGCTCTCTGCTTCTCTCCAGTGTCCCAGCTTAGGCCACTCCTAGGCAGAAATTCCTTGTAGTCAGTGGTTTCAGGAGTTGAGAGATAAATTTTAGCTTTTGGTATCTGACCTTGATTGGGTTTGACTACTTCAAATGAGGTATTTTGAACTTTGAGTACTCTACTCTATAAATGGGTGCCCTCTCCATTGCAATTGCTCTGGGCCCCTCATAGACTCCACCATTACCTCTGTGACACATGAATGCACCTATTCATTTCCATATTCCATCTTCTACTAGCCTGAGAACCCTCTAGGACATGGACTCGATCATACCTGTCCTGTGTCCCCAGTGTCTACCCTAAATCCCTGACATAAATGGCTTTATAATGTTGGACAAGCCCCTCATTTCTCTGGACTTCAGTTTCCCTGTTTATCAAATGAAGGGGTGGGAGGAGGGATCATCTCTAAGGTTCTTCCAGCATTAAAACTGTTTAATTTCATGAGAATGGTGTTTCCTCTGCCTATCAAAATCTCACTCACCCTCCAGTGCCTGGTCCACTCCCACCTGCTCCCTGTGAACTTCTCTAATCCCCAGCAGATCTTTGAGGCCACTTTTTCTCTCTTGAAATTCCAAAGCAGTCACTCACTATCTGTGCCACTCATCAGCCCTCAGCCTACATCGCCTCATTCCATTATCTGTTTCCTGAGTACCTGGACCTTGTTTCCACACATCGTGCGGCTTATCTCCACAACTGTATTGTAGCTCAACCTCTGTTTTTCACTATGTACTAATTGCAGCACTGGATTCATGGCTAGGAATCAGTAGTGCTGGATTCCACTCCTGCTTCTTCACTGACTCTCTGTGTGACCTTGCATAAGCCACAAGACTCCTGAGCCTCAGTTTCCTTTGGTATAAAATGGGACTAATATAACCTGCTTCCAAGATTACTGTGAAAATCAAATTAGATAACAGACAAAAAATGTCTTGTTAATTGTGATAATCTTACCAATGTAAAGGATCAGGGTAGTGTAGTTGGTATTCTGGTATGGCTGCTATTGAATTTATTTGACTATGAAGGAATAGAAAGGGTATGCATGTATTCCTTTGTTCAAAAAAGTTTTCCAGACACTGAAATGGGTTCCAAACGGAAATAAAGGTGAATAACACACCTCCACCCTCAAAGGTTTTGCTGACTACAGGGACATTCTGGTGAAAAGAGAACTGAATTTAGAGTCAAAGACTTGGGCTTGAATCTCAGCTCTGTCACTTACAAGTTATATAATCTTGGGTCAAGTCACTCTAACTCTCTGAAGCCAAATTTTCTTACATTTACAATAAGGTGATTGGACCAGGCCACCTTTCTCAGCTCTAAGAGTCAAAAATCCCATAAACATAAGAAAATTCATGACATCTTTTCAAACTCTAGCAGACCGGTGGGGTGGGAGAGAATACATGGTTAAGTTCTGAGTGGCTGCTGCCAAGCATAGGAAATAGAAAACAGTGCATCATGCCTAGAGTGGAAGATGCTGTCCTCAAATAGCACATCTCCTAAGCACCACTGGGCCCTGGCCTGCCCATGTCCTTTATCGAGGCCGTGAGGCAGAGGCTGTTTCAGCACCGTGGATAGCTCCATGGTGCTGCCCCCATGGCCTGGAGCCTAAACAGGCCTTTCCACCACCAACCAGATGTTCCTGCTTTCTCGGCCAGCTTAAGGCTAAAACAAACCTTTTCAACCAGGGTTTATCAGAGTTTCTAAATTACATACTGGGAAGAAATTTAATTGGTTTAATTAAGAAAGTTTATTTCATGGTAATTCAGTTTTGTTATGCTGTGAGACTTAATGTGTCCTCTGGTGGGAGCGTCTGTTATAAATATTCATTGCTTTACTCAAATACCCTCTCCTAGCCCTAATCTTCCTCCTCTACCCCATAGAGTTTGAAAATGTGTCTAAAGAATATTGAGGAAAGTGAGGCCTTCCTGAGCAAGGACACCAGTCCAGGACAAGGTCAACTGAACTCAGTGTGGACAGTATAGAAGGTTGGAGCTAAAAGAGACTCTAGAGATACTGTGTGATGCTCCTGCATTTTACAGATAGGGAAACTGAGGCATGGAGGGGAAAGAGCAGGTCACACACTTAGTCAATAGCAGAGCTGGAAGTAGGGACTGAGTCTCCTGACTTTCCATCCACTGCTTTTGTCTCCTAAATTCTAAATTCAAATTATTTTCAAGGCAATCCTAGAGATCATCTGGTCAAGCTTCTTACATACAGAGGAGAAAACTAAGGCCTAGGCAGGAGGCTCACTTGCCCTGAGCCACATACAAACCCATCTACCTCCCTTTCCTCTGCAGGATTTTCCAAGCCCTAGAATTACACAACTTCTGCTGGATTACTCTGGTGAAAAACAGTTCAGTATTACATTTGTACACCCACTGCTAGTCAAATGAGGGAATGAAAGTGAGATTTGATATTTCCCTTCCTTAAAGGAGTTTACAGTCTAGTTGGAGAAAGAGATAAAAGGAAAACCAGAAGCAAAATGGCAATAACAAACACCCCTTAAGCACGGCTCAAACGAACTACTCACAGTTTCTCTAATGTGCCCCACTCTCTCGTGCTTCTGCGCCTTTGTTCATGGACACCCTTCCCCAATGCAGTTGCCTAGTCAACCCCCGCTCATTCTTCAAGAACCCAGAAAATCTTTCCCACCCCTCCTCTGACACGCACAACCATGACTAAGTCTCTCCTCCATGCTCCGCTGTACCCTACCATCCTTGCTCATAGCATTTATCACACTGAACAGTCACTTTTTCACTTGTCTGTCTCCTCACCATGGTAAGCTCCTTTTACTCACCAGTGCCAAGAGCATTGTCTGGCAAAGACTAGAAGCTCAGCAAATAGCTAAATGGATGAGTATGAAACTGATTTAATGTGGAGCTTCAGCTCACTGGGTTATAAGCCCAGAATAGTTTTATTTTTCCAATAACTGCTACCAACTGTGCTCTGTTGAACCCTCCCTTTTCCTGCTGGGTCACAGGCTGCCTTAACAAACTCAGTCTGAGGCCATAACTTTTTAGTCACTTTCAGTTATTAGAACAGTCTCATCTGGGTTCCTTAGGACTGAATCCTATTTACTTACATTTTTTATTCTTAGGCTCAAAGCTCTTCCTCCCCAACCCCTTTTATTCCAGTCCCCCTGCCCCCACCACCCCTAATCCAGTTCAAGCATCTGCTCTAGGCAGAGGGGCAGGGTTTTTCTCTCTCCCCGCCTCCCCTCTTCCACTGCCCTGGTACTGGGGTGTGAGGAGAGAGGCAGGAGTTAATGGAACAGCTCACAGTGAGTTAGTGGAACAGTCCTCCCTAAATGCGCCCTGGCTGCTGACTGATCTCTGTCTATGGGCTCCTTATAGGTGCAGAGAGACTCCTAACAGCTCTGCTGATGGGGGCCCTCCCTGAGAAGTCCCCTACACACTGGTGGTCCCCACTGACATTTGCCTCATTTTCTGCTGACGCTCACCATCGTAGTGTCACAAACCAAATCCCCCAACCCCCCTCATTGCATGAGGTCTCTAATCTCATCCAACCTCTGTGGCCCCCACTGAGAAGCCTGTGAGCACATTCAAGACCTGACTAGGTAGGGGCTGTCCTTGCCCTTTCTGTCTGGCCAAGCTACCACCCCTCTCTCCCCATGCTCTTCCCTTGCTATGGTAGAACCAGGACAGGCAGTTAAATGCAGAAACAAAATGTCCATCCCCCTTTCCTTGGGGCTCCCTATCTTGTCTCAAGGAGGGGAAATTCTTTGTCACCCCCCAAGGGAATGAGATAGGAAGTCACAGCATTTTCCTCTCTCAATCCTCCTCTTCTAGGTCAGAGTAGGGCTGATTTTTAAAACCAGGAGCCTGTTAGTCCTGTGGGAAAGTGGCCTGGTCCCTCTCTTAAAATGTGGAGACTTTGTGTCTTTTTTATAAGCTGTAATCTTTAGGTGTCAATTCCTAGGGGGGGAGGGGAAAGATCCACTCTACACCTCACTCTGTCCTCCACCTTATTTCCTGGAATTGAGGCTAGCACAAGAGAGGTTCAGAAAAGACTGGTTTCCTGGGGTAAACAGGAAGAACGTCCTTAAGGGAACAGTCTAAAGTTAAACCTGGAAGACTAGATATAATTGCTGAAGAAAAAGATGTAGTCTCAGCATGGAGAAGAGGAAAAGGAATGTTTATGACACTGTGCAGGAGATAGCACAGTGTTTAGCACATAGTAGGCATGCAATAAATAAAATTAATTAAATGGATCCACCTGCAGCTGGAAGTTCTCTCTGTAAAGAAAATAAAAAAAATAGGAGGGACTGTGCAGACAGACAGACTAAATTCAGATCACCACCCTCTCATTAATTTGGCATCTTCTGTAAGTCATTTGACCTCTCTGAGTCTTTAATTCCTCCAATGGAAAAACAAATGGTAATAAAACCATTTAGAGGATTGTTATGAGGATTACCAAGGTGCATGGCATATCCGTAACTGATAAAACACCATGTACCCACCAAATAGGTTTATTTTCCTCCTGGGCATGCAATTCGATTCCATTTCCCAGTTCCCACAAGGATTCGTGAGTGTGAATTGTGGTCAACGGAATGTGGGCAGAATTCAGGCATGACCTGGCCCCTACACCTCCCATGTGATCTTCCGTGCTTTCTCTCACCCCTGTCAGTGAGGCTGAAAGTGAAAGATTCCAGGAAGGTAAAGTCAGAAAAGAACAACTCCTAAGAGCCACTTGGCCTACCTCTGACTACGGTGGGTGAGAAATAAACTTTTATTATTTAATCCACGGGAATTTGAAGGCTGTGTGCTCCAGCAGCAAGCATTAATTACCTCAACTAATACACACATAGAAAGCACTTGGTAAATGTTGGCCATTATTATTAATCATATTTTTATATCACTCTTTAGTTCATAAGTACTTTTTATTCCTTCATGTAATTTCTTTCTCACTGTGTCCTTCTGAATGGGGTATGGAGAACAAAGATTACTTTTCCATTTTATAAATGAGGAATCTGAGATCGAAACATGCAAGTGAATATAGGTACCTACTGATCACACACAAGCAAGGAAGTCACATGAACAAGACAAAAACCATTTATACTTGACTCAAGCCCCTCTTACTCTGCCTGAGTCTGAATAGTTGTTCTGCTGGGCCACATTACCACCTGTGGGCCCTCTGGGATCTGTCTAGGCCAGGGGGTGATAGTGCCAGGTGGGAACCCAAATTTCTTAGGTTCCATGACAGGACACAGGAGTTAGTAATTCCTGATAAAGCTTGAGGATGAGCAGATAGACTGGATTCCGGATACGAAAGTCAGGTAAGATGACATCATCATTGATTTAGAAACAGCACATGCCACCATGGGAAGAATGAGGTGATATGGAGACTAGCTCTGGTTCTGCCATCATCTTGCTGAGTGACCTTGGGCAAGTCACTGTGCCTCTCTGGACCTCAGTCCTGAGTCAAAGCCTACAGGGCAACATCAGGACTGATGGGTTAACCTTGCCAGAAGGCCTAGGGTCCCCTTGGTTACAGAGCAGAGAGTACCTTACCTCCAGGGGACCTCAGGATTTCCTCTCAGAGGTCAACTGAGAGTGAGCCAGCTCCATCCCAGCCCCACCCCATGCAACTTCTCATGCTCCAAAATTCCAGTCAGAAGGCATCTGTCACCAAAACAAGTGGCCCACCATTCCAGCAGGGAGCAAGAGCTGGGAACAAATGGTGTTTTGTCTAAACAATTGTTTCCAACAGCAATTCCCTTTCCAGGATGTCTTTTTTAAAATGATGCTTGTTCATTAATTAGGTGGAGACACATAAATAATTTCCAATGTACAGATAACAAATGCCTCTGTCTGAGGGAATCAGCTGCCCTCACTGCCGACCCTGGTGAATCACCACCTGCCAGGCCTAGAGAGATGGCAATGTGAGGTCCCAATAAGGGAAGGTCTTGCAAAAAGTCACACGAATTCAAAGCCAGGCCAAGATGAGAATACAGGTTATCTTGACCCTGAGAGCAATAACTGGCTGGTAACTGTTACTAATATGAGTATTATCATTATTATCATTACTCTTGTTATTATGCTAGAACCAGACAGACCTAGACCTAGGCTTGAATTCTGACCCTCCACTTCCTAGTTATATGCCTTTCTTTGAGGATCAATTTTTTCATCTGCAAAATGGGTGAATAATTTCCAGCATCTCAAGATAACCAAATGAAAAAAAATATATGTAAAGTATCTGGCCCTTAGTAAGCAACTGATTATTCCTAATTAACACTTAAAAATAAGTAGAAAAACTAAGTGAAGTATCCCAAGAATGGAAAAATAAGCACCACATGTGCTCACCATCAAATTGGTATTCACTGATCAACACCTAAGTGCACATATAGAAATAACATTTATCGGGCATTGGGCAGATGGGAGGGGGGAGGAGGGGATGGGTATATGCATATATAATGAGTGTGATGCATACCACCTGGGGAAGGAGGGGGGGCAAGGGCAATATACGTAACCTAAACATTTGTACCCCCATGACATGCTGAAATAAAAAAATAAAATAAATTAAGTAGAAAATGACCCAAAAGAAAAAACAGCACTGTAGTTAAGAGCCCAGATCAATAGCTGGATTGCCATTTATTGTGTGACCTTAGGCAAGCGACTTAACCTCTGGAGCCTCAGTTTCCCCATCTTCCAAATGGGAATGATGAGGATGATGACAGTGATGGTGGCGGTGACAGTACATACATCACAGGATTATATATTGATAGTTATATGAGAAGAGGTGCACACGGTAAGTACTATAAAAGCGTTAGCATTTATTATTTCCAACTTTGCCTCACTCCTGCTCAGCTTTCAAAGAATTTTCACACCAACCTCTTGTGGTGGCCTGGAAGGTGGGAGGGCAAAAATTATCTCACCCATTTCACAGAGGAGGTGAGGAGACAGAGTGAGGCCTAGAGACTTGTCCAGGTCACATAATCAGGAGGTGGCCAAGCTGGGTCTTGAATTCAGGATTCCAGCTACGAGTCCTGAGCTCTTCCTGGCCTTTGATGACAGGTGCCCTTGGCCATGGGGCAGAGTGAGGAGAGAGGAGCTCCCACCCCTTTCCACCAGCCCCACCCCAGCTCCGTGCCAGGCACCCCAGTGGCTGAAAGTGGACCTAAGAGGCACATGAACCAAGAAGATGAGCGAGAAGAGACAATGCTGTGCGGCTGGCTCTGCGAGTGGGCAGGGGAGGCGAGGGCAATAACTTTAACTGGATTGATTTCACCTGCAGGGCCATTAACTTAATGCCTCCCACTTGGTTAGGAGCAAAGCCAAGCCTGGCTGCAGTTACTTACAGCCTGCTGCCTCTGCCACGCAGAAGACGGTTAGCGGGAAGAGAGGGCTCCCCATGGAGGAGGAGGCCAGGCTGGGTCAGGACCAGGGTGAGACGAGAGAGGTGCCTACAGCACAAAATCTAAGGAGGCCCTCACCCGCAGGATCATTTAAGTGCCTCCTGGGTGCCTCACTTGCCTTACCCTCATCCTGACCCTCAGGTGAGAAAAGGCCCCAGGCTGGGGATCAGGAGCCATGAGTTCAAATCCTGGTTCTGCTACTTGCAGACAATTAACTTAGGCAGCTGGTTTTACCACTTCCCCAGAAATGGGGGTGTGCATCACTACGTTGAAGGGTAACGTGAAGACTCCATGAGAGGTGCTGAGCTCACACAGTAGATGGTAGCCTTTAGTGACCGCCTGCTCTGCAGACAAAGAGGCGCACTCTCCACATGCCCCAACATCAAGGTAGGCTGCGCTCACCAGCCTCCCTCCTACCCACCCCCTCCACAGCCCAGCCTGCATGTGCACACTTAGCCCAGCCCCACACCCTTGCACAGACTGCTCTTCCCTCCTTACCTTCTCCAGAGGCCACTAGCACCCTCCCCTTCTTGTCCCTGACTGTCCCAGCCTTCTACCTCTCCTCTAACCACCAAGCCCCTCCCTGCACCACCCCCCTTAGCGCCCCAGAACACACGCCGCCTGCTCTTGCCCTGATCCATTTTCTGTGTGCTGGCCTCAGATCTCCAGCAAGAAGGGTGCTGTGGACTTAAATGTGCTCCCCCTAAATTCATGTGTTGAAGCCCTAATGCACAATGTGACTGTATTTGGAAATAGGACCTCAAGAAGGTAATTAAGGTTAAACGAGTGTGGGGCTCTAGCCAGTAGGACTGGTGTCCTTATAAGAAGAGGAAGAAATACCAGGAGTGTGCACCCACAGAGAAAAGGCCACGTGAGGACACAACCAGAAGGTGGCCACCTACAAGCCAGGAAGAGAGGCCTCCCCAGAAACCAGCCTTGACAGCGGCTTGATCTTGGACTTGCAGCCTCCAGAACTGTGAGAAAATAAATTTCTGCAGTTGAAGCTACTGAGTCTACTCCCTTATGGCAGCCTGAGCAGACTAAGACAAAGAGCTATGTTACGAGATGTTCCTATAGCTGAGAAAAGGAATCAGCTCTGCTGGGGGAACTCAGGAGTGTCTTCACAGGGAAGGTGATGCCCACAGCTGAGCAGGTGCCTGCAGGAAGGGTGAAATCCGGCAGAGGGAAGGCACCCAGCAAAGCCGTGGAGGCTTGAAACTGCTGAACCTGCACAGCCAGGTGAGGTTTGGCTTAAAGGAGCTATGCATGACAAGCTGAAGGGCAGGACAGGTCATGGAGGGACATGTCCTTTCTGCGGAGGGCAGAGGGAGCCACTGAGGAGTTTTGAGCAAGAGAGAGACATGGTTTGTGCTTTAGAAGGGCTACTCTGGCTGCTAGTGAGACCTGGATTTGAAAGGCAGGGAGAAAGGTGATGTGGGCCCCCCAACACAGGGTGCTGCGGGAGAAGAGGCAATGCGAATGACATTAGGAGAAAGAATGGACAAGATGTGCTTGTCTCACCAGGCAAAGTGGCTCACACCTGTAATTCCAGTGCTTTGGGAGGCCGAGGCCAGAGGATTGCTTGAGGCCAGGAGTTCGACACCAGTCTGAGCAACACAGCAAGATCCTATCTCTATAAAAAATTAAAAAAATTAGCCAGGCATGGTGGTGTGTGCCTATAGTCCCAGCTACTCAGGAGGCTGAGGCAGGAGGATCACTTGAGCCCTGGAGTTCAAGGCTGCAGTGGGCTGTGATGACAACACTGCACTCTAGCCTGGGCAACAGAGTGAGACCCTGGCTCAAAAGAAAAGAAAAGAAAAGATGTGCTTGTCTGGATGGGGACAGGAAAGTTAGGGACACTGCCTCCCATTCTCTGCTTGGGCAGTGGCTGCATGGCTGGCCCTGGGGAGAGAGGGACCTGTGGCTGTGGAGGTACTTTATACATTGTGGGAGGGGTTGCTGTCCACTCAGCACCAACAAAATGCTAGTACATGATAGATGCTCAATAAATATTGGTGTAATAGATAAATGTGAAGAAACAAAATGGTAAGGTTATCACCTTGGCCACACTTTTGGTCTAAAATGGAATCTTGGCTCCCCATAATGAAACTAGCAATTCCTTTGTGTCTTTGGCCCTCCTAACCAGCCACACCCTAGCAGGACCAGAACCAGAACTCAGATCCTCCTACTTAGGGATCATTTGCCATGGGAAGGATGATTTCCCCCTCAATGCCTCCCTTAATCCCTGCAGCAGCTATCCGAGGTGGAGACGATGAGCCCACGTTAGAGATGAGGAAGTCGGGACTCAGACAGGTTCAGCACCAAGCCCAAGGCCACCTGGGCCAGGCTCCCTCGCTCCATCCCATGCTTCGTGTTGCTTTGAAGGCTGTGAACTCTTCACCTTTGATAGAGAACAAGAACAAATTCCTGGAAGTCCTCTGCTGCATCATTTGGCTGGAAAATATTTCTTTAAAAAGATATCCTGTCATCTTCTCCTTTTTTCTTCATATTTCAGAGTCTTGGGCCACAGCTTTTAACTTAATCTGCTGGAAAATATAGCCTAGCCATGTATCCTGTCACTCTGATCTGAGGCATGGCTCTCAACCACAAATTATTTCCACTTCTCATTAAGAATATTCATTCATCATATCCCATCCGGAGCCCAGTTATTCCTCCCTGAAACATATAATTAGAATAAAATTAAAAATTCAGAGTGTCAGAATTTCCCCCAGCCTGCCCACTTATTCTCACACGGGGAAACTTCCCAGAGAGGGGAAGGAGCCAGCCCAGAACCACACAGCCACTTGAGGGCAGAGCTGGGACTTGAACTCCAGTCTCCCAACTCCCCATTCAGTTCTCTTCCTGCAGCCCTTGCATGCTGTAAATGAAATCAGAAACCACATGCAGGTTCCTCTCATCAAGTTGCTGCTTCCTTTGAGAAGGAGTCTGTGTGGTTTGATGACTGCAGTTCCAAGCTGTCCACTGGGCTCTCCCTGCACTCGCCTGCTTCTGAAGGAGAAAGGACCATGTAGCAGAAGCACATGCTGACACGGTGGCATCAAGAGCCTGTGGAACAAGAATAGATGAGCAAAAAGGGAGTTGGGGCGGTTGGGAAAAAGGCAGGAGCCAAAGAGCAAAGAAACAAATGAGCCCCTATTTTGAACCTCTACTGCTGTCAGGCACTGTGCTGCACAAGGTGCGTTCATTTCCTCGTTTAACCCCTGTCAACACTATGAGGTGGAGACTCTTCACATCCCTGTTTTAAAGATGAGCAAACTAAGGATCAGAGCTTAAAGTAACTTGCCCAAGGCATCTCGCCAACACTGGAAGGATTCACAGTCCACACGACCCAATTGCAGCACCCAGTCTGTGAGACCCGGCTCTCCCTCACACACAGGCTGCGTGCCCTTGGGTAGGTCTTTCCCTCTGTGAGCCTCAGAGGCCCCAAGGAACACAAAACAGTGAGAGACACAGTCAGAAAGAGGCAAAGGGAGCACTGAGCCTCTCTGCCAACTGAGGACATAACAGAGAACTCTGCTAGAGAGAGCAGACGTGGGTTTTGCACATACCCACCTCCAATCCACCCCCTGCAGACATCCACTGTAATCTGACTCAAGTCCCCTCAGATTGCTCCTTGGCAATGTCCCCCCACCCACGGTGGGGCCTCTGATGGGCTTCCCTTCCCTACACTTTGCTACCAGACTTCTGAGGCCGTCCCTCCGCACCAGCCCAGCAACAGGCTCACACCCTCCCTTCCTGCCAGGGGGGCCAGGAAAGGGAAGGGGAGGGGCGGGGAAGCCTGGGATCAGGGCCAAGTCCACCACACGAGGTATCATTTTCAGAAGAGGAAAGGAAGGAACACGTGAACCTTCACTGTGGAGTTCCTATGGGCTGGCTGCGTGAGATGCACTTCGGAAGCTTTTTAAAAACACTGATCCCCAGGTCCTGCCCATGAAGATTCTAACTCACATGGTTTGGACAGGGCCTATGAATCTGTATTTTTAAAGAAATGCTGGAACTAATTCCAATTTGCAGTGGTGGCCAAAAGTGAGAAGACCCCCTTGAAATATTCCTTGATTCCTACCTCCATCCCAAGGCCCCAGTAGTGTGAAAACATCACCCCCCATAGTATGAGTTAAGAGCAACTTCAATTCTTCCATGCAAGAATTTTCCCTAAAATCTATAAGTACTAAGATTTATTTCTTCTCTGGCTTGCTAATTCTAAGGAACTATGTTCTATGATTCTCTGATTTCGCCCATTGGTCTGGTTAAGCAGGCGATGGGGTAGACTCTGTAGGTTCCTACTAAAGCGTAGAGAGGAGGCAGGCAGAAAAGGCTCAGAGGCAGTGAAGAAAGGCCTTGCCAATCTGTGCATCACTCGGCCAGCATGACTGGGGTAGCAGGAGAGAGATGTTCTCCCTTGTTTGACAGATGAAGACACTGAGGCTCAAGGGGCTTAAGTGGGGCCCAAAGGCATACAGCTAGTTCCAGAGTTGGGACTAGACCTCACGTCTTCAGACTTCTAGTTACATATTTGATGAACAAATGGATAAATAAATAACAACATAATAACTACCATTAAGTGCCAACCCTTTACATAAATTATTACATTTAACTTCTACAACTACCCTATAGGTATTATTTATGGGTGAGGAATGTAAAACTCAGAGCTGTTAACTGACTTGCTCAAATTTAGCTCAGAAGGGGTAAATCCAGGATTGGATCCATCATATCTCTCATGTGAAAACTGGGACCTTTCTTCTGCCACATTCTGCTGAAGGCCAAAATACCTGTGCCATGTCATTTGGGAAATGCCAGAAAGTCCCTCAGCTCAGAACTCTCTCCACCATGTGCCAGCTACAAATGTATAACATTCTTTCCAATTAATATTAGAATTCCTGGGCCCAAGTCTGCTCCTATCCAGGGAGAGGAGCGGCCACTCTAAGCCGATGGTTCTCCAAGTGCGGTCCCTGGACCAGCAGCATCAGTGGCACCTGGGAACGTGTTAGAAATGCACATTCCAGGGCCAAGATCTACTGCCATAGGCTGAATTATGTCCCCCCCTCACATTCGTATGCTGAAGTTCAACCCCCAAGTACCTCCGAATGTGATTGTATTTAGAGAAAGGGTCTTTAAAGAGGTAAGGTTAAATGAAGTCATTGGGGTGGGCCCTAATCCAACATGACCGATGTCCTATAAGAAGGAGATTAGGACATAGAGGGAAGACCATGTGAAGACACCAGAAGGAGGCAGCCATCTAGAAGCCAAGGAGAGAGACCTCAAAAGAAATCAACCCTTTGACACCTTGATCTCAGACTTCTAGTCTGTAAGGAAATGTAAGGAAATACTTTTCTATTGTTTAAGCCACCCAGTCTGTGGCACTTCGTTAAGGAAACCCTGGGAAACTAATACACCTACTAAATTAGAAATTCTGGGCCTAGCAGTTTGTGTTTTAACAAGTCCTCTGAGTGATTCTGATGTACAGAGAGGGAGAACCACTGTTCTAAGCCATTATCAGACATTTGTACCTCTCTGTTGCTAGGATGCTTTAATGAAAGCCTGGGCCTGGCTTCAGCTATGGTTTTAGTGTGGTGGGGGCAGTTCACGAAGGAGAACGAAGCCCTGTGCAAGAAAAAAGCAAAGATTAAATACAGAATGGGGGAAAGAGATGGGGTGAGATGGTAAGCGTTCAAGGCCATAGAAGGCCACTCTAGGATGACCTGGCCAGCTTACTCCAAAGTTTTCATACTTATAAGTTATCCTTTCCAGTTTCACATCTATAGATAGAGTGTATGCTCCTAACAGATGAGGCCTGGGATTTTTTTTTCCTTATATGCTCCACAGCCCTGAGCACTAGGATCATAGAATAACAGCTGTCTTCTAAGTTGCTTTTTCCCAGTGAACTCTCTCAAAGCCACCCTCCTTCCCAGGCCATGGTTGAGTGCTGGCTTCATCTACACTTGCCTAGATCCCTACGACAGTCCCTAACTAGTCATCCAACCTCTCCCCTCACCCTCCCGCATCCCTCCACTTATAGCTGGAGTGAGCCAATTAATCCTCTGGCACTTTCTGACCACATCACTCTCCTGATGAATACCCCTCAGTGGCTCTCTACCGCTCTCAGAGTCAAGGTCAAGCTTATTGGCTCAGAACCTGAGTCTTCACCACTGGACCCCTGCTCCTCTGGGCTTGTGCACCTCTTGGCCCCAGAACCTGGGGCAGAGACTGGCCAGCTAGTCACCAAATCCATTTGACTTTCCTTCTAGGAATGCATCTAGACTATATTCCCCAGACTCACTTGCACATGTCTGTGTGTCAACTTCTAGCCAATGCAATGTAGGAGGAACTGATGCATGGCATTTCTAAACTTGGCCTATAACAACCTCCTGCGTCAGCCTGTACACTCTCTTTCCCCATCTGCCGGCTGGATGTCAATGCCCAGGGTGACCTTGGAAGCCACATGGGTGCTTGTAGAGCCTGAGTTACTGAATAACGGTGAGGCACAGAGTACGCCTCCTCCCCCACTGCCACTGGTTGAACTTTATGTGAGTGAGAAATTAATATCTATTATGATAAGCCTTTTAGAGTTTTACCTGTTACAGCAGTTGGTATTAAGTAGGAACCAAGGTCTTGGTCATTCCAGACTCAATGGGGTCCTCAAAAGAGCTTTGCTATGGTCTCTCTGTTCCCTCTGCCTCATCCTCCTGTCCAGTCCCACCCACCCTTTATGTCCAGCTCCAGTCTCTCCTCCTCCATATAGACATCCCTTACTCCCCATGCCCCACACTCCAGGCTAAGTAGACCCCTCCTCTCCCCGCACTTATCACAGTGGTTAACATTTATTAAGTGCTGGCTATGTGCCAGGTTATGTACTAAGATGGCACAGTTATTATCTCTTCTAATCCCAGCAACCACATGAAGTGGATGTTTCCATTCTCCCCACTTTAGAGATGAGGCACAGAGGATTAAGTTACTTGCCCAAGGTCACATAACTAGTAAGTGGCAAAGTTAGGATTCCAACTCAGGAAGACTGGCTCTAGAGGCCCCACTCTTATTTGTAGTATGACACTGCTTCTACACACCCCCATTAATGTTGTCATACCCTGTAAAGATTGCTCCTATGGTGGGATTTTAAAATGCAAATTAAATATAATATGATCCTTTAATTAGAGAGCACAATTTATACTGAGCAGATCACAGTTAGTTATAACACAGTGGAGGGGAGGGATCTGCTACAGGTGAACCAGCAAAGGCGACAGTGGGGGTCGGGGGAGGGCATGTCCTGATGTCTTTGGACACTTCCTTAGAGGAACTTGGTACTTTGTTAGGCCAGCAGTGGATGGTCAAGGTGATTGGAAGTCTGAGCTAGTGACAGTACTGGGGTGACAAAGAAAAAAAGGCTGTTCCTCTTGAGCAAAATCACGAGGAAATCTAACGCTGGATTTGCTCTGTGATGTTCAGGTTTTACAGCCATACACTTATAGCTGTAAAAGCACCTTTATTATTGACATTCCTGAAGGAAAAATAACTTTGTTATGGCGAGTCTGACACTCTCAAACCACTAACCTCTTTTTCCCCATTGAAGCAATTGTCTCTATAATTCCATTTTTTATAACACAAGATTTCTTAGGAATGTAACCTCCACATCCTGATAGAACATAGCACACAACATAGCATACAACATCCTTCAGGATGTTTGTCTCTCCCCAGCTGACCTCCCCAAGGATGAGACTAGGTCTGCTCCATTGCTGGGACCCCAGAGACCAGAAGAGAGCCTGGCATGGAGCAGGAGCCCATTGGCTGTGTGCTAGGTGCTGCCTCTGCCACCACCCACCACCCACGACCCCTCCTGAGAACTCATCCTCTATTTCTCTTCTCTGTCATGTCTTTTAACAAATGTAACATCTCCAGCTGGTCTAACCCACCCTGATCTGTCTCTTGCAAATAGCCTGGATCACTGCAAATAAGCATTGCCCAGAGCCCTTATTCATGTGCAATCAACACACACCATCACACGCTGCCACCATTACCCTTACAAAACTCTTAGCAGCCCATAGAAATCTGAGTTCAAACCCTACCTCTACTACTCCCTAGTTCAATGTTTTTGGGGAAGTCATGCAGCTTCTCTACGTCTCAGTTTCTTCATCTATAAAATGGGAATAATAATACCTAGTTTGGAGGGTTCTTGAAAGATTAAATGAGAAAATATAAGGAGCCCAGCATAGTACCTGATACACAGGCATTAAATAGATGGGAGTTGTTGTTTAGAACTGTTTCTTCCTTACAATAGTCCTGAGAAAGAAGCAGAGATGGTCCTGATGTTATTTTACAGAAGAGGAAATTGAGGCTCAAGGAGCCTGAGTGGCAAGCCCTGGACCACACAGGTCCCACAGACCCTACCAGCTCTCATCCTGCTTCAGCACATAGAGACCCCAGAGGCCCTCTCAAGGCAGGAAATAGTGCCCTGAGGGGGAGGGAGGTGGTTCTCACGATGGCCAAGGGTGTGGCTGGGCCAGTTAAGTCTACAGACATCTTGTGAACTGAAGCTTGGCCTCAATCTCTCTCTAAAAGCCTAAAACCACATTAGCCACGGGACGGTGGCACCCTGCTCTGGCCACTGATAGTCCTGCACCAAGAGCTGGGAGCACTGGGCTCTACTCCACAAGTCAGCAGCTGTGTGACTTTGACAAGTCACTTCCCCTGTCTGAGCCTCCATTTCCTCACCTGTCCCTCACCAGGGATGATAATACCTGCCTTGCAAAGTTTTTCAAGGACCCAATGAACAATAGCACATCAAGTATCTAACACAAGACTTGGTCCACACAGGTGTGCTCAGTAAATGGAAACTGAAAACTGTTTGATGATGATGATGATGGTGATGGTGATGATGATATTGAAAATCTCTCCTCAGCAGAGTGGGCCCAAGGCCTCAGTGAGATTTGGGTCCACCTGAATAAGCAATGAGCATGTTTATCCTGATGGACCAGGGGACACTATTAGAAACCAGGTAAACCCATGTGTCACTGATATTATTATGCCCAAACCTGCCCTGTCTTCATCTTCTCCTTCAAGTCCCTGAGTGAAGAAAGTGACCAAGACAATAATCAGAAAATGTGTGGCTTAGTCACACTGATTTTTAACAGGGCTTTGGCCCCAAACTCAGTGCTGAGAGCTGGGCTGGACCCTAGGGAGGGCTCCTTACCTGAATGAGTTGGACCCCTCTGGTCAGAACCTAAGCAAGGTCCCAACTGATTAGCCCAGCCCATAACGAAATGAGCTTTGAATGGAGGGATGATAAACTTACTCCCAGTTCTATTGAGAAAAAGAAAAAAAGCCATTGAAAGTTTTTAAGGAGGACCAAGCATAATATAATCAAAATATCTTCTTAGAAAGATTAATCCGGCAGTGTGAGAAGGATGTATTGAAACAGGAAGAAACTGGGGCACAGTCAGATTACAAGGAAATACCATTTCATACTCACTAGATGGGTAAAAATTAGAATGTCTAATAATACCAAGTGTTGAGGAAGATATGGATCGATGGGAATTCTCAAACACTGGTGGAGGGAGTGTAAATTGCTACAACCATTTTGGAAAACAATTTGGCATTATCTTATATAGCTAAACATTTGCATATGTTCTGTGCAACCCTATTATCCAGGAATTTCCCTCCTAGACCAGCATTCTCTAAAGCAATAATTCTCAAATTGTGGTCCAGGGACCTGAGACATTTTCAGGGGAACCATGAGGTTAAAACTATTTTCATAATATATTTGAAAGGTATTATTTGACTTTTTCACCCTTGTTACATGTGTACAATGTTTTTCAGAGGATGCATGATGTATGATAGTGCAACAGATTGAACAGGGAAGCAGATATGAGAATTCAGCTGTCTCCTAATAAGCCAGAAATTAAAGAGATTTGCAAAAATTTCAACAATGTTGTTCTTCTCAATTTATTTTGTCTCAGAAAATATAGTTTTCTTTAAAAATGTATGCTTTATGCTAACATATAATGAGTTTGTTACTGTCATTTTTAAATGAATTAATAAATAGAATTTTTATGTTTTTTTCAGTTTTAATTTCTAATATAATAAATTTCTTTAGATATAACTCACATAAACAAAAGCTCTTTGGGTTCCTGACACTAAAATACTTGATAACCACTATCCTAGACAATCTTCTACACATTCTTCTGGGAGGTGAACAGCATTAACTTAACAAAATATTTGCAGTAGCAAAAACTGGGCACAACTCAAACATCCACAAACAGGAGAACAGATAAAATAAATTACAGTATAGTCACACAATGGTATATTATACAGCATTGAAAATAAATGAGCTATAGCTTAAAAAAAGATGAATCTTAGAAAAATACATTGAATAAAAACAAGGCAGTCATAGGAGACAATAAACATTATGATATCATTTTTATAAAGCTCAAGAATAAACTAATCTAAACATGTATACTTAAGACTGCATAGGGTTTTTTAAAGTAAGAGAATGATAAATACAGAATCCACCCTATTGGGTGGAGGCTGAGGATTAAAGGAGAAGCACAAAGATGAACTGTTGTTGATAATGTTCCAACTCTTAAATTAGGTGCTAGCTGATGGGAACCCATTTTATTACTATGCCTCATAATTACATAAATGGTGCATGTACTCTTTTGTATGTATCAAATGTAGAGGGATGCATTATCTTTTTTAAAAAGATAATGTAACCCCCTTATACACCAGGCTATTGGCCTCTAACTATCATTTCCCACTAAAAAGAAACTCAGGCTCCTTGGAGAGGCTGACTGCAGGTCTGGGGAAGGAAATGCACAGAATGGAACATCTTGTCATTCTAGAAAGTAGGGAAGCCAGCAGAGACTACTGGGATCATACTCAAATGGACTCGGGAGCCAAGTTGAAGAGATTTCCATTAGCCAAAAACATGGGATAATTTGAGTGTCAATAAAGATAACAACTGAAATGGATTCCAACGCATCGCATTTATTCAAAGCCATGAGTTCACAATGATACAAAGTAATCTCATTGGTCACCTTTGGATAGTACTAGAGAACCAAATCATTATTTCAAAAACTGAAAATAAATGGAAAGAATTGAGCATTTATCCTGCCTTTCCTGAATGAACAGTACCTCAGGGTAACCAAATAGTTTATGAGAGGATGTTACTCTTCATAAAAGTTCAGCTAATGAACAAAGAAAAAATGATAGAATTAGAATATCAATATTATGCAAACTTTGAAGAAATAATAGATCTAGTCAATGATCATCAATGGCTGCTAATAACAAAAAGAGAGATGACAATTACACACTTTGTGCTTCCTGATAAAAGTTCACACCACCACCTCTGAAGTATTCTTGCCAAAAAATCAAATCTGAATCTGATGAGGCCTCTAAATCTAATTACTGATATACAGGAACTACAGGGGACAGATGAACCTATCAAATGATATCATGGGACTCATTCAGCAAAATCCAGATGTGGAAAACAGGATATACAACCCAGGTTCTTCAACAAATGTATAGCTAGGGAAAAACAAGAAGAGGTAGGGACCTGTAGATTAAAAGAGACTTAATGACACTATCAGCTAATTGTGACATATGGAATTTATTTGGATCCTGAATCAAACAAATTGTAAAAGAAATCAAATTATGAGTCAACCTAGGAAACTGAAACACTAAAACTATATCTTTTATGATATTAGGGAATTTTTTGTTATTTTTTAGATACAGTAATGACATTATAGTTACATATTTTAATTCATCCTTATATTTATAGATGTGATGCTATGCTGTCTGGGTTTTGCTTCAAAATAATCTGGAGGCAGGATAGAGCGGGAAGAGTGGGCAGGAGTAGATGGAACACGATTGGCCATGGGTTGATAATTGTTGAAGCGAAGTGACAGGTACATGGGGTTCATTATATTATTCTCTCTGCTTTTGTATGAGTTTGAATTTTCCATAATAAAAGTTTTTGTAAAGAGCAGAGACAAAATAAAGATCTTTTCAAACTACAACGAAAGAAAGATAACAAGGTGGCAGGAGGGGACTGCAATTGTTCAGGTGGAGGGGAAGAGAGAGCAGGAGAAGCAGTTTGGAAGGAGCCACAGTGTTCTGGGTTTTGCAAGTGTTGACTCCGAGCTGCCACACACCCTCATTTAAACGTCCAAGCAGAAACCATCTTGGAAGGATCATCTTTTGGTCATTACAGAAAAACATCAAAACTAAACAAACAAACAAGTTCCATCACTGCCATGGAGATCCCATCTCTTATGCTTTTTACACTGGAAAGTGGTTATTTCTCCCTGTGTTTCCTGTCCATAAGCCAGTCTGCATTTGGCATTTGTGACAAACAGCTTCCCCAATCCCATGGTCACTCAAATGTGATACAGTATTTGGTATCTTGGAAACCATCAGAGAAGGGAGGGGACCCTGGTAGGAGGGCCCAGAGTGCCTCTCAGATTAGATGACTTCACCTCTCCTGCCAGAGAGAAACTGAGGCTTTAAGGGCTGACGTAGCCCATCAGAGCCCATTCACGGTAGAGCCACCTGAGAAAGCAGGGAATGGAGAGACAGAGGAACCTGGGCAGGTGACCCTCGTAAACACCTCATCTCTCTGAGCCTTTGATTCCTCCTCTGGAAGGTGTGGTCAGCAGTCATGCACGCACCACACAGCAACACGCGACAAACATGGTTTGTAAACTCCTGGGCACATTGCAAGGGTTATTCCTGGATGGTTCTTATTTGTTATTTAGAAAATTCAAACCTGGCAACTCCTACCCAGGGCCACTCCACGACATTATCACCAACAATAGATATTACCTGAGTACCTACTCAACACCAGGCATGAGTCTCCTCTCTTTTCTTTCCTGGTCTGTGTGAGATGCCATCAACAGTCTCACGCCTAATACCCATGGAGCCTCCAGCAGAGCTCAGAGCTCAGGGTTTTCGGCTGAGAGGGACTGGGCCAGGGAGGCAACAGATAGCCTTTTAAAACTAGGAACCCACTGCAGCCCTGTGATCACCCTATGGAAAAATCCATAAATCCATAACTCCTAGCAACACCAAACAATTCAAGTCTATAGAGCCATCAGCGCTTGGGGCTCCTCCCACGTCCCATCCATGCCCCTCAGCTCATGCAAAATGGGGCCTCTCCTCCCAACCTCACTTCAGGAAGCCCCAACCATCCATCCAGACATCCAGGCAGAAACCAAGGGATCAACCCTGACACCTAGTTCCAGCCTAGTTCCATACCTAATAAGAATCCATCCATCCATCATTATTTACTGAGCACCAGCCATGTACCTGGCACTCTTCTATTGTTGGGAACAAATCAATGAACAAAACAGACAAAAATCCCTGCCCTTGTGGACCTTAAATTGCAATGGAGGGAGACACACAATAAAATAATACTTTAATTATGTGGCACATTAGGAAATACAGAAAAAAGATCAGAGTACCAGGAACTGGTATGCAAGGTGGTGAGCCGTCAGTCACTGAGAACTATCTTTGTGTCCTCACTGCCCTGACCTAGGCCCCATCCTCTCTCTCAAAAACCATTGTAACAGCCTCCTCACTGCCCTCCCTGACCCCACCTGGCCCCATCTAATCTATCTTGAGGTCAGGTTCATCCAGCACACTCACAGATCTGACCATGTCCTTCCTTGTGTAAAACCCTCTGATGATTCCCCGCTGACAACAAATCCCTCCAGGACCTGGACGTGCATATCGCCTGTCTGCTCAGCCTCATAGCCCTCCACCTGCCCCACACACCCCCTTGCCTTCCAACCGTACCAGGGAACATGCCATTCTGCCCCTCCTGCAGGGATGTCAGCCCCGGGTGGATCCTGAGTTCTGCAACCACCACACTGCAGCCCAGTTTTCGTCTCCTTGCTGATGAATCCTGTCCCAGGAGAACCTGGGAACGCAGAGTCTTCACTACCCGAAGAGGCAATAGGAACCATGGCCTCGGTCTTATATTGGGCTTCTAGAAACAGACTCTGAAACAAAGAGTTCTGTGCAGGAGTCTTGTTGGAGAGTGCTCTTTGGAGTTACACCTGCAACTGGGCAGAGGGACAAGCTGACCCACGATGAATTGCAACCAATATTACAGCTGATCCCACAAAGGACTCTGGAGCTGGTTGGCCCCTGAGAATTGTCTCAAGTTGAGAGAAGAGAGCTGGACTTTTATATCCCTGCCTCTGCCAGTCAGTGGCCATGGCCATCCCTAAGAAGAAGCATGCGCTAGGGTGAGGCAGTTCCTATAGCTACGGACATTGCCAGTGAGCCACCACAGTGAGCCGCCAGCAATCAATATTCCCAGAAGCTGGGGGCTTCTGTGTCGACCCTGGAGAGGGGATCTAGACAAAGCACCACAGTATCCACTACAGCCTCCGACAGATCTGAGTTTGCAACTTGCTTCTGTCGCTTGCAGCTGTGTGACCTTTGTGGGGATAATAATAGGCTCTGCTGCTTACTGGATGTTGGGAGTCTTAAAGAGAGAGAATTGTCTGGATAAAAATGGCAGCTTGAACTTTAATGTTTATCTTCTCTCCTTCTCTGCACCCTCTCCCTTTAAAATGACCATAAGGAAAAGAGAAGATATAAGCCCATAAGGACAAGGAAAAAGGAAGAGGAGTCACTTATGGATGAGAGAGTTCAGCAAATTTCTATAAGATTGAAAGGACATGGAGGCGTGAGTGGTACTTACTTCGCAGAATGGCAGAAGCCACAACACAACTTGAGTTTTCATGATCCACCACCACTGAATGTGCACTCTCAGAACAGCCACACTTGCCATTCTCTCTGAAAACTATGGGCTGAAAACCTTGTCAGGTAGGCTGTTCCTTAGAATGCCCACATACATCTTCTCCAGTTAATCTGTCTGCTTTCCCAGAAACAACTGTTTATTCCCAAACTTATCTGTGCGGTTGTACTTGCTTTTGTAATTATGTGATTCAATTATTAATAAACCAATAAAATAGGATTGTGAAAGGGGAGTCATTTTTACTAAGATGAAGCTGAATGCCATGAAAGACTCATCAAAAGAAGATTGGTATTAAAAAAAATGTTCGGATGAGATACAGACAAGCAAATTGTAACAGATTGGGAGGATAATCACATAAATCTAGAAGGAATCTGCATTCAGATTGCTCCATAAGTGTGTTTAAGTTTTAGTTGCTCTATAAAGAAGTTGAACCTAGAAACGGCAATGTTTTATGCATTGGTGTTTGTATAAGAAAGACCTTATAGAATCCCAACTAATAGGCCCATATTCAAAGAAAAAAGAACAGTCATCTGTATGATTTAGGTTAAAATAAAGTATAATCATTTTTTAATAATTTCTCACATGAAACAATTTTTTGATTAGCCAATCTTGCACTGGTTTCTGTTAAGTTAAATAAGACCCACAGAAGATGTACCAATGAGAAAAAAGGCAACTGTCTCACAGAGTGGGAAGAAGGGCATGAGATTTGGAGGCCAGAAAGAGCTGAAAACAGTAGGATTAACTGAGAATTCACCTAGGGAACAGTCAGACTCCCACACTCCAAGCCCTCTAGCCACTCTATAAAGAACATGGCATAGATCCCAGACCTACCACTATATGCTGGGTGAAGAGCTTTGCATATATAAACTCAACAACCCATGCATTAGTGTTCTTATTAGTTCTAATTTACAGATAGGAAACTGAGGCACAGAGAGATTAAGTGATTTATCCACGGTCACACAGCTAGAAAATGGCAGAGCTAGAATTCAAACCTGGGTTAGTCTGGCTCCAAAATCCATCCTTTTAACCACATCCATCCTGCCTTACTAGAGAAATAAAGCAGAACCAGAGAAAAGAACTCCCCTTGTTGACATTTATGTGTCCCCCACTGCCTGGTCCACCCAAAGGGAAATTGGCCCCACCTGCCTTCACAGGACATTCAATGCCAGTCAACTTCTTGGACCTTTAACTATAGACAAAAGCCAAGGATTACTAAAGATAAGAGAAGCCTCCAATATGAGAAGGAACATGGAACCAGAGAGAGACCACAATAAATCAACCAAACAAAACAGACAGAGATAAGTCAGTGAACAGGAGGAAAAATCACTAACTGATATCCTCAGAGACATAAGTAACAAGGCTGTATCTATGCTAGTGGGGGGAAGAAAAGAACAGAGGATAAATAAGAATTCTTGGAAATTAAAACTATCATAGCTAAATTTAAAAATTCAGTAGAGGGATTGGGACATAAATACAAGGAAATAATATAGAAAGCAGAAGACAAAGACAAGGAGAAGGGAAATACAGAAAAGAGAAAAGAGACCAGAAGATCAGTCCTGGAGCTACAAGATCAAACTCACAGGAATTTTGGAGGGCAAGCACAGAGAAGGAGATTATTAAAGAAAAAATAAAGTTTCACAGAACTGAAGGACACAAGTCTCCACATTGAAAAGGACTACCCAGGGCCCAGCACAATAAATGACAAAAGCCACAGACATTGTCACATGTATTGTGAAAATCCAGAATTCTAAGGATAAAGAAAAGATCCTCAAAAATATCCAGAGAGAGAAAAAAAGTCACACATAAGAAAGAACATGAATCAGAAGGCACGAAGCTTCTCAGTGGTAATTGCAGGTGCAGAAGACGGTGGAGCACAGCACCCTGGTCTAAAGCAGAATGATTTCCGTCCTGGAATTCTCTGCTTAGCTGAATTATCCATCCAGTGCAAGGGCAGAATGCAAGTAGGTCCACGGAGAAGAAATCTCCCTACTCCTGCCCAATTTCTTAGGAAGCAACTGAAGTTTCCAAAAGAAGAAGAGACAGACAGAGAACCAAGAAACAGGCATGGAGAGAAAACCTTGGGGAAGAGGGTCCTTGCAGACAGCCAGCGCAGTCGGGGAGGGAGCACCCTGGGAAAAGGGAGCTAAACAAGAATAGGGAACATGACAGAGTTTTTGTGGGCAAGATATTGGATGAGAGGTGGATAGCAGTTCTGATGGAATTTTTGGGGAAAGGAAGAGCTACATTTTCTTAATAGGAATGCTGATCACTGAGTTACCTAAAAATAGTGCTCCAGATACACTGGGCAGGGGGATGGGGCTGGAAGACAGCCAAATCCTTATTTATTCCTACAGGAAGACAATAGATAATGTCTAACGTTGTTAAATTAAGAAATAGCAGTATAAGCATGTTACTTCGAAATATGTAGGTAAATGCCAGAAAAAAACAGGTAAAAATGACTAAAGGGGTTGCCACCAGAGTGTGGAACTGGGCGGGTGGATTGAGTGAGGCAGGGGATGGCTGTTTTTCAATAAAAACCTTTCTTTCTCTGTGCATCCAGCATGGGCCTCGGATTTCCCAAAGCATTTTCACAAGCAATATCTCATCCCCTTTGCAGAGACAGGAAACCGAGCCCAGACAGGAGCAGTGACCTCTCAAGGTCCCACAGTGAAGCCCGGACCCCCAGTCCTGGAGACCTCTGACACCCCATTCCTCAAACCCATCTACACACATCCAGAAACCCGCTAAAGGCCAGCGGGGGCGCTGAACGACTCGCCCCCGCCCCCCTCGACGTCCCAGACAGTGTCGCCAACCTCCGCGGAGCAACGCTAGTGTGGGCGCGGCCGTACCTCAGCCGGCCGCAGCCCTGCGCCGCCCGCCGCGTCCACACCGTCCTTGGGAGGACACGCGGGGAAGCCGCGCGCGGTGCGGCAGCGCCCCCTGGCGGACGCCGGGCGCTGTGCTCGCAGCCGGCCCGGCGTGGTCCTGCGGGAAAGAAAGGGGTCCCGGCGCCCCCACGCGCACGGCGCTGCCGGACACGCTGCGACCCCGGCTGCGCTGATTGTGTCCCGCCCATGGCTGGGCACGTTGTACGGAAAGAGGTACCCTCTCCACAATCACAGGACGTGTCGGCTGCCCTGGTTCCCTGCTTGGATGGGCGCTGGGGCTAGAGGGTGACAACAATCCCAAGGTCACACGGGTACCGCAGTGGTACCACCGGGCCTGGGACTCACACCTCCTGTGGAACCTTGCAGGGGCCCAGACCTCCTGGTTTCTAGAGGCCCTCGAAATGTCCTCTTGAGCTTTGGGGCAGAGCCAGGGACGAGGGAAGAGACCTGGGGTCCCGCCCCGTTAGCACGGACCCCGGATTGACCTTGGGCAGGACCTCCCCCGTCTGGGGGCCTCGGTCTAGCCTGTGGATGCATGACCTCCAAGGGTCCTTCCCGCGCCGGGTCCCGGCTGCGTTCCGCGCTCCACGGCAGCTCGCCCGAGCCACCAGCAGCGGCCGCGGCTGACCCCTGCTGGCGAAAGGAAGAGTCGCTGCGCCCAGGACCGGCGGCGACCGCCACGGGCCGCACCTTCTCGGCTTGTGACACCCTCCCCGCCCGCCGTGGAATCTCAGCGGGCCGGGGTACCACGCGCTGCGTGCACATCGAGAAGACAGGCTCAGACGGGGCCCAGACCAGCATAAGAGGCCTAAACACCCTTCTCAGGGCGTTTGCAGCCGGCCTTCAAATTCCCCTTCAGTAAGAGCAGGGCACTGTCGTGGGTAAGAGCATGGACGCTGGAGCCCGCCTGCCTGGGTTTGAGTCCTGGCTCTGTCCCTCACCGGCTGTGTGACTTTGGGCAAGTTATCAAAACGCTCTGCCTCAATTTTTGCCACCATAAAATGGGGATAATACCTAATACATAGGCACTGTATGTACGTGAACTGCATAGCGACCCTATGAAGAAGTAGATACAGTTGTCCTCATTTAACAGAGAGGCACAGAAAGGTTAAGTACTTAACCAAGGTCACACAGGAAATAAGTAGTGGGGCTAGATTGCTCCAGAATCACTGCCTTTATCCACCACACTAGACTGGATGGTAACAGTGCCCACATTATAGGGTTGTCCTGAGGGTTTTATGAGCTGATATATATCAAGTGTTTGGAATAGTGCCTGGCACATAGTAAGCATGCTGTAAGCGTTTGATTGCTCACTGAGCACCTACTGTGCGCAAGCATCGTGCGGGGCACCTTGGATACAGCAGTGAGCAGGCTGACCCAGCCACTGCCCCAGTGAAGCTGCCAGCCCGGAGGGGCAGACAGACATTGAACAAGCCTGGCAAACATTTGGGTTGCTCTGACAGCCAGGCCCCCAGGCCAGAGGGTGGCCCAGACCCTTATACAGCCTCCAACAGAGAGCTAGTCCGTGACAGGAGCTCAGTACAGAAATCCCAGAATTGGAGACAAAGACCTCAAGCCAGGACCAAGGAAGGTGCTCAGAGGAGGTGGCTTCTTAGTTGAGTCTAGAGAGCTCAGCTGTGTGCTGGGCAGAGGTGAGATGGGATAAAGGGCCTTCAGTGGCAGCCTTCAGCCATTCACTCCACCCCCACCTGGAGGTCCTCAAGTCCCCCTTTCAAGGCAGGAATAACTGGCAAGTTGGTTTGGATCCACAAGACAAGTACCTGGGTTTAAAGAACCACTCCCAGAGTCCAGAGAGAATATGTGTCCCATGAGAGCTGGGGAGGCCAACACAAGAACTCAGAGAGGTGATCTCTACATGGGCTACCTCAGGAGGCAGAGAACTCATCCCTGTCAGAGGTGGGCAAGCCGCTGGGAAGCCACCTGCAGGGGTCTGGTGAAGAGCGGTGCGGGGAGAGTGGTAGAGCAAGGTGACTGCACTGGTTTCTCCCAGTCACAAATAAGATTGTTCTTGCACACTGTCCTTGTGGGTGCCTCTCGGTGTCCCTGTCCCCTGGTGCCAGTGTGTTTGACCACATTGCTTTCCTACTGGCTCCTGCTTGCAGCCTGAGCTCACAGGTGAAAGGGAGCGTTAACCAGTAAGGAGTGACTCTAGGATTCCAGGTCCTCTCAGGGAGAACAGGCAGGAGAGATTTTGAGGGGAAGGAACAGAAGCAGACATTTGCGGAGCCCTTCTTTTGTGGCAGGTCCCTTAGTGGATGTTTTACCTCTGTGGTTGTTTTATTCTTAATGCTCATAGAAGCCGTGCATAGAAGTAGTGTTTATTATTTGAGGGAACCAAGACTGTAGAGGTGGCTTGACTTACCCAAGGTCACTGGGCTAGAGGGCAGCAAAGGCGAGACGTGAACCCAAGTCTGGGTATTATTAGAATGGGAACCTTTCCCACCACGTTCCAATGCTTCCTTAGAGAGGCCAGATTGGGGGAGGGGGGCAGGGACAATGGGGACCAGGGGGTGGTGGGGGAGAAAAAGGAGGAGGGGTTTGCCAGGCAGGCAAAGGCAGAGAATCGCAG
>VBSM01000529.1:34753090-34880096 GCA_008086735.1 Cheirogaleus medius
ATTTCCCTGATGATTAGAGATGTTGAGCATTTTTTTCATATGTTTGTTGGCCATATATTGTCTTTTTAAATGATCACAATTCTAAGAGGTAGCCATTATCTTCTATTTTGGTTGGGGGAAACTGAGACTCAGAAAGTATTTGAAATTTGCCCAAAGCCACCTACAAGTCAGTGGCAAAACTTAGCCTCAAACCAAGGTGGACTTGACTCCAAATGTATCAATATATTTTAATGGACTTACTTTTTTGAGAAGTTTTAGGTTCACAGCAAAGTTGAGCAGAAGGTACAGAGAGTCCCCATATACTCCCTGCACCCCAACACATACAGCCTTCCCAATACCGACATCCTCCACCAGAGTGCTACATTTTTTACGATCAATGAATCTACACATCATCACCCAAAGTCTATAATTTACATTAGGATTCACTCTTTTTTGATTTCAATAGATTTAGGGGAACGAGTAGATTTGGGTTACATGGATAAATTGTATAATGGTGCTATCTGGGCTTTTGTTGTATTCATCACCCAAATAGTGTACATTATACTCAATAGGTAATTTTTCTTCCCTCACCCCCCTCACAACATCCTCCCTTCTGAGTCTCCAACATCCATTGGACCACTCTGTATGTCCCTAAGTACCCATAACTTAGCTCCCATTTATAAGTGAGAACATGTAGAATTTGGTTTTCCATTCTTGAGTTATTTCACTTAAGATAATGGCCTCCAGTCCCATCCAAGTTGCTGCAAAAGACATTATTTCATTCTTTTTATGGTTAAGTAGTATTACGTGGTGTATACATACCGTATTTTCTTTATCCACTCATCAGCTGATGAGCACTTAGGTTGATTCCATATCTTTGAGACTGTGAATTTTGCTGTGATAAACATAGGATTGCAGGTGTCTTTTTGATATAATGACTTCATTTCCTTTGAGTAGATACCCAGTAGTGGGATTGCTGGATCAAATGGTAGATCTACTTTTAGTTCTTTGAGAAATCTCCATACTGTTTTCCATAGAGATTGTGCTAATTTACATTCCCCCTAACAGTGTATAAGTGTTTCTTTTTCATTGCATCTGTGCCAGGACTCACTCTTGGTGTTTATGGGTTTAGACAAGTTTATAACATGTATCCACCATTATAATGTCATACAAAATAGTTTCACTGCCCTAAAAATCCTCTGTGTTCCACCTATTCATCCCTCCCTCTCCACTGGCATTTTTTCTAGTGAAGTGTGTGTCCAGGTCTTTTGCCCATTTTTAAAATCAGGTTGTTCATTTTCTTATCATTGAGTTTTAAGAGTTCTTTGTGTATTTTATATAATAGTCTTTTATCAGATATATCTTTTGCAAATATTTTCTCTCAGTTTGTGGTTTGTTTTCTCATTCTCTTGACAAGTCTTTTGAAGAACAGAAGTTTTAAATTTTTGTAAAGTACAGATTGTCAATTATTTCTTTCATGGACTGTGCTTTTGGTGTTGTTCTAAAAAGTCATTGCCATACACAAGATTATCTAGATTTCCTCCTATGTTATCTTTTAGGAGTTTTATCATTTTGCATTTTACATTTAACTTTATGATCCATTTTGAATTAATTTTGTGAAAGGTATAAGGTTTGTGTATAAATCCATTATTTTGCATATGGATGTCCAGTTTGTCCAGCACCCTTTGTTGAAGAAGTTATCTTTTCTTCATTGTATCACCTTTGCTCCTTCGTCAAAGATCGGTTGACTATATTTGTGGGGTTCTATTTCTTGGCTCTCTATTCTATTCCATGGATCATTTATCTACCTTGCCAATATCATACTACCTTGATTACTATAGCTTTATAATAAGGCTTGAGGTCAGGTAATGTCAGTCCTTCAACTTTGCTCTTCTCTTTCAATATGTGTTGGCTAGCCTGGGTTTTTGCCTCTCCCTATAAACTTTAGAATCAGTTTGTCAGTATCTACAAAATAACTTTCTGGGATTTTAATTGTGATTGCACTGAATCTATAGATCAAGTTAGGAAGAACTAGCAGATAATATTGAGTCTTTCTATCCATGAACATGAAGTATCTCTCCATTTACTTAGTTCTTCTTTTATTTCTTTCAGCAGTTTTATAGTTTTTATCATACAGATCTTTTACATATTTTGTTAGATTTACACCTAAGTGTTTCATTTTTGTGGTGCTAATATAAATAGTAATGTGTTTTTTATTTCAAATTCCATTTGTTAATTGCTGATATATAGAAAAATAATTAACTTTTGTATATTAACCTTTTATCCTACAACCTTGCTATAATTGCTTATTAGCTTTGAGAGATTTTGCTTTATTTTGTTTTGTTTTTTGTCAGTTCTTTCAGATATACTACATGGATGATCATGTCATCTGTGAACAAAGATAGTTTTATTTCTTCCTTCCCAATCTTATACATTTTATTTCCTTTACTTGTCTTATTACATCAGCTAGTAATTCTAATACAATGTTGAAAAAGAGTGATGAGAGAGAACATCCTTGCTTTGTTCCTATCTTAGCAGGAAAGATTCTAGTTTCTCATCATTTATTATGATGTTAGCTGTAGTTTTTTGTAGATGTTCTTTATCAAGTTGAGGAGGTTCCCCTCTATTCCTAGTTTGCTAAGAGATTTTTTTTAATCATGAATGAGTATTGGATTTTGTCAAATGCTTTTTCTGCATCTCTTGATATGATCATGGGATTTTTCTTCTTTAGCCTGTTAATGTGATGGATCACATTGATTGATTTTCAAATGTTGAACCAGCCTTTTATACTTGTGATAAATTCCACTTGGTTGTGGTATATAAAAACTTCTCGATAATTTTTATAAGGTTTTATTGTGGACATTTTCAAAAATATACGAAAGTAGGGAGAATGGTAAACCTGCATATGTGTACCTTCCAACTTCATCAATTACCAAACCCTGGCCAGTCTTTATTCATCTACATTCCTACCCACTCACTCCTTCCACACCCCTGGATTGTTGTTTTTTTATCAAATTCCATTCATTTTATTCCTAAATATTTCAACATGCATCCTAAAGAGTAAGGATTCTTTCTCTGTTTTAATCAAATACCATTAATCCAACTTAAAATTTTAACAATTTACTAATATCATTAAAAATGCAGTCAATTGGGTGCGGTGGCATGTGCCTATAGTCCCAGCTACTCAGGAAGCTAAGATGGGAGGATCCCTTGAGCCCACGAGTTCAAGTCCAGCCTGGGCAACATAGCAAGACTCTTGTCTCTAAAAAAAAAAAAAAAAGAAAGCAGCCCACACAATATTTTTAAGTAAACTTTTCATTGATTTTTACTGATGTATAAATACATACATACATATAGAAAGCACACTAATTATGTGTACGGCTTGATGAATTTTCAAAAAGCCCACTGCCCTTGTAACCAGCACCCAAATCAAAATATATAACATGACAGCACCCCAGAAGACCCCCTTGCCACAGAGTAATTCCACTGTATTCAGAATACAGTGGTTCATATCTGGAGGATTTCAGGGACACAGCCAAGCAAGAGTAGGCCCAGCGCTATGGCTCTATGACCCTAGCACTTTGAGCCATGATTTCAAAGACAGGCAACTCAACTAATACCTCAGTGACTTCTCCCATCATTTCAACTGTTCACTGTTTTTATACATCAGGTTTTAAGTACTCCTTGTGTCATTTCATCCTCACGCTGACCTTGCGAGGAAGGCACAAGAGGCAGTTTATTTATTTCTCCCATTTTACAGATCAAGAAACTGAGGCTTTGAGAAATGGTGTAATATACCCCGAGTCACACTCAGTAAATACTGAGTTAATACTCAGTAAAGAGAAAGGAAGGAACTTGTATGTGCTAGGTACTTCGTATAATGTATGTCATGTAAACCTCACAACAACTCTAAAGGAAGCTGAGGCCCAGAGAGGTTTGGTAACTTACCCAAGTTGCACAGCTGGTGAGTGGCAGAAGCTGAGATCGAACACAGATCTACTGGAGTCTAAAACCCAGCACCACCCACCCTACCCCAGGCCATCCCTCTTCTGGAATCAGAGACTGAGCCTCACCTACACTCGCTGATGGCCACCCAGCCCCTCCAGTGAGCATGTCTATTCTTTTTACTTCCACGTCACTGAGCGCCGACAGCGCTGTTCAGAATGACATGAGTGGATTCCTGGGGTCCAGCACCAGGCCCTCCCCGGGGTACGGAGGTTTGTGGACCAGAAGGAATACTACCATCTTCTGAACTCCAGAGGGAGACAAAGAGGCAGGGAGAAGAGGGTCTCTGGAGCACCAAGAGGGAACCAACCATCTATACAACACCTTCCCCCACCTCAGTCCCTCCCTGCACTTCTTCTCTCCTCTTGTCCTCCCTCCCATTCCCTAACCCTAACCCTCCTCGCCTCCTCCTCCCCCCACCCCTTCCCTCCACCAGCCTCACCCTCCTCCCCTATTGATGAACTTCCGGATTCCCAGAGCCTTCAACAAGTGAGGGGGAAAACTTCATTTAAAGTTGAGCCTCAGAAGGAAAAAACAAAGGAGGAAGGCAGGGATGAAAATGGCTCCTTCCCAATCTGTGTCAGCAAGGAGGCCACTCTGGACAGTCATTCTTTCAGCTTCTTATCGCCAGAGACCTGTGACTAGCCCTGCTAAAAACCAGAGGGAAGAACAAAGGAAACAAACAGGAAGAAAAACAGGTGTGTGTGGGAGTAGGTCTGAGATGTGTGAGTAATATCACTTAGTTTTAGGCACTTCTAATTTTCCATCTTGTCATCCCGCATGCGATTTCTTCCCGCCCCTCCCCATTCCCGGCTGAACAATGATTTCCAAATTAGTGGTTCATTCTGGCTTTATCACATAATAAATCTGTGGGCAGCACACTTCTCTCATGGGAGACATCAAGTAAGTGAGTGTACTGAAATGCACCCCCATCTTGCAGAGGAAAGGGAGATTGGGGTGCTTGTCACCTTTAGCTATGTGATTTGGCTTCTGTGGGTATCAGTTTCCTTGTCTCTACAGTGGGGACAGATAGTAGCTAACTCATAAATTGATAGACAGTGAAGGGGTTAATATGTGTAAAGCATCTATAGTGCCAGGCACACACTAAGTGCTCAATAAATGCTAACCAATATTATTACCATAATGAACAGCATCCCCAGCTGCCTCTCCATGGCACGACTCTGTCTGAAGCACAGGCTGCCCCCGGGTTGGCAGAACTGCTGTCTCAACACTTAGATTTCATTCAGATGACACAACTGAACCTCAACTTTCATGCCTCTGGCTTTTGCATGTGCTGTTGACCTGAAGCACTCTCGTCCTCTTTCTCCTTTCGGAGAGCAACTGTGCATCTTCACGGCCCAGCCAGATGTCACCTGCTCTGTGAAGCCTTCCTGACTTCCCAGACCACTAGCCCCCCTCCCTTATTGTACCCTGGCCACATTGTGCAGAACCTTTTCTTAAGGAAACAGAAGGGCTCTCCAAGTCCAAGGTGCTATCAATATCTGCTCAGCCACTTCCACGTGGCAGGAGGTGAACATGTTTCCTGTGTGGAGCCCAATATGAAGGCCTGGGATGGTGGGGATAGATTGTCAATTCATTAGCCAACATCGCACCCCAGATAGTTGGTGAGAGCATACTGTGAGCCAAGGACCAGGTCCTCTGAGTTTTAATCTATAGCTAAAGAAGTACTTATGTCAAGAAATAGTCTGTAACACAACATCCCAAACCTCAAGAATGACAGGTGTTTAGTAGAAAACAGGACTCCCAACATTCTCACATTCAGAGTCTTTGTTCTACTGAGCTCAGCTTCTAAGCCAGCAGACACACAGAGAAAGAAACAGAGAAAGAAAACACAGAAATGCAACAAACCTAAGATAGATTAAACCCAGCTGTCCCCAAAGGGGATAAAAACCAGCATTTATGGAGCACCCATTTTTTGCTGGAACTTTACATCCGTTATTTCCCTGTAAGGCAGGGACTGTTATCTGTTCCACAGATAAGAAAGCTGGAGGTAAAACGACTATGCCAGCCTCCCAATCAAAAGTGGGAGGTCTGAGACTGCAGCCCGGTTCTGTCTCACTGGGAAACATGTGCCTTTTCTGTTTGTGCGGCTGTGTCCAAACATGTGACAGGAGGCCATCCCATAATCTCCCCTCCCTTGGGTTGACTTGGCAGCCTCCTGAGTTTCATTCACGTCCCGCAGTTATTTATGAGTTCAGGGTTAAGCAGAGATTGGTTGTCCACATATCTTCTGACTTTACAGCAACCACAGGACGGGGGAAAGGCCTCCAATATATTTGAAGCTGTATGTCACTGAGGCCACCTCTAATATACAGGTGTTCAAGCGAATTACCATAGACATGCTGGTCAGGGACTCAGTCAGATGCCAGAGAAGACTCGTGTAAACAAGAGAAATAAAACTGTCGGCTGCACGTTATAACAGCGCCGTAACGGGTGCAGCCATAAGGTTGACAGCACATAGTGGAAGATAGATGCTAAATTTCATCCCTATAAAACTCAGGTTAAAAGGAGACATAAATATTTTAGCTTTTTATCTCAGGTACCATTAAAGAATCACCACATTTTTTGGCCTGTTTCCAGTTTTAGAGATCAGATGCGCCTGAAAGACCTCCCTCTTTAATACCCACACCAGCTCAAATCTCTAAGGCCCTCCCCCACGTCTTAAAAATAACAGCACGCAAAGCCCACTCGGCCCAGCTCGCCTCCTCTCTTTCCCCTGCCACCCGCCTGAAATGGGAATGACTTTATGCAGCTGCAAAGGTGTTTACTGTTTGGATGGCAACTCAGGTAGAATCCATTAGTAGCTAAACAGCTTTCCGTTGGAAGCCTCCTGCTCCAAGGGAAAGCAGAATCGCACAGGGACTGCAGAATCGCACAGTGCCAGTGCCTGCCTTTTATTTTGTTATTTACATAGAGCAAATGTGCAGTGTACACGGCCCTTGCAAACAAGCGCTATTCTGCAGGGAGCAGGCATCCTGTGTGATATTGCTGGCTTCCCTGCCATGCCAGCTGGAGGGGAAGGCCATCCCTGGGACAGGGAATGATGAGTCCATGAGACCCCAACCTCCTTCTCTTGGCCCCTGGGCAAGTTGGTGATTTCTTTTTGGTGGCATTCAGAGCTTTCCAGCTGCGCTCGCCAGCACTGCCAACAGAGAGGCCCCTCTTGAGTTCTCCACCCTTGCAGCTGCTGCCCTCTCCCAAGTGGCCTTGGCCCAGACCAAGGGAAAGACCTGGAACAATTGAGTCTCTCAGACTGCGGTTCCAATCCTAGCCCTGCCAGCTAACGGCTGTGTGACCTTGGGGAGGTGACTTACCCTCTCTGAACTTCAGCTTCTTTAGGTGTAAAGTATCTGGCACAGATTGTTCTAGGTCTCATTAATTGCCTTTCCCGGAACATCCATCCCATTCTCTTTAGGAACTGGAATGAGTATTTGCTGGAAGCCTAGATTGAAAAACATGTCAAGGTCCCTACTCAGAAGTGCCTCTCTCCTTTGAAGACAAATGACTGAGTCCAGCTCCTGCCTCTCCTGGACACCCTGCCCAGATTCCAGGGACAGGCTTTGGTCCCCTTTTTTTAATTCGAGTCTTAATATTTGTGTCCTGAGGCCAAAGTTTTCTTCACTGGTCTTTCTCCCAGAAGGCATCTCCATGAAACCAGAATCCTTGGGAGCCATCCTAACACCAACACCAAAAACAGCCACGGCTAACGGAACCGGGCACTTACTAGGGCCAGGCCCTGGTCTGAGTATGTTACGTGTATTATCTCATTTAATCCTTAGCATGTCCCTGTAAACAGGCATCTGCCTTTTACAGATGAGGAAACAGGCACGAGAAAGGACAAGCTAACTCGGAGGGAATCAAGGAAGGCATCCTGGATGAGGTGGCTCAGGAACTCCTGTTTGCTGGATGGAGAAGGGGAGGGTCTTCCTGGCAGAGAGAACAGAGTTTCCATGTGCCCCTCTTCCCAGTGCCTTTGTAGCCTAGGGGGAACATTTGTAAGGTTGTTTTTAAAGTTCAGATCCTAGCCAGGCCCTGACAGAAGCAAAATTCTTATCCATGTGGCCGCTTACTTATCAAGCCAGCACAAGCTGAAAGCACAGTCTTTCCCAGTGCAGTTTAAGCACAAATTACATAAAGTTTTCTTTGACAAAAAACAGACTGTATTTTGGCAGGTACACTCAGGGAGGAGGAGGTTGTGCAGGTGCCAGGGACAGGGGAGAGAAGGTGAGAGAGGCGGAGAGCAAGTTGGGCCCAGCTCATTCCAAAAGAGAAAGGCAAGGGGGTTGGGTGTGAGAGGCCTGGGCGGGTCCTGGTCCCAGGGTCAGAGCAATGACAACATCAACTCCAGCCAGGGTTTCCATACTTGTTGCAGGAACCTTGGCCACAGCTTTATGTGCCACCTATTAAAAGCTCAGTCTGGCTCAGGATGGGGCAGACCTGGACCTATACATGGGGGACGTCTGCCCTAGCTTCAGGGCTGGGGAAGGCAGGAGAGAGAGCTGATGCAGCTGGAAGCTAACGGGGAAAGGCTGGGAAGAAAGTTCTATTAGGAAAGGTTCCCACCTGCCTGCTCATTTGCCCCAAACTTCAGTGATCTCTGACTCCTTATAACACCTAAAGAGTGCCTGAATGTATTAAAATTTTGCCAAATTAGATAAATTAGATGTCAAATTAGATAAATCTCAATGGCTCAACACAATGGAAGTTTATTTCTTGCTCATATTCCTGGCTGGACAACCTTCCATGTGGGCATTCAGGCACCCAGGTTCCTTCCATGTTGTAGCTCTGCCCCTTGGTAGGTCCCTGGTGTGCACTCCGTTCAGCCAGAAGATGGAGAAAGAGGGGGTGTGAGGGATTCCATGGGAGGTTCCATGGGCCAGGCCTGGCAGTGGCCTACAATGCTCTGCCTACCTTCCTTGGCCAGAACTCAGCACCACAGACACTCCTAACTGTAAAGACTGCAAAAACAGCCCGGGAGGAAAGGGAAATGAGTTTGATGGACAACAAGCCAGTGCTTATCACTTCAGATCACCTCTTGGCACTTAGAATCACAAAACCACAGAAGCACAGACCTACATAATATAAAGACTACAAATTTAGAGAATCTTAAAAATATGAATCATAGAACTTTCAAGTCCCATAATCATAGAATCCTAAAATAATACAATCCTAGACTCTGAAGAGCCGATTGTGTGTATGTCCATCTCCTCCATCAGGCTGTAAGTTATTTGAGAGAGGTACGCAACTCCGTATCTCCTCAGTACCCACAACGCTAATCATCATAGCAGGGATAGTAGGGGCTGTAAAAAGGTACATGGTGCCTACTGTGTGCCAGGCACTCTTCTAAGCACTTTGCATATTTTAATTCATTTAATCCTCACAACAACACTATGAGGTAGGATTATTATTATCCCCAATTAACAGGTGAGAATACTGAGGCAGAGAGGTCAAGGAATTCACCTGATGTCAGATAGCTCATGGGTATTCAATAAATATTTGTTGAATGTGTATATGTCGAACTAATGTGAATTGTTATCTAAATCCCCTTTTCCCTTCACTTTAACTCTCAGCTGCAAAAGAGAAAGACAGTTAAGTTGTCAGGGCATAACAGAAATATAAAAGATTCCCACAGATGGAGAACAACTCACTTTGTCGTTTGCTCCCCAAACTTCCGAAATGAATTTCCCATCACAATGGGAAAATTGGCAGGGCCTCATTAATTTCTGGGAGGGAGTTTGAAGTCGGTTTGAAGCCGAAGCTATGGAAGGGCTTATCCAACCGCTCACTGAGGAGGCCTCGCTGGCTCCATCTAATTAACAATAAACCAGATGCCCCGACACAATCCGCTTCTACATCTGTAACACGCTGACAGTCTAAAAATGCCAGCCTCCTCCTTGTGTGTCAGCTAAATGTCACTGGCGACATTTGATGCAATTCAGAGATGAAAGTAAATCCAATATTATCACTGACTAAATAACCACAGGCCCAATCAGGAGCCCCCAGGCCCCAGAGCAGGAGGGGAGAGGAAGCAGCCCAGCAGGAAGGTGGGGGAGCTGGCTCCTTCCCAAACGAGCCCAACCCCCAGATGCCCACAGATAGGAAGCCAACTTGCTGGCCCAATTCCGCTTGGGAGGATCAGGACTCACAACCCCCAAAGCCTCCTGGTTAGCAATAGAGGGCTATTTCCCCTCTCTGAGCTTCAGTTTCTTCACCTGTTAAGGGAGCAGAGGCAAAACATTGCCCCTGAGAAGGACTGATGCTGCTGTGATGGGCAGTAATTCACTCATTTAGTCAACCCCTATTTACTGAACAGCTATTATGTAACAGGCACAGTTCTAGGTACTGGGGATGCAGCACTCCTCTATCCTCTTCTCCACTAGACTAGAAGCATCATGAAGGCAGGTACCAGCCCTCTCTTGTTCACCTTTATATCCTAGCCTGGCCCACATAGGTTCTCGGTAAATATCTGTGGAATGAATGCATGAATAAATGAATGAGTCTAGCAATCTGTCTTCTCACTAGCCTCGGAGCTTCTCAGGAGGCTCTGTAGTCCTCAAGGGCAGGGATTAGGTGCTACTTATCTCCCAGTTCCCAGCAAAGTGATGGGAACTTTGGGTTAGGGTTAGGGTTAGGGTGATGAAATTGTACCAGTTCTCACCGTATGAGATGCAGGTGAGTGGGTGAAGGCAGGATACTTCTCAGTAGCCCCAGCATTGAAACAAACTAAAACACAGTGACCAGGGGATCAAAATTAACATCACCAATGAGAGATACACGGACATCAAGTGCCTCCAGATGTTACCCTGAGAAGGACACAACACATGCGGTGCTCCAGCCAGCGATGCATCACCTGAATCTAGACACAAGGAAACATCAGATAAACCCAAAATGGGAAATATTCAATTGAAAAAGGAGCTGGGGTGGGGGAGGTGAGGAGGAGGGTACGTAGACCGTATCTTCAGAAATACCACTGTCATTTCGGAACTGTCACTGACTAAAGAAATGGCAATCAAATTTTCCAAGTTATAGGAGACTAAAGAGATATGACAACTAAATACAATGTTTGATCCTAGACTGAATCAAGTAATGGAGCAAGAAAATGCTACAAAGAACATTATTGGGGCAACTGACAAAACTGGAATACAGTCAGAATTGATGGAAGTATTAGTTTTCTATTGCTGCTATAACAAATTGTCACAAATTTAGTGCCTTAAACAACACAAATTTATTTAGGAGGTGGATACCTTTGGGGAGCCATTATTCCACCTACAGCAGTCAGTAATTGATAAAAGTATTGTATGACTGTTAAATTTACTGAAGTTGGTAAGTGTCTTGTGCCTGTGTCAGAGAATATCCTTACTCTTTAAAACCATACACTGAAGATTTAGAGGCAAAGAGTCTTGATGTACACAACCTGCTCTCAAGCACTTTAGGAATAAAAAATAAGAGAGAGGGAGAAAGAGAGGAAATGATACAACAAATGTGACAATTTATAGTAGGTGATGCTGGGGTAAAAAGAATGTGGATATTCTTCCCATTATACTTGCAACACTTCTGTAAATTTGAAATAATGTCTAAATTGTGTGTGCGTGTGTATGTGTATGTACTAGATTCCCAATAAGTAAGGTTGCCAAAGAGCTGAGAGAAAGGCTTTCCTATGTCTTGGTTCCATCTCACCAAGTAGATCAAGAGCTCCTCAGGGGCTTCCCATTGCAGACAGAAAACCCTGTGTTCTTAACGTGGTAGTCAGGCTCATTCGTGACCTCCAGTCTCCTTTTCTGACAATCGTATCTTCCATCTCCCACCTATGCCTCTGTCCATACCTGGTTACTCACCATTCCTCAAAACTGCATCATAATTATTGCTCCCTTTGTTAAGCAACGAGCCTCTGGTACTAGGCACATCCCTGTGTCATTTCATTTAATCCTCACAACCACCTGTACCACTATTTCTTCTTACAAATAGTTAATCAGAGATTCAGAGAGACTAAGTGACTTGCTTAAAATCACACAGCTAGATCTGGACTTTAAATCAGGTCTGATTCCACAGCCAGATGCTCTCCAGCATACTGCACTGCCCAGCCTCCAAGTACAGATTCAGTAAGCATTTCCCAAGCTTCCACTCGGTGCTGGCCTCTGTGTCAGGCACTGGGGGTAGAAATACAATCAAACCCCACCTCCAACCTTCAGGAGTGATGATCTGGCTGGAGAGACAGGGCCAGGGCTGAGGCAGGGTTAAGGGGTCAGTGTCAGGGGGTGGGGTCAAGGTCAATCAGGGTTCCAAAGTCTAGCCCCCATCCTCTGCAAGAAAGTGGTGATGCAGGTAGGGTGAGAAATCCTTTCCCAGCCCCCAGATCTAGTGAGTCAAGCTTCGCACAAGTTTCAGCCTCTGTTGGCTGACAGTTCTTGTTAGGCAAGTGTCTGCTGCCCTCTAGTGGGAGATACAGAGATGACAGGGGATGAGGCCTCACCCAGAAGACTGGGGGAGAAATCTCAGATAATTCGAAGTCTGCTTAGCCCAGAGTCTGTGAGCTGGTTCCCAGGCTTGTGAATGGACAGGCCTGGGTTTGAGGTTCCAATTGTGCAGAGGGTCAGTCTGCTTCACCAGGAGAGATGCTCAACTTCTCCCAGATCAAATACTGAACCCAAAAATTAATCCCGGCCTGAGCCCTGCAAAGACACAATCACAGCCTGAGCCTGACCTTGTCTATGAACTGAATTCTGACTTTGACTAGAAACTAAACCCACGCTCAGACCCCACCAAAAGCCCGCTGGCTTGCTCCCCAGGAGACCTTCAGCAGCATCCTGGCAGCCCTGGACCTCCTGAAGGCCTCTGGTCCCACCTCACCTTCCCCTTCTGCCTGAGTGACCCCTGGTGGATCATCTGAGCACTCGCTCACAACACCCTGCACCCGTCCTCCCACCGTGGTGGCCCAGTGACACCCCCCCACACACACACACACACACACCACCATCTACCTGCTCATCTACCCGAGCTGGCTGCAGAAGGGCCTCCTGCTGCGCGGAAGCACCTCCTGGCCCACCACCGCAGGGCCTCCGCACTGCCCCAGCCCTCCGCTCACTCTGCCAGCACTTTCTCCCATCCCCCTTTCCAGACGCTTCTACCAGTTCCTCCAGCGCACTCAGCCCCACCAGATATGCTCCTATGCTCACCTCTCACTTCCACGGGAAGATTGAGGCATCAGGCTGGAAGCACCTCACATTCCCCTCACACACCATAAACCACTGCTACCGCCTCCCCTTCCATCCTACAAGACAAGCGTCCCTCCTCTGCCCGCGTCCAACCTGCCCAGTGCCTGGACTTTTGGGGAGCTCCTTCAGCCCCTCTCAACTGAGCATCCTTAACATCTCCCCTCAATCTATAAACACCCTCAAATCTCACCCTAAAAAAAGAGCCTCCTTCAATCCTCTTCCCCTTGAGCTGTCACCAGTCTCCTCTTCACCCGCTTTCCCGGCCAAGCCTCCTCAGGAGTGTCTGCCCCCACAAATGAACTTCCTCGCCTGCACCTTCGCTGCGGCCAGAATTCATGCGCATGCTCCCAGCACTGTTCTCCCCAGGTTCCCAAGCATGCCCGTGTTGCAATAGACTCTCTCCCATCGTTCCTTGTCCTGGCCGCGTTTGCAACCACCTCTCCTGGTTTTCCTCCCACTTCCCAGGCGGTTCCTCCTCAGTTTCCTTTGCAGGCTCCTCTTCCCCTGCTTGTGTGGGGTAACATGCTGGTGGTCCCCCTAGGCCCCTGCTCTTCTCCACTCCACTCTCCCCCACCCCCTTACTTCCCTGGTGAGATCTTAATTATTCGCACATCAGTTGGGACTCCTGCTTGTAAGGAACAGAATCCCCCTGAAGTCGGCTGAAACCAGAAGGGATTTTAAGGAGATAAAAGATCGCAAAATCCCAAGGGCAGATGGTCTCAGGATCAGACTAGACCCAGGGCCTGGAGCACTGTAGGAGCCCAGGAACACCTTTCTCTTGGTCTCTCTGCTTTTCTTTGAACATCTGCCTGATTTTTCTCTCTTTATTTCCCATCCACAGGACAAAATATCCCTGACACAAACAGTTCCCAAATTTACATCCCATCCACGAGGACAGTGAGGTTCTGCTGGAATCTCCGAGTCCCACTCTCGAATTCCTGGGGAAGGACCCTGATTGGTCCAGCATCAAGCACCCGCAGCAGTCTTCAGCCAATCAGCTGTGGCCAGAAGCTAAGATTTCTGAAGAATGAGACAGTACTACGAGGATGGGTCAGGGCAAGTCCCAATTCCAAAGAATAGAGGGTCGAGCAGACAGAGCACTAGTGTTACAGGTAGTGAGTGGAACAGCTGGGGTAAGAAATGGATCTGTGCAAATTCAACGCCAGTGCTTTTTTCACCATGATATTTCTCTCAGATACTATCTGTTCATTTGTTAATTTATTCATTTATCAATAATTTTGAGGCACTAGCTGAGGACCAGGATCTGAAGTTTCAGCTATGAACAATACAAGCAAGGCCCCTTTTCTCACAAAATTCAGACTATTAAGGGGAGCTATTGATAGATCATTATAATATCATATTATTAATATATTAATAGTATATTATACTTCCAGTAATAGGGAATTTACTAGTTCATAAGGAAGTCAAATTCATTATTAGCCAACTCCAGTTAGGACAGTAGATTTCCAAAGTCTGGAGAGTAGCTTAGAGACAAGCAGGTCCAACCGGCTATATTCTTCAGGTCAACAAACGAAGCAGTCTTCCAGGATGTGAATTGCCACATGAGGCCTCACAAACTTGGTGCATTAGTTAACAGTGGCTTAAATGCAATAAAAGTTCAGTTCTCTCTTCATGTCCAAGAAGTCCAGAAGTATCTGTGAATGACTAGTAGAACCCTCCATGTGGGAGGGACCCAGGTTTCTTCTGTCCTATGCCTCTGCCATGCCTGGTCTCCATTTCCAAGGATATCTCATGGTTCAAGGCAGCTGCTCATAGAAACTTCTATGCCCACATTCTATCTAAAAGGAAAAAGGAATAAAGGGGGAAGGGCACACACAATCTCTTAAGGACATCTCACATAAGTTGCAAGCATCACTTCCACTGTATCTCATTGAGCTGAATGTGGCAACATTTAGCTGCAAGGGAGACTGGAGAATGCAGTCTTTAGTCAACCCTGTGTTCAACAGAAAATCAGAGTTGTAGGGTATTGAGGACCAGCAGTCTCTATCACGGAGGTCCTTGTTTATGGCTGCCTCCCAGTCATCTCCACTATTGGTCCTGACTCTGTTTAGAGCTACTTAGGGCAAAGCTGTAACCTTCACCGAACAGCAGTGGGGTGCTGGAGATGACTCACTCAAGACCACAAGAGCCAATTATTAAATTGGGGAGCATTTTGCAAGTCAGTTGGTAAATATTGCCACGATTAAAAATTAAATTATATAAACTGACAACTAAATAAGCTATATAGAAAAACAGAGGTAATAAATACATATTCAAAATGTATTACTTCCTAATTATTTTATTGCATTACTTTCTATGCTCTTGAGGTGATTTAGGTCTTCCGTTTCTGCGTGGTGTAAATACTCTATAATGATACGCTACTTGCTGCACATCTCTCCCTGCCTCTGTATTCAGGGACGTCACATTAGTAGCTTCAACATAATAAGAGGATTTACACCACAGAAATTGGCACACACTACAAATTTAGGCTTGAATTATTGTCTTGTTGATTATCAAGACCAGGAATCAGGAAACTTTAGGCAAGATGATATTTTTATATGTTGAACTAAGAATGATTTTCACATTTTTTATTTTATTTTATTTTTTGCAATTTCCTTTTATTTTATTTTATTTTATTATTTTTATTTTATTTCAAGAAAATATGAATGTAGGAACATTTTGGTTACATTTTATATCTTTGCCTCTCCCTAGCAAGGGTTAGAGCTGTAAAAACGTAACAAAGGAGAATATGCAGCAGACACCATATGAGGCTCTCAAAGTCTAAAATCTTTACTGTTTCACCCTTTACAGAAAGAGTTTGCTGACCTCCGGTCTAAACATTAGAAAGAGATGGAGAAAATGCTAATAATGCATATTATTGATATGTCAGGTCTGTACCTGTTGCATCGTAACCCACACAAAATTGGAGGAAATACTCTTCAAGCATTTGAAAACTATTATCTAATGCAGCAAAACCGTCACTCACATCATTGACAAACAGTACAAATATAGAGTACTGAAGCTGAAAGAGGTTTAAATTTCATGACTGTATTTTGTGGTTTGGGAAATATAATAGTTTTGCAGTAGATCATATATAAGATTTAATAACAATAATTTATTGGAAAAATAGCAGATTGGGATGCAACTCCATCTGTCAAATTATGGTTGAATCACAACTATCAGTTAGCTACAGATATGAGTTTGGCAAAAAAACAGTGAAAGTATCTTATAAGAATCAATTGGCTATATAGAATTTATAATATAGAATATTATATATTATCGATTTGATGTTACTTATATCAGTAAAATTTACAATAAGTTTATGAATGCATATGTATGCATATATTTTTGGAAAGCTGGTTATTAAAGTTTTGCCGGCACACCTACAGCTCTTTAAATACAGGAGCTTTACCCCTCAATCCACAAAAGGCCTGGTTTACCCACGTCTCCCAACACCCAGACCCTCTTACCACAGACCTCACCTCCATTCTTTCCATTCCTTTTTCTACAACTCCTACCTTTCAGAATTTGGACCTCTGATTTGTTTTTTTTTTTTTTTTTGCTTGTACATTTTCTCTCTCTGTCTTTTTGCTTCACCTTTCTGGATATTTTCTCAGCTTTATCTCAGAACCCCTTAATTGAGTTTTTTATTTATGCTCTCAAACATTTAACATTTAAGAGTTTTTTCTTCCCTGATCATTCCTTTGTCTGGCATCCTGTTCTTCTTTAATGGACACAACAGCTTCTCTTGGCTCTTTGAAAATATTAATGATAATGTACTCGATTTTTTAAAGTTTTTAATCTCCTTGCTTAGTCTCTGCTCCTGCCACGTAGCTTTTATCCCTTTGTTTGCTTTGTTTTGTTTTGTCTCTATCTTTTCTACTGGAAGCTCTCTGTGGCTTTCTGATTATCTTTTGCCGTCTTTATGTGAGGCATTACCAAAAGTACCAAGTCTCCTGAAGGAATGGATAATTCCTAGCCTAGGACAGAGAAAGTAGTAGATGAGCCCAGAACATCTTGTGATAGGAATTGCTCGAAGAATACTGGACACAGAGCCAGCTTGAAGGGGCTCCAATGGACAAACCTAGAACAAATTGAGCGTAAAAATATATATCAATAGTAACAGACTGTGATCTATTGGCTGAAATAAAATCCATGAGTGCACATTGATATAATTTGAAAAATAAGTACATGGGGAGGAGGTGTTTTGAGAGCCTCCAGCTAAATTGGGGTTCCAGTACCAAAGTGGCTAGCGACTCTGCCCTACAGGAAATGAAGGGGAGCCAGATGAGGGTGTTTACAGTGTGCCTTTCACAGAATATTTCTTCTACCTGCCAGGTGCCTAATGCCTAGTCGTCCAACCCATGACCAGGAGGTCTCTCTCACGGGAAACTTCTTCATGCTGGCAGACACCTTTGTGGCTCTTGTCTGACCCATGTCCAGCTTATGCCTGCCTGACCATTGCTCAGCACTGGGAGCCCAACTGTGGGTTCTCCTGGCATCCTGGGGAAACCTGGCCAGGGGCAGCCCCTGATTCTTCAGATGGAGGCACAAATTCAATACACCACTGCGATAGGAAGCAACTTCAATGATTTATTCCTTACAGATCGGGCAGGGAGGGAGCCATGAGTCAGGAGGACAGCCCTCTGTCCCCAGATCACCCAAGGCAGGAATGAAGAGTCATGCAGAGAGAGAGAAAAGTGCATGATATTTATAGCAGTATAAATGAGGAAATAGCGTGAGGGGCACTTTAAGTTCACAGGCAAGTGCCTGAGTGGTCCATTTAAAGGAAGCAGCAGGAAAATGGGGAGACCAGTCTGCTAGGTGGAGAGAAGCCTCCAAGTTCTTGTCTCTCACCACCAGCTTGAGCCATTTGGGTGTGATGTAGAGCCTGAAGCTGTGTCAAGGGTGACTGAGTGCCCTGCTTCTGGTATGAGAAAGTTACACTTGTATTCAAAGTGGATGTGGAGACACCATAAAATTATAAGAATTCACTAAAACCCATCCTTTGGTGCCTTGGCATTATATGTTAAGTATAAAGCAGTTGTATAATAGTTGCACAGTGAAGATCTATTGACTATAAGGGAAAGAGTGGTGGTGGCGGTGGTGGTGGTGGTGGTGTTCGGAGATGCATGTGAGAGATTGTGGCGGAAGGTTGAAGGGGTGGCAGTAGGAAAGACATCAGGGAGGAGGTGGTCCTCTCCCCAGGATGTCAGGGGCCTGACGGATATGGGGCTGGTGCCTCCTTGGAAAGCAATAATCTCCATTTAATTTTAATAACCTGTACCAGAGTTCCCTTTAGGTACGGAAGTGTGAGGGTATACCTTTGAGCAAAGAGCAAGAAGTATACGAAGATGATGGGCTCAGCAGACAGGGAGTTCAGGAAGAAAGGCAGAATGTCCTGTGTCCATTTGCATCTTAGGAGAGGCAGCCTGTGGGCATTGCTGGATGCAGGTTTAGTGTAAGGGGTGAAGTCACCTGTGGCACAGGGGGTGAAGTCATCTCCAATGTCAAGGTCTTGGGTTGGGGCGATGTCGTCTGAAGCGATGTCATCTCCAGTGGTAAGATTCTGAGCCAGGGCAATGTCATCTAGGATGTGGGGCTGGGGTGCTCTTTTCAAGTGGTTGCCCACTCGAGTTAGACCTCAGCATTTGTCATATTTGGTTGAAATAGTCATCTACTGGAGTGTTTGGACTTCTGGATTGTAAAGCAATGAAAGCACCCAAACCAGTAGTAATAAGACCAAAAATCAACAGAACAGTGTGCAGCTGCCCCAACTGTGTTTGTTTGGGTGGATGTTTAGGTTCAAATGGGTCCCCCATAAGAGGAGCAGCTGCCTGGCCTGTGGGACAATCTGTGGTTAATGAGTCCCAGGAGTATGTGTGCTCTTAGTCTGGGCTCCAACCCTTGTGCAATGGGAGCGAGATAAAAAATGTATTTAAAAATATGTTAAGGCCTACAGCTAACTAGAGAACTGTAGGAGCTTATTTGTTGTATTAGAATTTGAAAAGGATTTGTTTGAGGAGATCATTATGTCTTTCAGTTAAAATGACTATTTGGGATCTCTCAGGGACATGAACTTTGTATTAAATGCCTCTCCCAAGAGCCCAGCCTAGTGTACTCTAATGAAGTGAAATGTGTGCCCTGGTTACTTTTGGTAATATCTACAACTCTGGAGGGAGTACGGAGTGTCCTACCAAGGCCTTACATGATGGCCTCAGTATATATGGAGATGTGTGATTTTGGTTTGCACTTTGGGTTTCTGTGAGGCAAGACATTCTCAGAATTGTGTGGTTTTGTTTTGTTTTGTTGTTTTTTTATCTTCATGGGGACAACTTTTAGGTAATGGCCTAACAGTTTATAATAAATGTGAAGATGGGGTCATTTGTTGATGAGGGTATCTAGTGCTAAGATAACTGCCTGAAGTTTGGCCAAGTGTGTCATCTCTTGGGACCCATCCTTTATCAGGGACATCCTGGCTAAGGGCTGGGAAGCAACAACTGTCCACTGAGCTACTCCACACATTATTGTCAGCAACGCCATTCACATAGTCTACAAACTCCCCTTACTCTTCACTCAGTGAGTCTCAAGGGGCTTTCCAGGTCATCAAGGGGCCTGGGGGAGGGGTGGCCTCTCCAGTGCCCTGGCATCTGGCAAAGGACTGAGGACAGGGGAAGCCACCCCCTCTTGCATGTGGAATGTACCAGAGGGTCCCAGTTGCCTCCACCCTGTCTTAGGGAAGACTTAGTAGCCATGCCAAGATTGTGGGTGCCATTTCTATTACCCAAAGCATAATGAGCATCTAGGTATGAATGGTGACAGGCTCAGGGTCTATGAGAGCCTCTGTTTCCAAGAAATCCTAGTATGTAGCCAGTCATTTGTTGTTTTAATAATGTATAGTATGAGGCCAAGAGGGACGATATCTTACATCAGAAGCCCTGGGGCAACTAATGGCCATCATATTCCACAGACTCCAGGTGGAATTATAAAAAGTTGCCAAAGTCTCTGTAGGGACTAGTTTTTTAGGGCACTCACAGGAGTGCCTGTTGATTTTAATTTAGAAGTAAAATAAATAAGGAATATGTTGCCACCAGAACCCAAAAACTGCTCCAAGATATATTGGACTTAAATGTCCTTAATGCATGTATCAAATGAATCTCCTTGAAGGAGGATGTCCTCAATGTAACATTGTACCTGTGCTCCTGGAGAAGGTGGATGTCATTAAGATCTTGTCTGCAAAGATTATGCGTGATGACAAAGCTGTCGCCAATGGGTAGCCTGGAAAGGTGTACTGTGTACCTTCAGAAGTGGTGTCAAATTGCAGCTGAGAGTATCTTGAAATAGGCACTAAATAGAACATGTTAGCTAAATCTATAAGAGCAAAATATATACCAGTTGTTGACTGAATAAAATTAGCAACTTTAATAATATAATGTATTGGGTACAGAGCCCTTGATGGATGGGACCACAGCATTAAGGTTGTAGTAATAAAACACCCTTTGGGGACAGGGAAATATTGGGCTGTTAAATGGAGACATGGTGGATATAACCACTCTTTTATTAATTAGGTTCTATATAATAAATTGTAATATTTGAGACCTTGTTTTAACTTACATTAGGCCACATTAACTAACTTGGGGTTCACAGAGTCCCATTTTATCAAACCAATTTGTAAATGCCAAAAGCTTACTTTAATTATGATTTATTACTTATTATATCAGAGCATCTATGTCCAACATAGAATATTTTACAGCCATGGGTGTATGACTATGGGAAATATAGGCAAAGCTATAATTAAAGTGAGGCATATTTATTTTTTCCATTTTGTATTTAGTTACTGTATCAAGATTATAGGGGCAGAATGTTTAAATTTAGTGGGATTCCCAAGAGTAACTATAATTTGAGCCCCAATATTGATCAAGTCCATGAATTTTTGTTAATTAGTGCATTTTATCAAAAGTTAAACTAGAACCTATGTTGTAGAGGCACAAAAGCCAATCAGTGTCCATTTTCTCTTTTTTTATGTAAATTCTTTAGTATATGAATTTTAAATATGTAATTGAATCAAATTATGGAAAATACATCATATATACAATTTGTTTATTATAAACTGTGAGAATTAAAAATAAAATCCTAAGCTCCCCAATCCCCCAACTGACTGAATAGACCCCCTCTTGGGCAAAGGGGACCCCAGAGAAACCTTAAAAACTGAGTTTCTGGCCATGATAGGATGGGAAGTCAGACACACTTCATTACACCCGCTTCCTTTTGCAGTTTGATACAACAACTGACCAGCATTAATGTTAAAATAGAGATCATAAGACTGACCGAACAGACTCTTTGGGCAATAAGATACCAAATTATAAACAGGACCTAAGGCCAAGCCAGGCAAGAATTAAGTCATGTGCCCTCTACAGAATACTTAAAGGATAAACCATGTTCTAACTGCCACAAAGGTTTTCCTTTTTCTCTAACAGTAATACAAGCACTGGCCTCAAGATAAGCAATATTAAAACAATTGCAGCTCACCCACTACCAGACACTAACTAACCAACCCCCTGTTCCACAAGCCATAACTATAGCTTTGATTGGACAAGAGACTGATTTCAGTAACTGTCTCCTAATAAGAGACCACCAACCATGAACTGGTTGTGGCTAGGTTGCAGAAGCTGCACACTTGAGTGCCTTTGTGTCCCTGCTTCACCTTTTGACATATAGGGTCTAATTGTAATGAATTTAAATTTTAAGTTTCCACCCCAAAGTGAACAAGTGTCCTGTGTAACATATATGTTTATACAATATACATGCCTTAGGACCCTCTTTGTGAATATTCATAGCTCTTCCTGTAAACTATTGAATAGATATACTTGGCCAACCCACTCAGCATAAATTCCTGTGTCACCCCCCCCCCAAAGTGCTTGCTACCAGTCTCTGCCAGAGGCCACACTTCCCAACCTGCAGAATGGCCAGCCTGTGGGTTGTAACCCTTTATAAGAAAGTCTTCATTTTAAGTTTATAAATTTGTGATTTTTAAATTGACAACTGTATTTACATTAAAATATTATATATAATTTATTTAATTACCTTTTATTTTCCCTCTCTATCTAAGGGTTTGTTTATAAATCAATAAGTAATCTAGGTTCTCATCCTTCAGGAGGGCAAAAATAAATAAATAAATAAGCAAGCAAGCAATCTAGAGCTAGCTCTATGTTTGCTAGACTTGGAGTTTGCTTAGTACTTTTAAAGTTTTTCTTGGACTTGAAGCTGTATAAAACAGTAGTCTCTTTTTTTTAATTTTCTGTTTCTTTCTTTTTTCTTTCTTTTCTTTTAGGTTTTTAGCCACATGAGCTGAGGCTGTTATTAATAATTTCTTTCTCTAGTTGATTAGAGAAAAAAAGGGAAAAGTAAGGGGACCCAGTGCTTGTAGGCAGTAGCTTCTCTCTGGGACAGTCTTCTCACTGCAAGATAATCAGTCCCTTTTTTCCTTTTTTTTTTTTCTTTTAAATAATATCCTTAGAAAGACTTGTATTTCTATATAGCTAATATATATATATATATACATATATATATGCATACCTCACTTTATTGCACTTTACGGATAATGCATTTTTAAGAAATTGAAGGTCTGTGGCAACCCTGCATCCAGCAAGTTCATTGACGCCATTTTTCCAACAGCCAGTGCTCACTTCACATCTCTATGTCACATTTTGGTAATTCTTTCAATATTTCAAATATTTTCATGATTATTACATCTGTTACAGTGATCTGTGATCAGTAATCTATGATATCACTGCTGTAATTGTTTTGGGGCACCACGAACTGCACTCACATAAATGGTGAACTTAATCAATAAATCTTTTGTGTGTTCAGACTCCTCTGCCAACCAGGCTGTTGCCTTTCTCTCTCCCTCTCCTTGCACCTCTCTGTTCTCTGAGACTCAACAATATTGAACTTAGGACAATTAACAACCCTACAATGGCCTCTAAGTGTTCAGATGAAAAGAAGAGTCACATGTCTCTCACTTTAAATCAAACGCTAGACATGATTAAGCTTAATGAGGAAGGCATGTAGACAGCCATGATAGGCTGAAAGCTAGGCCACTGGAGCCAGTTAGCCAAGTTGTGAATGCAAAGGAAAAGTTTTTGAAGGAAATTAAAAGTGCTACTCCAGAAAACATATGAGTGATAAGAGAGTGAAACAGCCTTATTACTGATATGGAGAAAGTTTCAGTGGTCTGGATATAAGATCGAACTAGCCACAACTTGGTCTTAAGCCAAAGCCCAATCCAGAGCAAGACCCCAACTCTTCAATTTGATGAAGCCTGAGAGAGGTGAGGAAGCAGCAGAAGAAAAGTTGGAAGTTAGCAGAGGTTGATTCATGAGGTTTAAGGAAAGAAGACATTGCCATGGCATAAAAGTACAAAGTGAAGCAGCAAGTGCTAATGTGGAAGCTGTAGCAAGTTATCCAGAAGATCTAGCTAAGATCATTGAAGGTGGCTACATTAAACAACAGATTTTTCAATGTAGACTCAGCCTTCCACTGGAAAAAGATGCCATTTAGGACTTCCATAGCTAGAGAAGAGAGGGTAATGCCTGACTTCAAAGCTTCAAAGAAGCTAACTCTCTTGTTAGGGGCTAATGCAAATGGTGACTTAAAGTTGTAGCCAATGCTCACTTACTGTTTTGAAAATCCTATGGCCCTTAAGAATTTTGCTAATTCTACTCTGCCTGTGCTCTAGAAATGCAATGACAAAGCCTGAATGACAGCACATCTGTTTACAACATGGTTTACTGAATATTTGAAGCCCACTGTTGAGACCTACTGCTCAGAAAAATAAGATTCCTTTCAAAATATTACTACTCATTGACAATGCACCTAGTCACCTAAGAGCTCTGATGGAGATGTACAAGGAGATTAATGTTGTTTTCATGCCTACTAGCACTACATCCATTCTGTAGCCCATGGATCAAGGAGTAATTTCAACTTTCAAGTCTTATTATTTAAAAATACATTTTTTAAGGCTATAGAGCTTCCATAGATAGTGATTCCTCTGATGTATCTGGGCAAAATAAACAGAAATCCTTCTGAAAAGGATTCACCATTGTAGATGCCATTAGGAACATTCATAATTCATGGGAGGAGGTCACAATCTCAACATTAACAGGAGTTTGGAAGAAGTTGATTCCAACCCTCATGGATGACTTTGAGGGACTCAAGACTTCAGCGGAGGAAGTAACTGCAGTTGTGGTGGAAATAGCAAGAGAACTGGAATTAGAAGTGGAGCCTAAATATGTGACTGAATTGCACAATCTTATGAGAAAACTTGAACGGATGAGAAGTTGCTTTTTATGGATGAGGAAAAAGAGTGGTTTCTTGGGAAACCACTGCCTCTACTCTTGGTGAAGATGCTGTGAACATTGTTGAAATGACAACAAAGGATTTAGAATATTACTTAAAATGAGTTGATAAAGCAGTGGCAGGGTTTAAGAGGATTGACTCTAATTCTGAAAGAAGTTTACTGTGGGTAAAATGCTATCAAGTAGCATTGCATACTATAGAGGAATCTCTTGTGAGAGTCAATCAATGCAGCAAACATCACTGTTGTCTTATTTTAACAAATTGCCACAGCCATCTCAGCCTTCAGCAACCACCACCCTGATCAGTCAGCAGCCATCAACATCGAGCGAGGCAAGACCCTCCGCCAGCAAAAAGATATGATGCACTGAAGGCTCAGATGATTGCTTGTTAACATTCTTTAGTAAAGTAAGGTATAAATATTTTTAAAACATATTTCTATTGTACACTTAATAGACTACAGTGTACAATAGAGTATAAATATAACTTTTTTTTTGAGGCAGGGTCTCACTCTGTCACCCAGGCTGGAGTGCAGTGGCGTGATCATAGCTCACTGCATCCTCCAACTCCTGAGTTCAAGCGATCCTCCCACCCTAGCCTCCCAAAGTACTAGGATTACAGGCATGAGCCACCACACCCAACCAAACTAATTTTCATATGCACTGGGAAACCAAAAATTTCTTGTGACTGGCTTTATTGGGATATTCACATATCCCAATAGTAGTAGTCTGGAACTGAATACACAATATCTCCGAGGTATCTGTGTATATATTTTTTCTTTTCTCTCTCTTTTGGGATGTTTACCTGACAAGTTGCTGGTGGCATTTAGTAGCCTCTGTTGTGAGCAGCAGTCTCCACTTGTGATTCCTGTTTCTTGGTCTTGCTGATTATGTTGGGCTGTTTTGGCTCGGTGGATAGTAACTGGGAACTCCTGGAGAGGGGTCAGCTCCTCCTAGACTCATATGCCACTGTCTCCCATCCAAGGGTGGGGAACCTGGACCTTCTGATTTCAAGATTTTTCTTTTTTAAGCACCAAAGGAGGCAAGAAAAGCTTCCTCTTTCTCTGCTGAACCCCTTTTAATAAAAAGATTTGTTCTGTAAAATTTGGATTCAGTCAAAAGGCTGCAGTCAAGGATCCAGAAGGCCACAGAAGGCCACCCTAAGGCCACAGGTTCCCCACGAGTCTTTGCCACATCATGTCAGTGATTAGACCCATTATACCTCATAGGGTCAAGGACGAGGGGTGACAGCAGCAAGGAATGCAGCAACAGAGCTGTGCCTGGCAGCACTTAGTCTTCCAAAGCTTCATGGGGACTCAGGTTAAGTCACCCCCATCTGGGACTGGGGTTAGGCAATTTGACTTTTCACACCAGCTCTACTTCTCCAGCACAGTGAGCCCAGCACCTTGTCACCCTCTCTGACTTTACTAGGAGGGAATCCAAACTGAAAGCCTGGCATCCCGTGTCTCTGTCTCCAGAGATATGGAAGTAGAGCTCCACCGTCCTGGCCAGCTTAGTCTGGTTCAACACCAGGATTTCACAACTTACAGCCGATACAGTCCTGACCACTACTACCAAGACCCCAGGTCACTGGAACAGGACTCCCGGCTCGGGGGCCAACATATCCTAGAGCAGTGGCCTGCTGTTCAGTGGCTTGATCCCAGGAAGGGCTGCTGGTGCCGTGCGGGGAAACACACCCTCCTGACAATGGGACCTGCCCTCAGGTGGCTGTAGGGAAGTCCTACAGCTCCAAGTGCTGTCTACAGCTACCGAAACTTCCAATTTCAAGAGAATCCCCAAGGCTACACTAGACATGGCATGATGCAGCTACAGACCACTAGCAAGCAGTGGTTCCTTCCCAAAGGAATGGGGCTATTTTGTAGAGGCAGTTAGAAAGTCATTTGCAGCTAATGGACATTATGGAGGTGTATAACCTGCACCAACACACTCCATCCTTCACTTCCAGAGGAGGTGGCTCACGCCTGTAATCCTAGCACTTTGGGAGGCTGAGGCAGAAGGATCACTTGAGGCTAGAAGTTCAAGACTAGCCTGAGCAAAATAGCAAGACCCCGTCTCTACACAATAATAAAAAATTAAAAAATTAGCCAGGTGTGGTGGCACATGCCTGTAGCCCCAGCTACTTGGGAGCCTGAGACTGAGGCAATAGGATTGCTTGAGCCCAGGTGTTGGAGGTTGCAGTGAACTATGATGATGCCACTGCATTCTAGCCCAGGTGACAGAGTGAGATCCTATTTTTTTTAAAAAAGTCCTAGCTACTCAGGAGGTTGAGCCAGGAGGATCACTTGAGCCCGGGAGTTGGAGGCTACAGTGAGCTGTGATTGCACCTCTGCAGTATGGATGACAGAGCAAGACACTGTCTCTAAAAAAGAGAGAGATGGTACAACTAAACGCAGTGCGTGATCTGGAATTTTCGGCTGTAAAAGACATTATAGGCACAATTGGCAAAATCTAAACAAGGTCTGTAGATGAGGTAATAGCCCAAATTGATGTTGATTTCAATGCTAAAAAGCATGAAAAGGGGTAAAAGGGCATCATTATTAAAAAATGAGTGTACATTTTGGGGGAATCTGGTGAAGAGTAGACAGGAATTCTTACGATTTTTCTCTAAGTCTGAAATTAGGGGGAAACAGTTTTTTAAAAGAAAAAATTAAAAAGCTGATCAAGAACTGTGTGCACATGGGTCCGGCTTGTTGACAGTGAGCACATCGAGAGGTCTAACTACACTTTCTGTTTCCAGCCTAACCTACTTCTAGAAGTACCTGAGTCATTTTGGGGTTCCCAGTGTAAACCCCATTGCTTGATAGAACCATTGGGATGTAAGATGCAGCTTTCCAAGGTTTGTTGAGTCAAATGTCGCTCTCTGCTCCAGCTTCCAAAATGCTGCTGCAATAATACTTGAAATTTGCTCAGAGAGTAAATCTGAAGCGTTCTTACCACACCAAAAAAAAAAAAGTATAGACCAGGCAAGGTGGCTCATGCCTGTAATCCTAGCACACTAGGAGGCTGAGGTGGGAGGATTGCTTGAGCTCAGAAGTTTGAGACCAGCCTGAGCAAGAGTAAGACCCAGTCTCTTCTAAACATAGAAAAATTAGCTGGGCCTTGTGGCACCTGTAGTCCCAGCTACTAACTTGGGAGGATGAAGCAGGAGGGTTGCTTGAGCCCAGGAGTTGGAGGCTGCAGTGAGCAATGATGACACCACTGCACTCTACCCAGGGGAGACAGAGCAAGACTCTTTCTCAAAAAAAAAAAAAACAACTATGTAAGGTGACAGATATGTTAATTAGTTTGGTTGTGGAATCATTTCACAATGCATACTTATATCAAAACATCATGTTGTACACCCTAAATATATACAATTTTTATTTGTGAATTATACCTCAATAAAACTAAAATATTTTAATGCTGCTGCCATCATCTCCTCTGCTGTTCCCTTTGTCTTTGTGGGTTTAAATATTTTAATAAAATCTTTTTGCTGTCACTCTTTGCTGAAACTCTTCAGTGGAGTTTCAGGAAAAGGCACATGTCCAACGTGTCATCGTCAATTGGATGTCCTTGGCTGTGTTTTCCAATCTTCTACAGTGACAGGCATTGCTTGCGCAATTTTAAAATATATTTAAACACATAAGAGTTAAGTATTGTAAACTCATATGAAACAATTTAGGAATAGGATGTTCATCGGGTTTCTGACAGGAGGATAATTAAGCTCTGTAAAGAGGCTGAGTAATGTAAGAAAAGTACTTGGATATACCTTGGGTTCAAATTCAAAGGCTGCCTCTTATTAGCAATGTGCCCTGGAGGTAAATAAATTCCTCTGCGGACGCATTTTAACCCTTGTACAACAGCCACTGTTAAAAAGGGAAGGGAAGCCACCACCGGCTGTGGAGGAAGTGTCTGTAGGGTGAACCGCACAAGGCTTTTGAACGTCCTGTTATAGTTCAAATTTCACCGAATTCTTGAGGCGAAAGGCAAGCTCGCACGCCCAGGCCAAAGCCCTCCTTTGGGGCTGAGGCTCTGGAAGGAGCCGGGCCGCTCCCACAGGTCGCGAACGCAGAACCGAGGCTACAGCCAGGCGCTGTCCCACGCACCAGGAGCAAGGTCAGAATAAATCCGAGGAGTGGGTCAGGTCAAAGGCTCCGAAGCCACACCCCGGCCCGATGGGTGCAGAGCGCGATCCACACCTGGAGCCACAAGCGCTCCCATGCCCGGCAGCCCCAGGTGCGCGGAGTCCGGGGAAAGGGAGGGCCCGCGAGGAGCGGCCTTTCCGTCTTGGGCCACACGGGGGCAGCAGAGGACAGCGGAGAAAACCGAGCGGTCTTGGGGAGGAGGTGGGAGAAGGTAGGAGACCGACTGGGGGAAAGGGACTAGAAAAAGAAAGGAAACACACCAAAAACAGAAATGGCAGAAAAACGAAGGGCGCTGAGAGAGACAGACAGCGATAAAGGCAGGAAGCGCTAACAGTGACAGCGACCCTCACGTGTGGACAATGACCGTCTGCACGGTGCTGGGCACTCACTCTGTCACATGGTATTAATATTGTGAGCTCATTTCATAGTTGAAGAAACTGAGGATGAGACACGACGCGGCCAGTTGTCAAGTCACAGAATGGGCACTAGATCACTTACTGGCTGGTTATAACCTGTCTGTGCCTTGCTTTCCTTTCTACTTGGCAGGATTATTGTGAGGGTGGAATGAAATAGCATATGTAATGCGCTAAAGCAGCACCTGGCACATAATAAACACTCAATAAACACCGATGATGATGATGATGATGATGATGTTACTGTTGTTGAATCCTCACAACATGGAGGAGGGCCTTAGGTTTCCAGGTTTGTAGAATGCTGCTGAAAAATACCCCCACCCCATATTACAGATAGGAAAATGAGCCCAGAAAGATCACAGGACTTAGCACACAGATCTAGAGCCAGGGAACACCAGGGCCAGGATTCAAAATCAGGGCATTTGATCCTTTCTTCCAGCACGCCCTCTGCCTCAGCAGGGAACAGAAGGTGCCTGCTCAACCTAGTTGCTGAAATTCCGTTCCACACTTACCTGCCGAGTGCAGCCTGATGCCGGTGGGGGCTCAGTGGTGGGTCCGCCCGCATTTTGCTCTCTAGCAGCTTACTTTCAGGAATGAAAGGACAGCTGGACAGCAGGCCAGAGGTCTTGTGGATGTGCTCACCATCCCTGTCAGGGACAAAGGGAGGCAGATCTGGTCCTGCTTGTGCCCCACACCCTCAATTTCTAGCCCATCAGGGACAAATATCTGGATAGTGAGCACAGCAAAGAGATGGCAGCAGGAGAGGCAGCCTGTTGGGATGGGAGGTGGGCTGCACCTCGTCTCCAAAAGCCTGACCTCCGACTGCAGTGGGGCCCCCTCTTAACCACCCTTCCCTGCCCAGAACTCTTCTGAAAAATGGGGACAATAGTGACCGTTTTGTCCTCAACAGGGCACGGCTGGAGGATGAAATGAGGTGATGAGCACAAAGGGCCAGGCTGGCACACAGGACGTTCCCAGCAGGGAGTTATGTTGCTATCTGTGAAGGAGAATGATGACAATAATACTCTCACAGGGCTATTTTGGAGTAAAAGAGATGATTTGTGTTTGTTCCAGGGCCTTAGACACAGCAGATCTCAATTAGATATGCTGCCATGATTTGGGGGCCCCACAGGGACACATGGACCCCAATACAGGTTGGTCTTTTCAGCCAACAATAATAACTTGGGGACAAAGCCCCCTGCAGCCCTGAACCATGTACCTCAAGAAGAAAGTGTTCATGGGAAGGCGAGCCCTTCAAAGAAGGTGACCTTTCGGGCCTCCTTCAAGGAGCCCTGGGTCAGCCCCTGCTGTGCCTACTGGTGGCCAAGCGATCCTCTCTCCTTATACACCCCCCTCATCCCCTGGCCCTCACTCTCAGCAGGTGACCCCAGACCCTGCTTCACAGAGTCAGCTGTGGCCCAAAATAAATGAGCCTCACCACCACCCTTCCCCTTCAACAGTGGCCAGCATCCTCCACCACCTTGCCCCTGTCCTCCTGCCCCTCTGAAAAGCAGGGTCCTTCCTTCTGCCCAGAGCCGCCCTCCACCTGTGCACCTCTTCCTCCACCAGCCCCTCTCTGTCCTGCAGCTGCCCACCAGCAGCCAAGCTTGCCCCGCACACAGCAGATCACTGCCCAGCCCTTGCTTTCTCCCTGCCCACCCCACTCTCCCCTCTCCCCTCCCATGGCTCCCGCCTCCACCCCTCTCCTCTGAAACAAAGGCCCCTGTCCCCTCATGAAGGTTTCTCACCCTCTCTAAAGAAGCTTTGTGAATTTTCCAAACAAGCAATAACAGGAAACCTTCTCTCTATTTACCAAATCAACCCCTTAGCAGCATGACGCAGCGTCAGCCCTCCCTCCTGCCAAACCCTCCATGCTCTTTTGATGCCAGTTACTCCAGGTTTTCCTCCTACCTCTCTGGCCATGTCTATTTGGACTCCTCTGTAAGCTCCTCTTCCGTGCTGCTGGCAATTCCTAAAGTCTCCGTCTCCAGCCCAGATGCCTCTTCTGAGCACAGATCCGCATGCCCAAATGCCTCCTGTCCCTCCCTCCTCGTGTGTCCCACGGAAACCTGTTAAAAACTTGAGCTGACTTCCTCCTCCCCACCTTGGACATTGCCATCTCTACGCCATCAGTCACCCAGGCCTGAAACCTCAGCATGACCCAGCCTTCTCTAGCTCTCACCCCCGCGGCAACCTTCACGTCCTGCCAGCTCTTCCAAAACTCCCTCAAGTCCACCTTCCTCCAGTGGGCCCAGGAAACGCTTAAGACAGCAGTCCCCCGCACACCCCTCGGGGACATCTTCCCCGCCTGCCCCAGGCTCCATTAGGGGCTCCCTCCTTAGAGCTCCTGCTGCCCCCTGTGCACAGCAGCTTGTGACCCGGCAACTCAGGGACCAGGTCAGCCTACAGATGTGCCCCTCACTGCGTTTCCCCTCTCTGTGGGCACCAGCACACAACTTTTAAAAGTGAGTCGCTGCCCAATGTTTCCTGGGACCACCTTAAAAAGTACCACAAACCAGTTGGCTTAAAACAACAAAAATTTATTCTCTCACAGTTCTGGAAGCTAGAAGTCTGAGATCAAGGTGTCAGTGGGCCATGCTCCCTCCAAAGGCTCTAGGGAAGAATTCTTCCTTGCTTCTTCTGGCTTCCTTCAGGTGCATGCCCGCAGTCCTTGGCACTCTGCAGCTGTGACAGCATAACTACTGTGTTTCCCCGAAAATAAGACGGGGTCTTATATTCATTTTTCCTCAAGAAGACTCACTAGGGCTTATTTTCAGGGGATGTGTTATCCTCCCCTCAAAGCCTCAGCTTGCAGCACGCACAGGATGGCCGGGACCTGACAGGGGGAGCCGACCTTGTTGGTGGGGCTGCCCGCACCTTTCTGGTCACCTCTGTGATAGTAGCTGTCACTATGGGGCAGATGAGAAGGGCTGCTCGTCTTCTTTACCGCTCCGCGACGAAATGCATGGGTTGTGCAGATACACTGCGTAGCCACGCCCATCACTAGGTCTTATTTTCGGGGTAGGGCTTATATTGTGCAAATGCTTAGAAATCCTGCTAGGGCTTATTTTATGGGTAGGTCTTATCTTTGGGGAGACTCAGTAACTCCAATCTCTGACTCTGGCTTCACAAGGACATCATCTGTGTGTCGATGCCTTTGTTTGTTTGTTTGTTTGTTTTCTTATAAGGACAACAATCATTGGATTTGGCTCACCCTGATCCCTATGATTCCAATACAAAGAACCTATTTCCAAATAAGATCCCACTCTGAGGTTCCATATGGACATGAACTTGAGGGACACTATTTAACTCAGTATATTTAAAATCAGGAGATTTTGCATAAATATCTGTATTACTTCTCTTTTGAAAAGTCAGATCTGGCATCTGAGATCGTCCTGCTTCTGAGAGTCCCACGTGGTGGTGGGAGCTGGGAAGCAGCCTCCTCGTTCACATTGACCCTGCGCACACTCCACCCACCACAGCCCCTTCCTCAAGGTGTCTGACAACTGCAGTAGCAGCAGGTACTACAGGAAACTCCCAAACTCATCCTCCTGGAAACTTCTAGTAACTGTCTGCCAGAGTCAGAGGGAGAGGCCAAGTGCAGTGTCTGCACCTGCCGGCAACCTGAGCACTTCTCCCTTTTACCTTGTCTGCCTGGTCCCTGCAGCAGCTTTCATCTAGAGCCTGACCGTATGATAATGACATGTTCGTGGGACTCTCACTCGCTGGATGACCCTATCCATACCCCACCCATGTCCCCTTGTCCTTACCATTCCTGAGCCTGCCTGCCCACCTCCAGCTGTCAGCACCTGCTTTACCTAAGGGCTTCCCTGGCTACCAAAGCCCAGTCTTGCCCCATGTGCCAGCCATCGACCACTGACTGACAGGGTTGGCGTATAAACACCCCAGCTCGGGAGGAATAATTCTAGAGATGTGTTCTACACTGGAGTTCCCAGAACCCCCAGCAGGAGGAAGCTCCAGCTCCTCACAGTGGCAACTTGCTTCAGTAACGCACCCTCGGTTGGCTCCAGCCTGCCCTGTCTCACTTCCTCTCTCTCCTGGGAAAGTGCTTCCTGGGATTACCTCTGAGATAAGGTATTTGTGCAAGAGCTTTTATCTCAGGCTAGCCTTCTGGAGGAAACCAAATCTGAGGACAGAAACATGGTCTGTTTGCCTTCTTCATCTCCCCACCCGCAGAATGCAGCACAGTGAACCAGCACGTCCTGAAGAGCACTTGTTGTCCACTCATTTATTCAGCTGTACGAATCTAGCTCCACTTCAGGCCAGGCCCAGGTTACGTGCTGGGATATAATGAAGAGAGGGTCCACTATGTTTCCTGCCCTCCTGAATCTTCTAATCCAGGGAAGACCGACTGTCAGGAAAACAGAGACTGCTGCACCTTTTCGCTTTAGTCATTCTTGTGGTTAGGTATTGGTATCTCCTTGTAGTTTTCATGTGCATTTCCCTGATGAGGGGTGATATTGAACATCTTTTCTTGTACAACTCCTGATTTTATAATTTTCTTTTGCACTAAAATTATAATTTTCTGTCGCACTGAAAATTTTGGTTGCTAACAACTGTTTGTTTGCATTGATGGATTTGTTTCCCTCTATCTTTTCCATTTCTATTAGTCACTGGCTATAAAATTCAATGACTCATGGGAAGCAGCAAAGTGGGACAGTGAGGGTTTTGGAGTCTGGTAGCCAAATGGAGACCCTGCATCAATAGCTTCAGGCTGAGCAGTCTTGGACAAGACACTTAAAATCCCCAAGCCTCAGCCTTTTATTTTTAAAATGGGGATTGTCCTCATCGACAGTAATTATTATTATTAGCTACCATTTATCAAGCATCTTCTATGTTCCAGGCTTTATGCTAAGTGCATTACTTACATACTAAGTATGTTTATATAATGTAAAGTACTTGGAACAGTGCCCAAAACATAGTAAGCTCTATATTAGTATTATATTTTATAAATTTATTTTCATTGTGGTAAAACATTCGTAACATAAAATCTGCCATTTTAAGCATAAATTTTAAGTGTCGAGTTCAGTAGCATTAAGTACATTTCACATTGTTGTGCAACCATCATCACCATCCATCTCCAGAACTATTTTCATCCCATACTGAAACTCTGCACCCATGAAACACTAATTCTCCGTTCCCTTCCCCAAGCCCCAATAACAACTGTTATACTTTCTTTATCTATGAATTTGATTACTCTAAGCACTTCATATAAGTGTAATCATACATTATTTGTCCCTTTTGCCTGGTTTATCTCATTTGGCATAATGTCTTCAAGGTTCATCTATGTTGTTGCATGTATCAGAATTTCATTCCCTTTTAAGGCTGCCTTTCTTATTTTCTGCTGGTCGTTTTATTCATTATTGAACGTAAGTCATTGAAGTCTCCAATGATTATTATAGAACTGTCTACTTCCTCTCTTCAATTTTGTCCATTTTTGCTTCATATAGTTTGAGGGTCTGTTATTAGGTGCATAAATGTAGTATATTATTATAATTATCATTATTACTATTTAATCCTCACAACTATGAAGTAAAACTGTTATTATCCCCATTGTTACTTAAGAAATACATTTTATAAGGCTATAGCTATGGTATTAATAGATTAAGATAAGATTAAGGCTATAGCTGTGATGATTACACTGCTGGCATTCTTCAAAATTTGACTCTTTTTACCTTGTAAATGTCCATTCCTTTCATTTTGCGTTCCATACTCAATAGCCTTCTCCACAATTATTATCTGCTGATCTTCAAGCATGAGTTTCACTATACATTGTTCAAGGCTGATTTTGGATCTTTGCAAATATCTGTGTGCTTTAATAACCTCATCTAAAATTTCACACCAAATAATAAAAGATAATTCAGAAAACAAATCATATGGAGCAAAGAACAAATGATGAGCTGAGACTCTTATGTCCGGGGTTTATTTTAGATTGCATAGTAAAAATATACCTTGTTTTATTGTACTTCACAGATATTGCATTTTTTTTTTACAATGGAAGCTTCTTGCTAGTCCTTCAATGAGCAAGTCTATCAACACAATTTTTTAAACATCAGGTACTCACTTCATGTCTCCATGTCATATTTTGGTAATTCTCACAATATTTCAAACTTTTTCATTATTATTATATCTGTTATAGTGATCTGTGATCAGTCATCTTTGATCTTACTATTGTTTTGGAGCACCACGAACTGCACCCACATTAGATGGTGATTTAATCAATAAATGTTTTGTGTGTTCTGATTCCTCTGCCAACCAGGCTGTTGCCTTTCTCTCTCCTTCTCCTTGTGCCTCCCTGTTCCCTGAGACTCAACAATATTGAAATTAGGACAAATTAATAACCCTACAATGACCTCTAAGTGTTCAGATGAAAGGGAGGGTCACATGTCTCTCACTTTAATTCAAACACTAGACATGGTTAAGCTTAACGAGGAAGGCATGTAGACAGCCATGATAGGCTGAAAGCTAGGCCTCTGGAGCCAGTTAGCCAAGTTGTGAATGCAAAGGAAAAGTTTCTGAAAGAAATTAAAAGTGCTACTCCAGGGAACACATGAATAATAAGAAAATGAAACAGCCTTATTACCGATATGGAGAAAGTATTAGTATTAGCGGTCTAGATAGAAGATCAAATCAGCCACAACATTCCCTTAAGCCAAAGCCTAATCTAGAGCAGGACACTAACTCTCTTCAATTTGATGAAGCCTGAGAGAGCTGAGGAAGCAGCAGAAGAAAAGTTTGAAGCTAGCAGAGGTTGATTGATGAGGTTTAAGCAAAGAAGCCATCTCCACAACATAAAAGTTCAAGATGAAGCAGCAAGTGCTAATGTAGAAGCTGCAGCATGTTATCCAGAAGATCTAGTTAAGCTCACTGATGAAGGTGACTACATTAAACAACAGATTTTCAATGTAGACCCAGCCTTCTATTGGAAAAACAAGCTACCTAGGACTTTCATAGGTAGAGAAGAGAAATCAATGTTTAGCTTTAAAGCTTCAAAGGACAGGCTAACTCTCTTATTAGGGGCTAAAGCAGCTAGTGACTTGAAGTTGAAGCCAATGCTCACTTACAATTCTGAATGTCGTTTTCATGCCTGCTAACACAACATCCATTCTGCAGCCCATGGACCAAGGAGTAATTTTGACTTTCAAGTCTTATTATTTAAGAAATACAGCATGTAAAGCTATATCTTCCATAGATAGTGATTCCTCTGATGGATCTGGGCAAAGTAAACCTTCTAGAAAGGATTCTAAGTGTCATTAAGAACATTTATGATTCATTGGAGAAGGTCACAATATCAACATTAACAGGAGACCCTTTGAGGGGCTCAAGACTTCAGTGGAGGAAATACTACAGATGTGGTGGAAATAGCAAGAGAACTAGACTAGAATTATAAGTGGAGCCTGAAGATTTGACTGAATTGCTACAATCTTAAGACAAAACTTGAACAGATGAGAAGTTTTCCTTATGGAAAAGCAAAAAAAAAAAAATAGTTTCTTGAAGTGGAATCTACTCTTGGTGAAGATGCTATGAACATTGTTGAAATGACAAGGAAGGATTTATATCACTTAAACTTAGTTGATACAGCAGCAGCAGGGTTTGAGAGACTTGACTCCGATTTTGAAGGAATTTTCCCTTCAATTTTATCTCCAATTTTACCTACTGTAGGTAAAATGCCAACAAATAGCATTACATGCTATAGAGAAATCTTTTGTGAAAGGAATAGTCAATTGATGTGGCAAAAACTCCATTGCTGTCTTATTTTAAGGAATTGCCAGAGCCACCCCAGGCTTTAGCAACCACCACCCTGATCAGTCAGCAGCCATCCACATCAAGGCAAGACTCTCCGAGAGCAAAAACATCAGGACTCGATGAAGGCTCAGAGGATCATTAGCATGTTTTAGCAATAATGTATTTCAAATTAAGGTATATACATAGTTTCTTTAGACATAATGCTACTGCACACTTAATAGACTACAGTATAGCATAAACATAACTTTATATGTACTGGGAAACCAAAAAAATTGTGTTATTTGCTTTATTGTGATATTTGCTTTATTGTAGTCATCTGGAACTGACCCCATGATATCTCCAATTTATGCCTGTATTTCAAGTTAACATTAACTTCAAAATTTGTCCTTCTGTGCACACAGCTTCATTTGCCTGGCCCAATCTGAATCACTGTTATATGCTATATATTATATATGCTACATTTGGCAGCATTTTTCACAAATAAGGTGAAATTGAAAAGAATAGGTTTTTTGTACAAAGTTTGAAAAATGTTAGACATTAAAAAAAAAACACTTTCAAAAGTGCGAACTTCATAAACATTCACAGAACAATTGTGCAAGACACAAATAAAGATTTGAAATTAATCTTTGATTTTTTACCTCAACTACTCTATACCAACCAAATAAAAATATTGTGTCTCCAAATTCACACTTTGTTTTATTGTTTTAATTTTTTTTTAACTGAGACAGGGTCTTGCTCTGTCACCCAAGCTAGAGTGCAATGGCCTCATCACAGCTCACTGCCACCTCAAATTTCTGGGCTCAAGTGATCCTCCTGTCTCAGCCTCCAGAGTAGCTGGGACTACAGGCACATGCTACCACACTGGGCTAATTTTTTTTTATTTTTTATAGAGACGGGGTCTCACTCTTACTCAGGCTGGTCTTGAACTCCTGGCCTCAAACAATCTTCCCATCTTGGCCTCCCAAAGTGCTAGGATTACAGGAGTGAGCCACCGTGCCCAACCCTTACTGTTTTAAATTTTATACAAAATCTCCAAGAAGTCACATAAAGTGAAAGAATTAAGAAACTCAGGTTCTGATTCTTCATCTTTAACTCACTATACTATAATCATTTATTTCACATCTACTGATTAAACACAGAAATATGTAGTAAAACAGAGGCTGGAATAATGAATTGCATCCTAAGCAAGGTCCAATGATTCAAACCTTACAAACTTATTCTTGAAATAAAGGCATGTTTCATATGCTGAGTCTACATATTTTGGGGGCTGACTACATAGCTGGAATTCCTCTGACCTAACTTCCGTGTAGAATACACGGCGTGTTAAAGGGTAAGTACTTAAAAAGTGACCATTTAGTTTTGGTTCTAGTTAATAGGGAGTGAGCACATTCCACCCTGTCTCTCACATTGAATGCAACAAAAAATCCTGGAAAAAATGCATGAAGCAGCTATCTGAAGACTCTAAAATGTAAATAATGGCAGGAGGACTGGGAAAGGAAACAAAAACTTGAAGACAAAACAAAAACATCACTAATCCAGTGATGAGTTTTCTTATTTTTTATTTCTCCAATATCTCTCAGCCTGGACTTAAAGGCCACCTGCAACCCAGAACACCATACTCAGTACTAATATCACATTTAATGGTGAAAGACCAAATCTTTGCCCTCTAAGATTGAGACAAGACAAAGCTCTCTACTCTCATCACTCCTATTTAACATTGTAATAAAACTATCCTTATTTACAGATGACATAATTCTCTATGCAGAAGTTTCCAAGGAATATATAAGAAAAGCTCCTAAAACTAATAAGTGAATTGAGCAAAGTTGCTTATTATAATATCAACATACAAATATCAAATGTATATTCATATAATAGCAATAGACAATTGGAGACCAAATTTTTAAAATAGCATTTAGAATGGTTCTCTAAAAAGGAGATAGTTATAAGTCTAACATAACATGTTCAGAATCTATATGCTGAAAGCTACAAAGTCCTGATAAAATAAATGAAAGAACATCTAAATGAAGGAAAAGATATATAATATTCATGGGTTAGAATACTCAATATAGTTGTAATTTCATGCATGTCCAGTAGATAATCTTTTTAAAAAAGAATTTCATTTCTCACTAAATTTATCTATAGGCTTAACACAATTCCAATCAAAATCCCAGTAGTTCTTATAGATATAAACAAGCATATTCTAAAATTTATGTGGAAAGCCAAAGGAACAAGAATAGTCAAAACAATTTTGAAAAAGAATAAAGTTGGAGGATTCATGTTATCCATTTTAATATTTACTATAAATCTGCAGTAATCAAAACAGCAGAGTATTAGCAACGGGATCAATACATAGATCAATGAAACAGAATAGAATCCAGAAGTAGACACACACAAATACGGCCAGTTGATCTTATGACAATGGTGCAAAGACAATTCAATAAGGAAAAGACAGTATTTTCAGCAAATAGTAATGGAACAATTGTTGTTTTTTTTATTTCAGGAAATTATGAGAGTACAAACATTTTGGTTACATTTTATATCTTTGCCTCTCCCTATCAAGAGTTAGAGGCATGCCCCTCCCCTCCACAATGCCACAATGCTCACTGCGTTCCTCAGTTGTGAGTCTAACCCCCCAACCCCCCAATCCCTGAAGAACACCACCACCATGTAAGCACCATAGTGTTAATCACTCAGTACCAATTTGATGTCAAGTATATGTGGAGCTCATTCTTCTGATCTTGTGTCACCTCACTTTGGATAATGGGCTCAAGTTCAATTCAGGAAAATATAAGTGGTGGTAGACCACTGTCGTTTCTTATAATTGAGTAATATTCCATTGTATACATATACCAAATTTTAATAATCCACTCATGAATTGATGGGCACTTGGGTTGTTACCCAAATGCAAAAGAATAATCTTCAACCTAAATTTCATGTCTTCTACAAAAATTAACTCAAAATGGATCATAGATCTAAAGGTACAATACAATGCTATTAAAATTTTAGAAGAAAAGACAGGAGAAAATCTTGGTGACTTTGCATTAGGAAAAGAGTTCTTAGATATAATAGCAAAAGCACGATCCATTTTAAATATTGATAAATTTGACTTAATAAAAGTTTAAAACCTTTGCTCTGTGAAAGATACTGTTAAGAGAATGAAAATACAACATACAGACTGAAGAAAATGTTTGCAAATCATATATTCAACAAAGGACTTGTATCAAGAATATATAAAGAAATTTTAACACTCAACAATAAAAAGAACAAACTAAAACCCAAAGCAAGTAGAAGAAAAGACATTACAAAGAATAAAGTGGAAATTAATGCAATAGAGCATAGAAAAATGATAGCAAAAATAAAAAAGAATTTGGTTTTTTGAAAGGATGAACAAAATTCACAAAGCTTTAGCTAGGATGACTAAGTAAAAGAGACTGAGGACTCAAATTACTAAAAGCAGAAATGAAAGAGGAGACATTACTACCAACCTTATAGAAATAAAAAGAATTATAAAGCAATCTATGCACATTTATTTACCAACAAATTAGATAACTTGGATGAAATGGACATATTCCTAGAAAGACACAAATTGCTAAAATTGACTCAAGAAGTAAGAGATTGTATTAGGAATAAAAAACTACCCATAGGCCGGGCGCGGTGGCTCACGCCTGTAATCCTAGCACTCTGGGAGGCCGAGGCGGGTGGATAGCTCAAGGTCAGGAGTTCGAAACCAGCCTGACCAAGAGCGAGACCCCGTCTCTAAAAAAAAAAAAAAAAAAAAAAAAAAAAAACTACCCATAAAGAAAAATCCAGGCCCAGGTGGTTTCATTGGTGAATATCACCAAATATTTGAAGAAGAATCAATACCAATTCTTCACAAACTTTTCCAAAAAACCAAAGAGGAGAGACTATTTCCCAACTCATTCTATGAGGCCAGTGTTACCTTGATACCAAAACCAATGATATGATGAGAAAAGAAAACTACAGACCAATATCTTTTATTACTATAGATGCAAAAATTCTAAACAAAATATTAACAGACTGAATTCGGCAACATATAAGAAGTATTATACACCATGATCAAGTGAGATTTAACCCAGGAATACAAAGTTGGTTTAAAATCAGAAAACCAATTAATAGAGTCCACCACACCAATTGAATAAGTGATAAAAGCCACATGATTGTCTTAATTGATGCAGAAAAAAGGATTTGGCAAAATTCAACACCCCTTCATAATAAACACACTAAGCAAACTAGGAATAGAAGGGAACTTCCTCAACTTGATAAAGGGCATCTACAATAAATGCACAACTAACATCATATTTAATGGTGAAAGACTAAATGATTTCACCCTGGGAACACAAATAAAAGAAGGCTGTCCAGTCTCATCACCTGTATTCAACATTGTACTGAAGGTTCTATCCAGGAAAATTAGGCAAGGTGGGAAATAGAAGGCATCCAGTTTGGAAATGAAGAAGTAAAACTATCTCTGTTTGCAGATGATGTAATTGTGTAAAAAGAATATCCTAAAGAACCCACTAAAAAAGAACTAACAAATAAGTTTGGCAAGGTTGCAGGATAGAAGATCAATATACATAAATCAATTGTCGGCTGGTCCGATGGTAGTGGGTTATCAGAACTTATTAACATTAGTGTCACTAAAGTTGGTATGCAACCCCCCATTGCTAAATTTGACTGGCTTTTTAAATAAATAAATAAATTGTATTTCTATACACTTGCAATTAACAATCCAAAAATGAAATTAAGAAAATAATTCCATTTACAGTAATATCAAAAATAATAAAATCCATAGGAATAAATTTAACAAAAGAAGCACAAAATTTATACTCTGAAAAGTACAAAGCATTGTTGAAAGAAATTAAAGAAGGCCCAAATAAATAGAAAGACATCATGTGTTCATGAATCAGAAGACTCAATATTGTTAAGGTGGGAATACTTTCCAAATTGTTCTACAGATTTAACACAATCCACACCAATTTCTAGCTAAATTCTTTGTAGAAATTGACAAGCTCAATCTAAAATTTATATAGAAATACAAGGAACACATTATAGCCAAAACAATCTTGAAAAAGAAGAACAAAGTTGGAAGACTCATAGTTCCCAATTTCAAACTTACTACAAAGTTGCAGTAATCAAGACAGTGTAATATTGGCATAAAGATAAGCATATAAACCAATAGAATAACCTGAGAGTCCATTTATGGTTAAGTAAGTTTTGACAAGGGAATTGCCAAGACAATTCAATGGGGGAAAGAATAGTCTTTTCAACAAATGGTGCTGGAGCAATTAGATATCCACATGCAAAAGAATGAATTAGAACCACTACCTCATGCATATACAAAAATTAACTCGAAAAGGATTAAAAACCTAAATATAAGAACTAATAACTCTTATGGAGAAAATATAGGTATAAACCTTCATGACCTTGGTTTAGGCAGTGGCTTCTTAAATATGACACCAAAAATGCTAACAACAAAAGAAAAAAATAAGTAAGTTGGACTTCATCAAAATTAAAAACATTTGTGCTTCAAAAGACACCACCAAAAAAGTGAAAAGACAAAGCATAAAATGGGGGGGAAAATAATTGCAAATCATCTAACTGGTAAGAGGCTTGTATATAGAAGATATAAAGAAATTTTACAACTCAATAGTAAAAAGCACAATTTAAAAATAGTCAAAGGACTTAAATAGACATTTCTCCAAAGAAGATATATAAATGGCCAAAAACCACATGAAAAGATGTTCAATATCATTAGCCATAAGGGAAATGCAAGTAAAAACCACATGAGACACCACTTCACACCCCCTAGGATGGCTAGAATCAAAAAGATAGATAAAGACACGTGTCGGTGAGGATGAGGAGAAATTGACACCCTGTTACACTGCTTGTGGGAATGTAAAATGAGGCAGCTGCTGTGGAAAACAACTTGGCAGTTTCTCAAAAGGTTCAACATAGAGTTATATGATCCAGCAATTCCACTTCTAGGTGTGTACCTAAGAGATATAAAAACATATATCCACACAAAAAACTTGTACACAAAAGTTTATAGCAGCATATTCATAAAGCCAAAAAATGGAAATAACCCAAATGTCCACCAACTAATGAATGTATAGATTATATATATATGTATGTATGTATATTAGAATATTATTTGGCAATGAACAGGAATAAAGAAATGATGATACCTGCTACAACATGGATGAATATTGAAAACATTTATGCAAAGTGAAAAAAGCCAGTGACTAAAGACCATATGTTATATGATTCCATTTATGTGAATTGTTCAGACTAGACAAATCTATAGAGACAGAAAGTAGATTAGATAGTAAATTTGAGACAGAAACTCCTCTAGGATTTGGGAATTTGGAGCAAATGGATACAGGTTGCTCATGGGTACAGGATTTCCTCTGGGGGTGGTGAAAATGTTCCAAAATTGATTATGCTGGTGGTTTTGCAACTCTGGGAATATACTAAAAAACATTGAATTGCACACTTTAAGTAGGCAAATTGAATGGCATATTAATTATATCTCAATACAGCTGTTATTTTTTAAAAACTCAACTACAAGAAAACTCAATTTTTTAAAGTGGGCAAAATATTTGAAAAGACAATTACCCAAAGAGATGTATGGATGAGAATTAAGTATATGAAAAGGTGCTTAAGATCATTAGCCATTAGGGAAATGCAAATTAAAAGCACAATAAGATACCACTACACAACTACTAAAATGGCTTTTTAAAAAAAGAGTAAGTCAAATCATGTGCACTGGTGAGGCAGCTGGAACTCTGATATGCTGTTGGTGAGAATGCGAAAACAGTTTGGCAATACCTTGTGAAGCTAAACATATGCTTACCATATGACCTAGCAATCATACTCCCAGGTATTTACTTGGAGAAATGAAAACTTATGATCACACAAAAGCCTGTTCTTGAATGCTTGTAGTAACCCCATTTATAATCACCCAAAGCTAAAACAACCCAAATGTCTTTTAACGGTGAATGCATAGGCCAGGTGCAGTGGCTCACACCTATAATCCTAGCACATTGGGAGACCAAGGTGGGAGGATCGCTTGAGGCCAGGAGTTTGACACCAGCCTGAGCAATATAGCAAGACCCTGTCCCTACAAAAAATAGAAAACTTAGCCAGGCATGGTGGCATACACCAGTAGTCCCAGCTACTCGAGAGGTTGAGGTGGGAAGATCCCTTGAGCCCAGGAGTTTGAGGCTGCAGTGAGCTATAATGACACCACTTCACTCTAGCCCTAGAACAGAGCAAGACCCTGTCTCTAACAAAACAAAACAAAACAAAATAGTGAATGAGTAAACAAACAGTGGTGCATCCATACAATTGAATACTACTCAGCAATAAAAAGGAATGAACTAGTAACACATGCAACAACTTGGATGAATCTCAAAGGTGTCACACTAAGTGAAAGAAGCCAGTCTCAAAAGGCTACATATTGTATGATTCCACTTATATGACATTCTGGAGAAGAAACTATGAAGATGGAGAATAGATAGGTGGGGCCAAGGGTTGGGGTGGGGGAGAGGGTTTGATTAAAAAGGAGTAGCATAAGGAAGTTTTCTGGGGTGACGGAACTGTTCTGAATTCTGATTGTGATGGTGGTTACACAAATCTAAATGTATATATGTTCAAACTTTTAGACATGTACCGATTTTACTGTATTTAAACATAAAAAAATAATAAAGTAACCATTTGTGATATATGTAAAGAAATATATAAATATATATTGTTTGTGCATGTGTGTATATAATATATATAATTTAAACTCAACAATCACTGCAGGAATTATTTAGAACTTAGACCACCAACAAAAGTTTTTTGAGGTAAGAAACATTTTATCTCTGACATTGTTTAGAATTGCTGGGATGTGGTAACAATTTAAAAAGAAAAACGGCTGGGCGCGGTGACTCATGCCTGTAATCTTAGCACTCTGGGAGGCCGAGGCGGGTGGATCACTCAAGGTCAGGAGTTCGAAACCAGAGTGAGACCCCGTCTCTACTAAAAATAGAAATAAATTAATTGGCAAACTAAAAATATATAGAAAAAAATTAGCCGGGCGTGGTGGCGCGTGCCTGTAGTCCCAGCTACTCAGGAGGCTGAGGCAGAAGGATTGCCTGAGCCCAGGAGTTTGAGGTTGCTGTGAGCTAGGCTGATGCCACGGCACTCTAGCCAGGGCAAGAGAGTAAGACTCTGTCTCAAAAAAAAAAAAAGAAAAGAAAAAAAAAACAACTTTTAGTCAGTATTCTTATTGTTGTCTCTACAAACAATATGACCTCTTATTGCCTACTCCAGGAAGGATGACCACCACTCCAACCCTGCTATGTCATTCCCTTTTGTGGTTCTGGAATAAAACCCTTAGGCACAGAGACACTGATCCTGGAAGCTGGAAATCAGTAGACTGAAAAGTCCAAGGGATATGGGTAGGGCTCTGACAGTGTCTGCTATAGGCAACCAAATCCTGGTTTGAACAAAGCAATTGTTAAATGCAAAAAATATCCCTGATGGGGACAATTAGGTAAATTTTAATATATGTTAAGCATTAAGTAATATAATATAAAGGAATTTTTTTTTGAGACAAAGTCTTGCTCTGTCATCCAGACTAGAGTGCAGTGGCCCCATCAGAGCCCACTGTAACCTCAAATTCCTGAATTCAGGCGATCCTTCCACTTCAGCCCCCCTCGCAGCCATGTGCCACCACTCCTGGCTAATTTGTTTAGTCTTCATAGAGATGGGCTCTCACTATGTTGCCCAGACTAGTTTTGAACTCTTATCCTTAAGTGATCCTCCTGCCTCAGCCTCCCAAAGTGCTGGGATTATAGCCATCAGCCACCGTGCCCAGCTGGCATTATTTTTAATATTGAGAGTGTACTAATGATATTGTGGTCTTGTAAGAAAATGTTCTCATGTTTTAGAGATGCACATTGAGGTATTTCACAGTGCAATTTCACAATATCTGTAATGTACTTTTAAATACTTCAAAGAAAAAATTAGGTGAAATAAATATGGCAAAATGTTAAATAGTTATTAAAATTATGTGATGAGTATACAAGGATTTATCATACTGTTCTCTCGACTTTCTTATACATTTGAAATTTTTCATAATTAAAAGTCTTCAGCCAGGTGCACTGGTGGCTCATGCCTATAATCCTAGCACTCTGGGAGGCTGAGGAGTATGGATCACTTGAGGTCAGGAGTTCGAGATCACCCTGAGAAAGAGCAAGACCCCATCTCTACCAAAAATAGAAAAATTAGCCGGGCATGGTGGCACCTGTAGTCCCAGCTACTTGGGAGGCTGAGGCAGGAGGGTCGCTTAAGCACAGGAGTGTGAGGTTGCAGTGAGCTGTAATGACACCACTGCATTCTAGCCCAGGTAACAAAGCGAGATCGTGTCTCAAAGAATTTTTTTTTAAAAGCCCAGAAATATTGAGTCTCTTAGTGCCAGTACCACCAAGCACTCACTCAAACACTTGAATAAGGTCCCATGACCCTGTTAGGGCATATCACCAGGATGACTCTGAACCAAACCATGCCTGGAGCACTGCAGAATCCCTTGGAAAAGAAAATGGAAAAGCAAGTAAAGTCTTTAAAGCGTCTACATGAAAATGCTAAAACAAAGACTATTTAGGGCTGAAATGGGCAAACATTCAGCTCTCTTGAAAGCTTGGTTTTCCAGCAGGCCTGTTTCCCTGTTGAAGCCTGGGGATTGGTTTCAGGGAGGACACAGGAGCAGGCTTCAGCCTGCTCTGTATCCATCCCCCTTTCCTGCACCCAGTTTTCCTTTGGGAGAACCATCTACCCCCTTCACTGTTTTTGTGGCTTGTTTGGGCTGAGCAGCCTCCTGTCCCACTTCAGGGGTGAGGCCATGAATTAGGCCCAACCATGCAGTCATGAAATTGCTTCTGGGTTGGAAAAGTGACAAAAGTCTAGTCAATAAATCAGCTCCATGATGTTTTAACTACTGGGAGAGAAAGTAGAACATGAGCCTGAGGCCACTGGTGGCCATCTGCCCTTCATTTGGAGAAGCCTGCCTGACTGAAGACAACTTGGAGTACACCTGATCTAAGAGATGGAGAAAAGCAGTCAACTGAATGGTGTTTGAGCACCTGGTTCCAGCTATTCTTGAGATACATTCGGGGGAGGGAGGAGGAGAAGAAGAAGGAGGAGGAGGAGGAGGAAGAGGGGATGTGGGGATGGACAAATGGGAATAGAGGACAGGTTGAAAGGGACTTGAATAGGATGGAAGCCCTGAATTTTAAAGTTCACTGATATCACAATAAACCAGGAACAAGTTGCCTACCCCAGAAAAACGACCTTAACAGAGTGCACAATTTTAAGAGAATGATTTAAGAGGCCAGTCCTCTTGGCACCAACAGAAATGGTGAGAGGGGAGGCAGAACCCCAACATCTGGGCTCTCAATACCCCTCCCAGCTCCCGGCCTCCACTTTGGGGTGGAAGGCTGGGCCACCTCATCCCTCCGATAGCCCTGCTGCCTTATGCATGATGACTTTTTCTGCCATTTGGTGTCCACACTTTGAGGTTCTATAAGTCCCTCAATCTCTGTATATTGAACACTAAACCTTTTCCCCACCCTCTAATCTTGTCTCTGCTCCAGGGACCCCTATCTCTAAATTTCATCCCAGCCCCGACACCTGGGGAATTAGCCATGAGCCTTGCTCCCCACTTATGCTCACACTGGATCCACAGTGGGGAGTCTGGCTCCCAGAGGTTCTTGAAGCGACCTCTTCTCTCCTCTCCATACTCCCACTGGTCACTTTTTGGTACTACCATTTTTTATGGCTCCTCCTCAGGGGACTTTGTCTTTTCTCCTAATAATCTGCCAAATCCAAACATAAATCTCACCAGGCAAGGCTGTCCCTAGCTCCTAGTACTCTTGTTCCAAAAACCCAGGCCTCTTTCCCTGGCACTCAAAGTTCTCCATGGTCTGATCTCTAACCTCTGTCCAACCTCAACAGCCTGTCCCCACCTCCTCCCTTTCCACCTGCTGGTCCACTGGGACCCCTCACTCCCTCACTAACTTGCATCAACCCCTCCAGACTCAGCTGCAGCCTCACTTCCTCTCAGAGGCATTTCCAGAACCACACTCTCCCGTCTGTCTCTGTGGCCCCTTGCTCTGGGCAGAGTGTCTCCCATGATCTGTAACACTTTAGACGGTTTACAAGCCCAACTTGCTCCAGTCACTCAGTCCCTCTGAGCTGTTTACTCCTTTGTTAAATGGGACAATATCCACACCAAAGGGCATGAGAATTGTAATAGTGAACACCTAGTGAGCAAGCTCTGAGCTAAGAGCTTTTTACACGTTATTCCATTTAATCCTCAGGGCACCCAGAGAGAATGACACTGCTATTAGCACCATTTGATTGAAGAGGAAACCCAGGTTAAGTGCCTTGCCTAACTCACCTCTCCCTGGGGCAGACCTCCAAGACCGGCACCGATGAGCACGGCCTCCCCTGTTCAGTTGCTGCCCCTCCCTCCCCCAAACACTGTGAGGGCAGGGAGGGCGCCTGTCATGCACTTGTGTGTCTCAAGGTCCTGCAACTGGGTCTGACATACTGTAAGTACTTAGTGATATTAGCGGACTGAAGTAATCCCGGAATGCACAGCCCTAGCCAGTGACAGAGCCTGGGTCCAGCTCTTGGCTCTTTTGCAACCACTGAGCAGGATTCTGGTGGGGAACATGCTTAGTACAGGACCTGGCACACAGTTGGCACTCAACAGTGGGTAGCTGCTGCTGCTGTTGTGCAGGGGGAGGAGGGAGAAGGAGAGGGACAGGGGCAAGGAAGAGAAAGAAAATAATTTTAAAACTGCTTCTTCCCTGACTTCTGTCTCCTCGGGGCGGCCCCTGTCCGTGTCCGAGTCCTCCCAGTGCCCATGCCAGGGCTGGCTCCAGCAGGCTTCCGGGAAAATTCAGTAATAAACGTGGACAGCGGAGGTCAGGAAGAGAACGCCGCTTTCCCGTTCCCCTCTTGGCGGCCTGCAGCCGCTGCCCTCTCCCTCCTGGGTGCAAGTGCAGACCGCGCCCGGTCGCCACACTCCTCCCCAGCGCGGAGCCCAGGCGAGAGCACAGGCGCTGTCCCCTCCCGCGGGCTGCAGAAGTTCCCGGAGCCAGCGACGCCTACTCACGCGCCTCACCCTACCCCCACCGCCACCGAGCAACCTGCCAGTGCATCCTGGGTTCTGATTCCGACACCTCGGGCCCAGGATGTGAAGCCCTGGGCTGGTCATTGCCAGTCTCTGCGCCTCGCTCTTTCTGACTGGGCAATGGGCAGTGGGTCAGGGCGCGCCTTGGGCAAAGGACTTTGCCAGGCGCCAAGGGCTGTGACTGACAGCCCTGGGCTTCCATCGCGGGGCCTGGGCCACAAAAGCACAGGACCCAGGAAGAAAGGGACCTGGAAACCCCACTTCCCCACCCCAAACTCCCACCGCTCACGAACCATTCCTGAGCTCTGCGGAAGATGCTGACAGCGCGGGGGTCTGGGCCTCGTGTTCAGCGAAGGCCCTTCTAGGCCAGCAAAGACAGCCTCATCAGAGGAGGAAGAGAAGGCCCACTGGGCGAGGGGGGTGCAGAGGCGAGAAGGTAGATCCAGGCTGCCTGGATGGTTACACAAGTCCCTGAATCACTTTGGAACTCAGTTTCTTCCTCTATAAAGTGGGGTTAGTAATAACTCTCTGGATTCTCTCCAGTTTGCTATGAGGATAACCCTAAATAATAATCTTGAAATCTGGCTGTGTGGGGTGGTTCTTGCCTATAATCCCAGCACTTTGGGAGGCCAGGATTGCTTGAGGCCAGGAGTTTGAGACCAGTCTGAGCTACATAGAGAGACACCGTCTCTGTGAAAAATTCAAAAATTAGCCTGGTGTGGTGATGCAGCTCCTGTAGTTCCAGCTACTCAGGAGGCTGAGGTGGGAAGATAGCTTGAGCCCAGGAGTTTGAGGTTTCAGTGAGCTATGATCGCTCCACTGCACTCCAGCCTGGGTGACAAACTCTAAAAATAATAATTTTGAAATCTATGAAGCTCCAGATGTTTTTCAGAATGAGCAGAGCAAGCCCACAGGCCACCCCCTCGGGTCTGGTCTGAGCACAGTGAGGTACAGAGTTGCCTCTGGGGACCCAGTGTAGGTCCATCCCGAAACCAAGGGACCCACACCAATCTTAGCTTCACCTCGGTTGCAGTGGGAGCAGAGGCCCGGGATGGGGCGGCCAGAACCGCCTGGCTGAGCGAGGCCCGGAGGCTTCCGAAAACCTGGAGTTGGGGGAGCACGCTGGAAGCAGCGGCCAAGGACAAGACAGTTCACACTTCTACCAGCTCCCTCGCGCTTTCTCCCGCCTTCTCTTCTTCCTAACTGTTCCCTCTTTTCTGTCTCTTCTCTCTCTCTTCTTTCCTTCCCATCTTCACTCCCTTTCGCGACCGACCGGTCTCTCTTGTCGGCATGTTTCTTCTGTCGCTCCTTCTCCCCCCACTTCCATCTCATCTTCACTCTCGCACTTTATAACCAAACAGCCAAACCCCCTTTCCAATTAAAGTGGAATTAGGCAACTCAATCAAATTAGTTCCCTATTAAAGCCCTTCTTTATTAAACCGTTTTCTTGTCCTGCTATTAAGTTTCACCGCCTGGCGGAACTCGAGCGGGCCCCAGAAGTTTACCTTGGGATATCGTCGGGCCTAGCCAAGGGGAGGAGGCACTGTTTTTCCTGGAGAGGGGGAGTCACCCTGCAGGGAGCGGGAGGGACGAGAGGCTGGAGGAGGGGGTCGGCCCAGGAGCAGCTAATTTGCTCAGCTCTGAGTAAGGAGGGAAGGTGAAAAGGGTGAGGGATGAGGTCTGGCTGGAAGGCGCATCCTCACGGCCACTATCGGATTACATTGCTTCAGGCAATGTAATCCCCGCCACCCCCACCACCCAAAAATTACTCGCAGCCCTCAGGTCTTGGCGGGAGAACCATAACAGCTACCCCTCCCCAGCGGTCGCCCTCCACTGCTTACGGTTCCAAACCTCTCTGAGAAGGAAAGCTCTCGCACGGCTCGACCACGGCTGTGCCCAAATCTGCGCCACCGGGGGAGCGGGAACTGGGGCCCCAGCTTTGCAGAATCCCTGTGAAGTCTCAGCCTGAGATCTGGGGACAGAGAGCACGGGCAAGGCCACCCCTCCGCAGCCCCCGCGCCCAACTTGGGGGTATGCAGAGGGCGTCGCTCCTCCAAGAGTTCAAAGGCGCGCACCACTCTGGTGGATGGGCCCTCTGGCGCGCCACAGAAGTTTCCTCTACTAGTACCCCCAAGGGTTGACGACCTGCGGGACCGGTCAAATCCCAACTGGGAAATCAAGACCTTTCCTCCGGGCAGCTCGAGGGGCGGGACGGGATTCGGCGTTGTTTTCTTAGAAAATAACATTTATTTCTAGCTCATATCTATGCAAAGGAAAGCACAAAGTGCTGCTCTGCGGCAGCGTTTTCTGCTGCCGGCCCTTCAGCCAGGGCGTTTGGCGAGTCCCAGGAGGCGAGGATGGGCCCGCAAGCGGGCAGTTCTGGCTCAGTCACTCGTCGCTCTGTTCCTGCTTCAGCGCGCACCTTGACGGCTCCTTAGGGAGAGATCGGCCGCAGGCTTGAGGGGCAGGTGGGCAGGATTCGTCCCGAGTTTACAATATATTTAATCTATAAACCTGATAAGTACAATGCGCGCATAGTCTAATTTTTTTCCATTTTGTCCTGTTTTTGTTTTTGAATGTTTTTCACGTTAATACCGAGGTCACCTACAGATTACAATTAATAACTTAGAATTCCATTTTATAACATTATACACTGGCTTGTATATATATATGTATAGATTATATATAGATTTATACATATATAAAAACTCACACTGCACCAAGGAAACCCATGCTTATTGGCATAAGCAACAAAGAGCGACAAATACCGCAACGAGGAAAGTGCACCTTAGAACTTGTTTCCTTTTTTTTTACATTTGATATCGATATATATGTGTGTCCCAAAGACTCGACTCAGTGCCAAGAGATTTATACATCCTAAATTTATATTTGTTAGAACGAATATTTAAATTTTTTAAAAGGGGAGCTGGGGAGACACAGAAGAGACTCTCGGATTATCCTGCCATCCATTGGAGAGCGCAGGCGGGCGGGATGAGCATAGCTAAGGGAGCCTCAAGAGCGTGCGCTGCAGTCGCAGCCTCTGAATTCACGTGAATTCTCAGCCTTTTGAAAAGGGGGCTGGGGGAACTGTGGAGAGGGGTAGGGCACGGGGGCATGAGATCCAGGCCACGCACCCTCTCCGAAAACACCTGCACCTGTAGCTGTTCCCCCTTTGCTCAGCCCTCCCCCCACACCCTCCAAAACAAAAACAAAAAGCCACCTTGAAGTAGGAGGACCCCAGCCAGGTCGCAGAGAGCACGCTGAGCGAAGAGGGGCCAGCGGCCCGCGGGGACAGGGCTGGGGTTCCTGTTTGGGGGCCGCCCGGCTGCCAGGCCCCTCGCCTTACTGCTTCTCAGGGGCGCCATTGACCATAGGCCCGTACAGGCCGCCGCCGTAGGCCGGCTCCTTGTGCACCGCCGCGGCGGCAGCGGCCGAGCGGTCGCGCATGAGATCGCTGAAGGCGTAGTCCATGGGCGGGCGGAAGCCGAGTGTGGGCACCAGGCCGGCGGTGGAGTAGGGCGCCATGAAGGCCAGGCCGCGGCTGTGCGCCGCCGCCGCGGAGTAGGCCAGGCGCAGCGGGCTGAGGCCGAGCGGCGCGCCCAGCGGGTAGGCGCCTGCATCCGCACCGAAGTGACTGGCGTTGGGCTGCAGTGGCGAGAAGGCCGAGCGGCTGCTCAGGGAGCCCAGCGCCCCTGGCGCCATGGCGCCCGCCAGCAAGGGTCTGTGGTGCGGGGGCGCGGCGGGCCCAGCCTGCAGCGGCGCGGGCAGCCCCGGGCCCCCTGCGGCGGCTGCATCGACCCGGCCCGGCCACGCGTCGTCGGCAGCTGCTGCTGCACCCATGGCAGCCTTATCCGGGGTCGTAGCAGGGCCCAGGCCGGCCGCCAGGCCTCCGCGGTGGTGGTTCAGCACCTGCTCTATAGCCTGCACCACGTCGCCGCCGCAGCCCTGCAACACCAGCTCCAGGACGCCTCGCCGGTGGCCCGGGAAGACGCGTGTCAAGATGTCCAGCGGCGTCCGCTGCCGTTGACCCGGGCCTCCGCCTAGCCCTGGCGCCGGCGCGGCCTCAGCCTCTTCTTTGTCAGCCTCCGAACCGGATTCAGAGCCTAGAGGGCTAGCGGAGCCCGGGCTGTCCTCCTCGCCTCCGCCACCTCCAGGCCCAGCACTGCCTGGGCAGCTGCCACCTGCCTCCTTTGAGGCCCGGGCCAGGGGCGACCCCGAAAAGGACTCGCCGTCGCCATTCTCTGAGCCTGAGCCGGGCCGCACCTCCGGGGACGACGTCCCTGGACCCGAGTCTGCGCCGTCGGGTGATAAGGGCTTCACTGGCGGCGGCGGCGGGCTGCCCGCGCGGCCTGCCTGAAGCAGCGTCTTGGGGAACAGGTCAAACTTCTGCAACTTGGCCTCTGGGAGGGGAGAAAAGGGGATGTGAGGAGCGGTTGATGAGAAGACAGCACCCACAGCAACTCAGTCCTTTGGTTCTTAGTTTCCTCTCCCTTTGAGCCCCACAAGCCTCATTCAATCCGAGGGGCTCCAGTGCCCCTTTCTTTTCGCTCCAGCATTCCTTCCTCTCTGAGCCCGTACAGCCCAGTCTCTCTTCTCCTGACCCCAGGGCTCCCTCTTTTCTATACTCAGAACCCAGACCACTTGTGCCAACATGTAAACTCAATGTCCAGTGCTGCTCTTCCCACATCTGTGCCCCAACACCTCCACCCTTAACCTCCTTCCAGTCCTGCCCTGCCCCGGAGAAGTGGCCGGGCCCAGAGTTCAAACAGGAGCCAATATAACTTCTGCCTATACCACGTACTAGAAGATTCCACTCCACACCTGTGATTCCAAGAGCCAACCCAGCCCTGGGCAGCCTAACTTGTAAGGAAAGGCTCCTTGGGTATCTAGTAAATCCCAAGCCTCTCTACAAAAGTAGAACTCTTATTTCTAATTCACCTTTTCCAAAATTGAGACCTAAGAAGTTTGGGAGCAGTCCCCAGAAAGAGCCACGGGAGTCCAGAAGGAGATGGTGGGGCTAGGCCAGGAGTAGACAGGAAGAGGCAAGGGGATCTAGGAAATCCGGAGAGCTCATACTCTGAGAAAACCGGGACGAGCGGGTAAAAGAAGCTAGAAACAGGGAGGGCACAGCATGTGGCTGTCCAGGGAACAAGAACGAGAGCGTCTCCAGTACCCTAGGGAAAGTAGTGCGGACGGGGTTGGGCGTTGGGGGCATAGAATTTCTGAAGAGAGTTGGAAAGGAGAGTAGGGAAAGACTGTGTGGAGAAGCGCAGAGTGAAGGAAAAGATAAGACCCACGGGTTTCCACGCTGGGAAGCAGATGAAACGAAGTGAGCAAGGAAGCAGGGACCTGCTTGCATTTAGATAGACAGTAAGATTAAAGTCATCTACATTTGGCCCCGCAGTAAGAGAAAGGAGTAAAGTGCAAATGCCCCAGAAAGGACAGAAAAATTTTGTCAATGCTCAGTATCAGGGGCCGGGTGAGAGGAGAACTTCAGCAATTGGGGCGTTTGGAGGAGATTCTACTCTCCTACTCTTTCTGTACAGAAACAAGTCCCTGGGCCACGCGCCCCAGAGCTCCGACCCAGCTCCCCTTCCCATGGCTTGACCGCGCTCTCACCTGCGCCCCCTGCGCCCGCTGAGCTGCCTCCGGTCCCCGCGGGCGCTCCCGCTCCCGGGCCCCCGCCGTCAGCGGCGCACACCGAGCCGAAGACCTCGTAGGCTGGCCGTGGTGGGATGATGCCGTTCGCGGCTGCCAGCGCCAGGCCCTCGGCAGTGCCGTAGAGCAGCTGCAGCTCGCGCGCCTCGTTCTCCTCCTGCGCCTGCTGCCTGCGCAACGCCACCTGTGCCGCCATGACGCGCTGGCGCTCCGCGATGAGCGTGCACTTGGCGCACAGGCAGTCCTTCCAGCGACAGTAGCGCTTGTGGCCCTTGAGCGCCGACACAACGCCATGGTTGCGGCAGCGCGCGCACTTCGGAGTCCGCGGGTACTTCTCGGCCGCCCGCAACAGCAGCGGCGGGGCCCTCAGCAAGCCGCCCGCCACGCTCACTGGTAGCGACGCAGCCGCTGCGGCGGCCGCCGCCACCGACGCCACTGACGCCACAGGCGGCCCAGTCGCTGTCGCCGCCGCTGTCGCCGCGCCAGGCACGCTGGGCAGCTCCGAGCGCAGCTCCATGGCAGGACCTGACGTGGAAGGTGGGAGAGGGGGAGAGACCCGGGTGAGGGGCACACCGTGCGCTAGGCTAAAGCGCAGCCTCTAAGAACCCACACTTAAGAGATTTTGGCCGCAGAAGTTTGGCTAGCGGTTGCCAAATTGCTGGGAGAAGGTGCAATCGGAACCTTCTCGTAAGTCCGAGCTCCTCCACCCCAGTCCCACCACAGCTGCTCTTATATCTGATATGCGCCAGGTGTAAGATTTCGTTTGAATCAGTGGTTCCGCTGGAAAAAATAAAAAAGACATATATAAAGTTTGAAAGTCACAGGGTCAGGTGGATGTAACGAGGATTTGAAATAGAAAATATTATATTATCCCCCAAAGCTTAGCTTAATTGGGGTGAGATGGGTAGAGAGAAATGTTTGCTCGACAGGACTCGGATTAGAGAGAAAATTTTGGCCCGACAGTTGGGCTAATGCCAAGAGCAAAACAGGAAAACCCGGAACAAAACGTTCAGGTTGGTGGAAGGACGAAGAGAAGGAGAGAGATGTTGGGCGCAGAGTTGAGCTGGTTGTGCCGGGATTTTGTGTGTTTGTTTGGTGGCTGTTTTTAATGCGGGTGGGAGCTGGAGAGTTCAGGAGAAAAATCCGGAACAGAAAAAATAGCTTTAGGAAGTAGACTGAGGGTTAGGAAACAACCAACCAACTCAGGGGCAATGTTAGGCCCAGTGGTCGTGGGACCTGTAAAAATGTGAACTCTAGAAGTTCCACGGTGCAGGCCTCCAGAGAATGGTTGTGGAGCTGAGTTTAGGAGGCCTGGGAAGGATTAAAGAGAATATTCAACCGAAGAAACTTTCTTTGGATAGGCAAACCAGCCCAAAGTTTAGGTTGGTGGGCAAGGAAAACAGCAAAAGCCAGCTGATTTGGAGTGTCTGGGATCCAGGGTCTACCCGCGGGAGAGGAGAGTGTGTAAGAAAACAAACCTGCAGGCAAAGGCTACGGGTGCGGATAGAGTTAAACCTGTGGTACAATTTTTAGCTTTGTAGTCTGGGAGGAAGAAGTATCCTGCGAAAAGTTAGGCATTGCGGAAGGGGGTCTTTTTCGATGACCACCTCACACTGTCCTCCCCTTCCCTCCCCTTCGAGTTTGGGGACAGAATCGTCAAACACGCCCTCCACATCCTGGGGCCCCGAGGGACCTCGTCGGAGCGCAGTTTCCTGCGTTCTGGTCTCGGAGTTAGGTTCCTGGGACTTGGATGGCCCGGTAGGCCGCACCAAGACAGGGGAGTCGCCTTCGGAACTGGCCATGAACGGACACGAGAGTCCCGCCCGCGCCACAGCCCCAAAAGGCCCACTCTGGCCCAGCTCCCCGCTTTCACCCCGGTCTCCTTGCTCCCCCACCCCCACCCCCACCCCGTCCCCGTCACAGCCCGGGACAGAATCCCGGGGTCTCTGTCCTAGAACCCCAGACCTCTTCTCCATGAACTAGGACTCTTCCCCCAGACCCCGAGGGCCGCGCAGTTCCCAAGGCCCGCTAGGCCCAGGCCTCCTCAACAGGGGCCGCAGACCAGGTCTCCTCCCCTTCTCTCCCAGCGGCCCTCAACTACCTGCCTTGGGCTCCGGAATCCTCCTCCTCCGCTGGCGCCGCACACGCCTCCCAGCTCGCTTGAGACTCTGGCGCTCTTGGCCTCTTCCCCTTGCCCCCGGCCCCTTATCTAACCACGTCACCCTCTTTCAGTCACCATGTCCGAACTTCCGGACCCCCTCAGAACGCAGCGCAGTCCAACCCTCCCGTCAGAATTCGGAGTCGGAGGCCCGTCTAGGGGCCGGCTGGTTGGAACCGCGGCCCGGCTCTCGCGGTGCTGCGTCCCCTCGCGGTGCGCGCGGGACGATGCGCGCAGCCGGGGCCCACTTGCCCGGCGCTGCCAGACTCTCAATGAGCCGCTCGCCCGCTCTATTGTTGCTCCTTAGGGCTCCATTAGACAGAATTGGACAACAATGTGGCGCCTGCCATTGGCCAGGGGAGGCAGACGACGCTCTGATTGGCCGGGCCCGCGCCCGGGGAGCCCCGCATTCTGCAGAGTCCGAAAGATTCGAAACTCCAAAAGCTCCGCTGTGTGCCTCGGGAAGGGGAGGGGGCGCGCCAGGGAAGGAGTGGAGAAAAGTGGGTGAGGAGGAGCGTTGAAAACATCGTGACAAGTAGTTTCCGTGCGCCCGAGAGCGTGTGAATTGCTCCTAATTACCGTGTCCGGTGCGCCTCTCTACGTAGACGTGTGTAACCCCTCGGCTTCTGGGGCGCCGGCTCCGCTGCGCCGCTCTCCTTGGCCGGGGGCGCTTGGCAAAGCCGAGCTTCCCAAGTAGCCCTGGCGCCCTGGGGCGGGATGGGGGCAGGTGACAATTCAATTACCGCGGTCGGGTGGGGGCGGAACGGGGCTGCGGGGGTGGGGAAGGGAAGGTGATCCTGGCATAAATGCCAAGACGGGTTTTCCTGCCTCCCTTCGGCTCTGTTTCGGCGTGCTCCCAAGTCCGACGAGTTTGGGGTAGTTAGAGGCTCTTTTATTTATTCCCCTCCGCCTTTAAAGTTAAGTTTCTTTATTTTAAAAGTCTTAATAAGATAGGCATCACGGAGGGTAAGTGTAGTTTATAAGGATTTTCGTTTATAAAGAGGAGCCCAGAGAGGAGAAATGAGATTGCACTTGTGGTCGGTGCCTGCCGAGTCGTTGGCTCTGCGCCTTTCCTCTCCCCGCCCCTCTTTCCCGTCCCGCTGCCCGTTTTGCTCTTTCCTTTCCTTATTTCTCCAGGATCCCGATTTCTTTTCCGTAGTGGTGGAATTCTTTGTCGTTGTTGTTTTAAATTAACGAAGTTTGTTTTTATCTTTTTTAAACGAAAGTAAAAAGTGGCCTCTGTGTCTCCCCAGATCCTCTTGGACACAAGACGCGCATCCGTCTGTCTGTCCACTCGGCGGGAGACGAGGTCGCTGCGGGGGGTCCCCCGGAACAGTCTTAACTTTCACACCAGAAATAGTTTTAACTTTCGCCTTACTCTCCCTGTCCTGACGTCAAGGCCCTGAGGAACAGCTCGTTCTGCAAAGGAGGTAACAGGTTTCGGATTTTGTTTCCCTTTTGAATGGCAACATCTGGAATTAACGCTGCGGTTGTCGGGGCGGGGTCGCCCTCAGTTTCTCTTGCTCTGGTCCTGTCTCTGCGCCTTTTCTGTCTTTCACTCTAATGTTCTAGCACTCTGGTTTTTATTCTCTACTTTTCTCTCTCTCCTTCAGAGTAAAGAAAATTCGTTGAAATAATGAGAAAAATGGGCTTTCCCGTCGTTCTCCCTCCACTTCCAACAGCGCGTTTCCGCGTTACTCTTTTGACCCTCCAGGGCGGCGGGGTTCTGGCCCGCGCGGTCCAGGGCGCGGACTTCTTAGGCGCGCAGGCTCTGCCGGGGAATCGCGGCCTCCGGGCGCATCTCCTCCCGCCTGGCGCGACTACTGGGCCGCACCCTGTCAGTCCAGCCGCTTCTGACTCCTGGGGCTGGGGACTGGGGGGAGGAAGGCGCGATCCACAGGGCCCAGGCCGCAGACCGCAGAACTTTGCGCCCGGGGAGAGCCATGACACACTCCCCTGGAAGAAGCCAACACCGAGATGAGGTTGGAAGGGGCGTGGGGGTGGAAGTGATGTGCAAAAGAACCCGGCACAAAGCTTCCAGATAGCCTACCAGGCCCGGGCGCCGGGTGCTCGGACTTGGACAGAGTCTGTGATAGCGATAGAAACCTGGTCGCTGGCTCCCAAGAAGTTCCACTCGCTGGAGCCTGAGAATGGGTTTGAGAGATAGAAAAGGGTCAGCTCCCGCGAGGGTCTCCCACATGGAGTGAGGGTAAGGGAGTGGTCAGGGATAATATATTCTCCAGGAGCGCAGGACCCAGACCCCATCTTCCAACACCTGGAGGTTATATTTCCAAGTAAATCTACGGAGAACTGCACCCTGGCGGGGGGAGGGGGGGCTTGGGCGGGGGAGAGCACCAACCACGGCCGGATTCTGCGGGGGGGCCTCCAGGCGTCTGCTCCCAGAGCTCATTTGCACAAAGTTTTCGGGAAATTATTTTAAACCCCAAACGAAATAAACTATAAAAATCTGCCTAATTTGGGTGGGGGTGGGGGTGGGGGCAGTGGCCCAGGTATCCTTCTTTGCGCTTGAGGCTAGGCCACCGTGAGATTCCCCCAATCCAGTACCGGTGAACTCGCTGGAGCCAAGGGTCTAGTCACGAAAACTTGAGAACCCGAGGCTCTCCCACGGATGTCTGAGGAACCTCATTTTCTTAGGAGGGGGAGGAGGAGCATCCTGGAGCCCAATCCAGCCCAACCAGAGGGAATTTGTCCACCCCTAGTTTAGGCGCCTCTCTCTTCTCTCACTCCTCTTTCCTTGAGTTTACATCCCCGCAGATCTGGAACCCACAAACTTTTCTCCCAGCCCCCGAGGTTATGGTGCTAACGTGAGTATATGCGTTACGGAGGGAGGCAGAGTAAACCCGTCCTGGGCCAAGGTCACCGCACCTCGGCAAGGCAGGGATACTCTGCCTAGCTTCCCAGACCACTCTGGGGCTGGTTCCTCCTGATTTGGACTGCGGTCGGGGCGGGAGAGGAAGGGAGGGCAGTGGTGCAGCTCAGGCGCCAGCCCTAGGAAAAGCATGATCAGGTTGAGGCAGCAGGGGCTCTTCCCTCCCCAACTTGAGTGTAGCTCCACAACTGGACACACAGCCCTGCACGGGTGACCTCACCCTACAAAAGTTTTGGACACACCCTCACACTCGGGCGCACACTCACCTCTGATGCTGCCCTCCCACCCAACAGAACCCATTCAAAAACTTTGACCTCACAGCCTCCCATAAGCATGTCCCCATCCTAGGACATCCACTGGGTGTGTGACCTCACACAGATTTCCACAGACTCCCACCTCGGTGACTACACCCCCTGACACAAACACATCCTCACGAACTATGCCCTGGCTCATCCATGGAGCCCCAGCCCTACTCCTATGGTGGGGGCCCTGGTAGAGAAAGCCATAGTCTTCGGGGACAAATGAGGCGGCTGTGTGTGGAGAGCCCGTCCTCACACATTCACACCCATACACACTCACGTTCTCTTAACTCAGAATCATTTGCTGACGCCTCTGCTGTGCCTCGGGCTGGGGATCAGGGTGAGAGCGCCCAGCCAAGAATATCCACTGTTACCCCTATTGCAAACGGCCCCATCCCCCACGCCCACGCCCGGGCTTCAGTGGGGTCCAAAGGGATTGTCCGAGTGGAGATGCGGGGTGAGGCTGGGGTTGAGGCCCGAGGGCGCGGAGAGGGTTGGAGGTGCAGCGTAGGGAAGGGGGCTGGCCAGGGCGAGGATCCGGTGGCACCAAGTAGGAGAAGGGCCAGGGGCGCTGATAGGAGACTCGGGAGGCGTTGACTTTTGCGCTGTTTGCGCGCGGCCTCCGAGCAAGCAGGCGCCATCTGTTTGCCGGCTGCGACGCGTTCCGTTTAATTACCCTCCCGGCAGCCTAATAGAGATGATATTAAACTAAATCTTTCTGACATTAAAAGTAATTATCCCCAAACCGGTGGCTCCAGGACGGAATGGCCCCTCCCGTCCCCACCCCTTCCCTGGCCATGCCGGATTCCGTTAGTTTGGCTGATACTGCACCCGGGAAGTGGGCGCAGAGAAAGAGGGAAGGCGCCTTTGGGAGAAGGAGTCCCCGCCGACTGCCCGACACGCGTTTTCCCGCACAACAACAGACGCTCCTGTTCATACGTGTACACACACGCACGCGCACACACGTGTACACACAGAGACACATAAAGACATTATACTACTGATTAAGACCCACAGCCGCGCGCACCCCCGATGGGCAGGGAGAAGCGCAGCCTGGTTTGCTGTTCCCATCCCCTGATCCCGCTAAAATGGCTCTTTTCTGTGGTCAAGCCACAGATCTGGCCTAGGCCAGGGCCAGGGACCCGGCACAATTTCGGAGCCAGAAAGAGCCTCTCCTATCCTGGCGCGGGGTTTCTCAGGCGCTCTTGCGGTGAGAGGCCCTGCGCCGTGCGCTGCCTCTGCAGCGTCTTACTGAAGACGCACCAACCTCTGCGAGGCAGGTCTGATTATCCCACTTGTCAGGTGAGAAAACAGACTCGGACACTTGTCCTACGTGTCACAATTCGTGCTGAATAGAGCAAAATTCAAACCCGGGAGTACCCTCATCCAACGCCAGGTCTGCACCGTTCCAGTGCCTGGCCTGAGGCCCCCTTCCGCGCCCGCCGGCCGCAGACCAGCTGGTGGCCAGCTTCTTCTTGGGCCCTCGACCCCCACTGAAGGAGCGGGCGAGGAGCTCGCTGAAGGTGGGCCAGAGAGGGCACTGGCGCCCGGAGTGCAGCAGGAGCCCCAGCGCGGAGCCCTGGCGGCCGCCGCTCTGCTTTAGATCAGGCCCTCGTGTCCGCGGGGCCAGCGCTAGGGAGGAGGCTGCTCAGCGTCGCCAGGCTTCCAGTCTCCACAACCTTCCGGATGGCGCATCTGAGCCTGGGACAAACGCGTGGAGAGTGGTGTTCACTGCCCAACTATTTGCGTCTATTTTTGAGCACCTACTGAACACCGCCGATCGCTCTGCTAAATCCTTGATGTGTGCTCTCTTGCTTGGCACGCAGTCCTTGGGGGAGGCGCGACCGTTCACGTTTCAGACACGAGGCGGCCACGGTTCCACAAGGCGACATAACTTGCCTGGGGCCACAGAGCTGCTGAGCCTCAAGGACAGAAATCCAGATTGGACTCCCACTCTCAGGCTTTTTCCTCCTCACCTTCCGTTCTGGGCAGGTGTGAGCGGACAGACCTAGGGGATTCCAATCAGTTCACTGATCATTCACAGAAACATGGAAGAGTCATTCATTCATTCATATAGCAGCATTTGTTGAGCACTTAATATGTGCCAAGACCTGCGGACCTGAGAAAAATCAACCATAATGGGCTCTTACAGACCTCGTTTGCCAACTGAGGACGCAGGCACCTACCAGTTACTGCACAGTGAGAATAGAGCTGCGATGGGAGTCCCTAAACTTGGGAATGGGGGGAAGGAGGACAAGGGCAGGCTTCCTGAAGAAAGGGACCCCAGGCGTGAGAGGGTTTCCCAAATGGAAACATTGTTATTACTTGCTCTGATGAAGTCAAACGTCTTATAAAACATTTTAGACAATTCAGCAAAATATATTTGGTGTATATTTTTCTAAACATTTTTCTGTGTACTCACACTTACAAAATTATACTTTTCATTACTTGCTTTTTTGTTTATAAACACGATAAATATTTTAATGTTAATATTTCTACATAATTTTAAAGGATTGTTTAATATTCCATTGTATGGATGTATCTTTAGCCAATTCCCTATTAATAGGTATTTAGTTTGTTTCCAATTTTTGCTCTAATAAACATCGCTACCATGAACATCCATTGTGAATGTGCCTAATTATTTCCTTAATATAAATTCCTAGAAATAAGATTGATTGGTCAGAGGCTTTTTTTTTTTTCCTTTTTGAGGCTTTTGATAGCTACCTGTCAAATGGCCCTCAGGAAAGGTTGTGTAGATGAGTATACTCAACACAAGTGCATCTTTCTGATCTTTTCAATCTCTGCCAATTCAAGCAAGAAAAAACAGTATCTCATTGTCATTGTGATTTGCATTTCCTTAGTTATTCCTTACTTTTTCCTATATGTGTTGGCCATTTGTGTGTGTGTTTTAAAAATTATTCGTATGTATCCTTTGTTTATTTTTTGATCAAAGAGCTTCTCCTTTCCTTAATTTGTAATAGTTATTTATACATGAGACAGTAGTATCCTTTTATCTACATATATTGCATTTCTCCACATTTTGTTGTTGTTTATCCTGTTTTACTATTTGTTATATTGAAGTTATAAAAATTTTTATGTAGCCAATTTTATTTTTTCTTCCTAGATTCTATTTACAGTGTCATAAAGATTCTCCAAATCCAACCTTCTAAAAGCATTCACCTATATTTTATATTAGCTCTTTTTCATTATTTACATTTATATTTTAGTTCATATGGAATTAATTTTGATGGAAGGTGTGAAGCACTTAATTTTTTCCCAAATGATGAGCCAGTTATCACAGCAGTATTTAATAATCCACCCTTTCCCCCACTGACCATATACTAAATTCTCAGATGGCCTTGGGTTGGTTTCAGCACTTTATCTTCTGGGGAGCTGTTTACTGTTCTTGCACCAGCCTCACTATTTTAAGTATTGTAGTTCTGTAAACTTGAGAGGGCAAGTCATCCTTCTGATTTTTGATTTTTCTTTTTCAAAATTCTCATGGCTATTTTCAAAATATAGTCTTCTGAATAAATATTTTAGGAATTTTAAAGCTAGTTCCAAAAAATAAAGTAAAACAAATTGGAAATTTAGCTACCTTTAGAAATTAATTTGAAGGAGATATGCATCTTTGCAATATGGGATATTTCCATCTAGGACACGAGTGTGACTTTATCATGACTTTTATGTCTCTTGGTAAGTGTTGTTTTCTTACAACAGTTCTGTCTTTTAAGCATATATTCTCAGTATTTTATGTAGTTATTGTGAATGGAATCTTTTCACTCATTACAACATCAAACTGGTTATGATAGGAGTGTAAGAAAGTTACTGATTATAGTATATTTATCTTGGAACTGGCCCTCCTTCTGACCTCTCTCTCATTTAAAAATTTTATATTAGTTCTCACAGTTTTCAGAGCTGAGTTTGGAAGGACTCAGAATTGACCAGGCAGAGGTAGAGAGGGATGAGGATGCAGAGAAAACAGTGCAAAGGCCCAAGTGATTTGCAGGTCCATCTGGGGCTTTAGGGACAGTGTATACCTGCAAGGTGGTCTTCTTTGGATCATCCTCTGGTTTCCATCTCCCAAGAGGGCCTCTGGAAATAGTGATTCCAGGAATCAGCTCCCAGGCTGATGCAGCAGCCAAACTCAGAGCCTCTGCCTCGCTGAGTGACCATGATTGAGTAGTCAGCCCTCTCTGGGCTTGCCTCCCAGCCACTTAGGAGTCAGACTGTCTGGAGGACAACAGCAGCCAAGACACTGCATGTAGGGGAAAGGAGATTGTGGAGAAGAAGAAGCCATTAGAGCTGGCTTCTGTCCTGTATTGGCTTGCTTATGAGTCCAGACTCCCTCCTGGGAAGTGCACAAGGGACCCTGGGCAGCCACATACCAGCCTGTTCCCAGCCTGTAACCCCTGGGTCACAGACCAAACTGAAGACAGATTGGTCTGGAAGGGAGAAGCCTAACACACACACACACACACACACACACACTCACTCACTCACACATACACACACCCCTCCTCTTGGCAGCTTTCTCTCAAATAAACAGTTGTCATATTCTGACTTCACTCCTCCTACCCTCATTTCCTACTGAGGTGTACGGTCCTCTTCTAGGCTATGTGTGGACCTGAGAGTTCTAGCTGCATGACTGGCTCAGAGCCTGCCTGGCCCATCCTTCTGATATTAGTTGGTGCAGAGCCCAACATAACTCTTTCCTGGTAGGGTCCGGGTGGGAGAGCTGGCTCATAAGTCGACTGTCTACCCTAATGGGTTGTTCAGACTCCAGGCTTGCCCTGGCACTGATGCACAGATGCCTGCTTCCTATAGGTTCCCTGTCCCTTGTGGGTCAGTTACCTGGAAAACTTCTAGTCATCCTTTATGATCCAGTCTTAGGGATGTCCCACTGTACCTTGTGGGAGGCACAATGGGTACACAATGACTCTGAAAACTCTCCAAAGCCACACAGCCACCCATCTTTATCTCCAATTTATATCAGAGGAAAGAGGTATAGAGAGGAAGTGATTTTCCCAGGGTTGTACAGCTAGTGGGCGGAGGGATGAGAACTGTTCTTTGCATCTGCAGAAGAGAGATGAAGTCCATTGGAGACTAGGAAGTGGAGTTGAGGCCACTTTCCCTACCCAGTTCCCTGAACTGGCTTGCTGGGGGCGCAGGGGTGGAGGGAGGGAACACTTCCTTTGCTGTTTGGCGCCTCTTTCTTTGGGGGCTTCTTTAGTCCCTTCTGTGCACCCACATCCTCCCTTCACCCCCTAGGACTGGCCACACTGTGTTCTCATTGCCGGTCAAGTGTCTGGATACTTCAAGTATCCTCAGCACCTCTGGCCAGGGCCTGAGCTGAGCAGGGCTACCAGTGTGGAAGCTGAGCTGGGCTGGAGTCCTGCATTTGTCACATGTAAGATGGGGGTAAAAATAACACTTTCATCGGGTCATTGTGAGAATTCAATACTGCAATTCGTGTAAAGTCCTTCTTGGTGTCTGACACATAATAAACACTCCAGAAATATTGGGTATTATTTGTCAGGCAGTTACTGAATGAATAAATCCCTCTCTCTGCCTTCACTCCATAGAGGAAAACTGTTCCCTTCTCAGCACATTTTTGCCTCCATAAGGAGGAAGACAGGGGAACTGGGGGTTGGCAACAGGAAGTGTCTTCCCAGGGCCTCTGATTTTGAATTCTAATCTGAAAACTCCCTTCAGAACCAGAGTTCTAGTGGGCTTGCATGGTCCAGACACCTTCACCAGCCCTGGGATGCTCAAGGTCCCAAAAGGACTCTGGGCCATCTCCCTCCCTAGGTTATCACCTCACCCACAAAACCTGCCCCCCTCTGCAGAGGCTCCATTAACCAGAATGTTTGCCATGACGCACAAAGTGTAAGTAAGGAGCAGCACAGCCCAGGACCCGCCCCAAGTCTCTCTGGGAAGCATACCTGCTCCCCCCACACCCCAGTCTCTTCTCAGGGCCTCCACTATTTGGGGCATACCTTGGCAACACTGGTTCCCAGTGGGGCTCCCCAAAGGCAGGGGCTGGGCTCTGTGCCCCCATGTCATGGTACCACTTTTATTGCAGAGAATATGTTCTTCCCTCTGTGCCCATGACCTCCTGTAACATGTACAAAACTCATAAAATGCATCGTATCTGAAGAAACTGAGGCATATCAGTGATAGCTGTGGATGCTAGTTCCTCACTGATGTTTGCTGTGGTTAAAGTCATGCCAGAATAAAGGCCTTGGGCAAGTCACTTCACTGCTCTGGGCCTCGGTTTCTCCATCTGTAGAATGAGGAAAGGTAGATCTGCCGTATATGGAAATGATCTGAAATGAGAAAAGGACTACGCAGATCCAGCTAGGAAGATTACGATTCTCATGTAGGATGCTCAGCTGAGGCCTTGGCATCCATCTCTGGGAATATAGAAAAGTTTCTGGCTGCCCACCTGATCCCAAAAACATAGAGAAAAGTTTCAGTAAGACTCTCCTTGTTGTCTCCTCAGAAAAGTCCTATGCAAATGTTACTGGTGTGTGCCCAAGTAAGGTGAATAACATTTCCAGGGGTCTGGGGACCTGAGCCAGAGGCCAGGCTCCATTCAGCTCCTGCAGGATGCCTCCCTTCTCTAATTCTGGGATCTTAGACTGTCAGGCTTGGAAGGCCCATGTATTAGAGAGCAGGCTCTGGTCACAGTTCCCAGATGGGGTATACCTGTCCCCAAAAGCCTTTCTGGCCATCCAGGTGGGAGCCTCCTTTGGGTTACCACAGCTCCTGGAGCTCTCCTAGCACTGCATTGAAATTGGTGGCCCCACCATAGCCCAGCTTGGGAGTTCTGAGTCAAGGGTAAAGAATGAAAATCTAGTGTTTAACTGAAGGCCCCAATGATGAACAGATGATTCATAGCTAACCTGATCTCCATAAAGCAGAGGACACTTAAATAGTACTTAAATGAAATGCTCATCTGCCAAAAATACATGGTGAAAAAAATAATTTGCTTTGGAGATAGGCTCAAGCATAGGTCGTAAGTATGTAATAGTACTTACAAAGTCTCCTAGTAGCTGTGAAACTCTTTGGGCAAGTGACTGAACCTTCTAGGCCTCTGTTTATCAATGTATGAAACAGGCCTAGTATGTTCTATTTCATCGGGTAGTCTTGTAGTTCATTCATTCATATACCATTTTTACTTTCTGTGCCCTGTGCCAGGTCCTGTAGGGATGGACCTGTCACTGTGCAGAGGGGAAGATTTCTGTGCAAATAATCACAATAATGTGATAACTGTTCTGCTAGGGGCAAACACAGGGATTAGAAAAGGCATTTAACTTGTCCTGGGGGTCCAGGAGGCTTCCTGAAGGAGTAGTAGCATATAGTGGTACTAGCCTGAACTCTAGAGCCAAATTGCCTGTGTTTGAATCCTGGCTCCTTGGTTTACTAGCTGTGTGACCTTGGGTAAATTACTTAATCTCTTGTGCTTCAGTTTGCTCACAACAAAATGGGAATCATAATTGTTGTTACTTCATAAGGTTGTTGTGAGGAGTAAATGAGTTAATACAAAGAAATCTCATAGTGCCTGGCATATAATAAACATATTATAGGTGTTCACTATATTATCAATAGGTATATATCAAGCACTGATGCAGGGGCAGACCCATGCAGATTGACCCTACTCTCATGGAGTTTATACCTTAGGCAAAATCTGAGCTGTGTACAAAGTGCCTCTTACCTAAAGAGAGTTTGAGAGAAGAGCAGAGGGCTGAGGAAGGAACTCAGAAGCTGCTGGCATTTAATAGGCAGGCAGAACAGGAAAACTCTACACAAAAGACAGAAGGATCTTTCAGAGAGGTGGAGGAAAGCTAGGGAAATACAGCATCCTAGAAAGCAAAGGGAAGGGAAGTGTGTGAGAATTTTTATTATACTCTACTATATGTGGGTTAGAAGTCACACCTGCTAAGGCAGCTCAGGGAAGGGGGACTATATTGAGGAGGGAAACACGAGCAGGCACGAGCTTTGGACACAGATCCAGAGTAGGAGCCTAGTTTCTCTCCCCACTGGCTGTGTGTTTCTGAGATAGTGACATAATCTCTCTGAACCTCAGTTTTCTTCACTATAAAATAAGGATAATAATAGTACTGACCTCACAGAGTAATTCTGAGGATGGCTTGGGAGGACAGTGTACAAAGCTGCAAGCAGCATGCTAGGCTTACCTAGGTACTCAACACCAATTCCTTTACTGTTTTCTTTCCTCAGCAGCTACAGCTGGTTTTGCTCTAGCTCCAATTAAGTGACTGCTTCAGTAACCACTGGGTGCATCACTGCTATGTGCCAGATTTGGAAATAAACAAATGATGAAGATCTGATCCCTGCCCTCTCGATTGGATACTAGAGATGGAAGTGACCATCTTATTAGTACATGGATGCCATTATTTCTTTATTTAAATTCAGTTAATAAATCCAAATTTATTGTGTGGTCATGTTCTAGTCATTTTGCTAGGCCTTGAGAACATGAAGTGACTAGACCCTTTGGGAGCTCACAGTCTGGGGCAGGGAGAGAAAGGACATGTAAGCTGAGAGTTACAGTGCAGAGCATTCCAGTGCTATGAAAAGGGAGGCACCAGGGCCGAAGATTCACAGCACAGGCCTCTAACCCAAAGGGCATGAGAGGATGTGGTGACGGTCAAGAAAGCATCTTGGAGGAAGTGAAGGTGAAAGTGAAGGATGGGCAGGTGGTAGGAGTCTATGTGGGCAGAAGGCATAGTGTGCAAGGCCAGAGATGACAGAAAGCTGGCACTTTCAGGGAACTGCAGGTAGCTCAGTATGTGTTACAGGCATGGCTGGAACTATAGATGGGGAGGGAGGGAGGGGCCACATGACAAGGGTTTTAAGTTCAATCCAAGAGTTTGAATTTTATTTGGAAGGCAAGGGAAGATTTTGAGAGGATCAAAGCAGGGTGTGACATGGTGAGGCAGGTGTTTTAGAAAACTCTTCCTGGTAGCGACTTGTCATTAAGGGACTAGAGAAAGGAGATCAATTAGGATGTGGTTTTATAACCCAAGTGAGAGACCATGAAGTTCTTAAGGGAAGAAATGGTAGTGGGATACAGGATGAAGTAGTAGGGAATGTATTTTAAAGATGTCAAAAAGGTAGATGCCATAGAATCTTTCTTAAATCACTGTATACACTTAATAAAAGGCATTGCCTAAATTCTGGCCCCTGACAACATTTCTGTGTAACAATAATACTAAGAATTCTTAGGGAATAGGTCATTTGGAGAGTTGAGTTTTCTATAAAAATGTGGCTTTACCCCTCTTAGCATCCACCAACACTTTATTTTTTATTTTTTTGTGACAAGGTCTTACTCTGTCATCTGAGCTAGAGTGCAGTGGCATCATCCTAGCTCACTGCAACCTCAAACTCCTGGGCTCAAGCGATCCTCCTGCCTCAGCCTCCTGAGTAGCTGGGACTATAGGCATGTGCTGTCACGCCTGGCTAATTTTTCTATTTTTAGTAGAGATGGGGTCTCACTCTTGCTCAGGCTAGTCTCAAACTCCTGGGCTTGACCAATTTTCCCGCCTTGGCCTCCCAAAGTGCTAGGATTTCAGGCATGAGCCACCACACCAGGCCACCACCAACAGTTTAAAAATGTTATTATTGTCATTTGAAATGCCTTGGTCATATGCCATACTTTCGTTGAAGGCACAGCAGGGGCTTTTGGAGTCAAGGTCTTGGTCCAAGACTCTCTGTTCTTTATTAGCTGTGGAGCTCAGGTAAGTCACTTCACCTTTTTTAGCCTGTTGCCTCTTCAAAATAGGGTCAAAATCACCCACCTCACAGGGCCGTTGTGAGGTTATGTGAGGAAAGGTCTGTAATGCTCCAGGCATAGTACTGGGCACAGTCTTACGTGCTCAGCAAGTTAGTCCTCCTTTCTCCTTCCCACAGTGCCCCAAGCTTATCCTCACAGATACTGGTAACACGGTGACACTGTGCAGAGTTCTTTGACTCTCCCCTGAAGGGCCCTAGAGCAGTGCTTCTGGACTTCTGTGTCTACTTTTCACATTTGCTGTGTTCTTTCTCATAAATTGCCACTTCTCACTGTTGTCATCACCCACTCTCCTTTCCTATTGTAATCTCTTGAGTCTGTAGAACAGATAATAGCTATTTTAACTGCTTTACATTAACTCATTTAATCTTCATAAAACCTTATCAACCAGGTACTATTATTATTTCCATGTTATGGCTAAAAAGCTGAGGCGCAGGAATGTGAAGTGATTTCCCGAGGGCACATTGCTAGTTAGTGGAGCAGTGGTATAATTTCTTGGACCCAGACAATATGTCTCCAGAGACTGTGTTCTTAACCATACGTTATATGACCTGTCAAAACCAAGAACCACCCTAACAGAAGGTGTACAAAGTAAGAGTTAGTAGACTGAAGACTGGAGATCAAGACTCTTTTATTGATATTTCCTTTCAGACCAAACTTTCAAAATGCAGCAGTGAGAAGCTATATGGCTGGTTGGGGTTAAGTGTCATTTTCCAAAGCGGATTATTTAAGACAAGGGACAAATACTAAATGCAGAAGGAGATTTAAGGCAAGAAAGCCTAGTGGTTGCATTTCATCCTCTTGGATGGTTTCTTTTAGCTAAAATTATGGCTTGATAAAAAGAATGGACAGATTCAACTTTCCAAATAATCTGATGTTGTTTGCATGATATAAATAGTAGTTCTTAATTTTTTTTTGTCAATAGATCCCACTGAGAATCTGATGAAAACAGATTCTGTTTCTAGGAAAATACACATTTAACTTTTTGTGTACAACTGTAGAGGATTCCAAGATCCATTTTTGAACATGAAATTTAGATTCTTTATAGAAGAGCAGTTGAAAGTCAGAGGCCAGGGCTTAAGTCCTGACTCTTCTACTGACATGCTGTGTATCTTTAAATAAGCCACTACCCTCTGAACTCCATGTGCAAAAATTGAGTGATCATCTTTGCCTTGCTTCATCACAGCAGTAGACTGTGATGAATGTGGAAGGTGTGGTAAACTGCAAAGTGCTGTCTGAATGTTAGGACATTGAGGTTCAGAAGTTACTTACCTTAAGGTCACACAGCTATTAAGTGGCAGAACCAAGGTTCTAACTGGAACATGCTGAAGTCTCTGGAATTGTGTATGTGTGGTTGTGTGTGTGTGTATGTGAAGATCTCTCTCCCTCCAAGAATTTTTAAAAGGATCAAAGAGATAGTGCATGTGAAAGGGATACATAGACTGTAAAGCCTATATGAGTTACTTCTGGACTGAATTTAAGACTCCATGTCTCATCCACCTGTGGGGATCCAGGACTCAACAGTTGAGGGATTAAGAAGGTTGGGCAGCAGTATGTCAATCAGTAATACTGCTAATGGAGACAAGTAAGATCCTCTTCCACATCCAAATGAAAAACAGTCTATGCTTGGCGGAACTTTGCCAGAGCTCTGCAAGCTCTTAAAAACCCATCCCACTGACCAGCACACTCAGGTCAGCATGTCTAGCATTTGAGAGTAGCAATTTTAATGCAACTGCAAACTTATTTCATGTTTCTAATGTCATCAACAAATCTATAAAAGACTAAATTTTATTCTCTTACATTAGAAATGGAAGATTCCATAAAAGATGTTCTCATTCAACTCTGACTTTGGATGCTTACAATTCAGTGATGAACACCTGTGTGTCCTATAAAACTAGAAGTGCCAGAGCATGGCAATATCCCGAACTAGAAACCTCCAAGAACCTGCACCCTCTGAAAGGCAGTGGGAAACTGGCAATACTTAAACTTTCAAACTAATGCTCCAAAGGCACATCTAATAGACCACGAAAACAAAGGAGTGACCTGGAATAGGGGGATGACAAGGAGCCCTGGAACTTCACTGTAAACAGCTGGGCATAAGGACACCAGGCAAATATTCTGATTGACTCACTGCATCTGGAAGCTAGGATGTAAATCCCCAGGAAGCCTAATGGTAGGAGGAAGAATTGCAAAGGACACTGCTATTTCTGTGGCCATAGCAAGTCATTTTTTGTTTCTTTTTGAGACAGAGTCTTGCTCTGTCACTTGGGGCTAGAGTGTAGTGGCATCATCATAGCTCACTGCAATCTCAAACTCCTGGGCTCAAATGATCCTCCCGCCTCAGCCTCCTGAGTGGCTGGGACTACAGGTGTGTACTACCATAATGGGCTAATTTCTCTATTTTTTTGGAGAGACAGGGTCTCGCTTAGGCTGGTCTTGGACTCCTGGACTCAAGCTAGCCTCCCGCCTTGGCCTCCCAAAATGCTAGAATTATAAGCATCAACCACCTTGCCCAGCTGCAAGTCATTTTACTGTTGTGCTCATATGAAAAGGTATAAAATTGTTTTGGCCTCCTGTTCTGGAGCTCAGTAGACCATCATGTTATGAGTGAACAATTAGCTGAGGACTTTCCAAGCTGTGGGGTCTATAGGATAGAAGTTAATGGGGCTGAGCAGGCCAGACTGAGAAAGTAGAACTTTCCGAGACAGGGTTGAAAAAGAGTGTGTCAACTTCACACACATTGAAGTAGCATTTAATATGTTTATGAAATTGGCTTCAGAGTAAAGTCTATATTTTTGGAATACAGAAGTAAAGGAGAATGGGAGGGAACAATATGATGAAGTTGAACCCAAGTCAGATGGAACATGTTAAACATGAAATTGAATTCAGAGTCCCTTCCCTCAAACCCCCACCCCCACCCAGCTGCTGTTCCCAAGTATGGCCTGAGTTCACGGCTGTAGCCTCTCCACAGCAGCTACAGAACAAGGTCTACCCGGAAAAGAAGAGCTGGTGCCCTAGTGTATCTGTAGCACTGGAAGTGAGTATCTTGCGGGGCCTCTAGGTTAGGAAGATAGGAATGGAGCTGGAGAGGAAGTGGTCAGGTTGAACTCCCCCCATCAAGTGGGTTGAAGTGGGTTTCCCTTCCTTTCAGCCTCCCTGGAGAGACACCTGGGGCCAGAGAAGGCCCACACCTAGAGATGTAGCACTAGTCTGTTAGGAACATATCTCTTGTAAGAGAGTGTTCAGGGGAGGTTCCTGGTTGGAGCATCAGAGAAAAGACACAAGGTCGAGTTTTCCTGGCCAACACTCACTTCTGGGCAGAGGGAAAATGACCAAGCATCTCTCCAGCTTTGGTTAGAGCTTTCTGAAAGAACCCCTTGTCTGGAGCTGGGGGAACAAACCTAGCACTTAGTCTCTCTTTTGGGCAAGTACAAGATATCAAAATTGGGATCCCAACCCCTAGGATAAAAACCACAGATGACATAAAAATAGACATGGAGAAACATTCCAAGATTAAAAGAAAAGAAATCATTGGTTATGAGGGTATAAACAGTGCTTCTATGAACTAAACCCCAAACCCCAAATCCACAGATTAAGAAAAATCCACATTTACTAAATCAAACCCAAAATTATTATATGTAGATTCAGGCAATACATCTTCTGAGTTGAGACTCTTAAGTTTGCTCTCTTCAATATATGAAGTCTGAATTTTCAGCCATAGAATGAGATCCCTTTCAACTGAGGTGGGAGTTTGATATCTAATATTAAACATTAAAAAAATGAAATAGAGCAAGTTCCTTATTACATTAGAGTCTATGGGGTGGCTGATCAGATTTTGTTGATAGACAAGGTGCTTAAAACACCAAGTGACAAAGTCCAAAAGCATGGTGGAGTAGAAGGAGAGAAAAGCAATAAAGAGTTGTGTTTAGTGCACACTGATGGAGTGGCATACTTGGGAGCTGGTATCTGTGAGTTTCCAACTGCCCAGATGCAAACCTAACAGCAGCTTCCTGCTGTTACCAAAGTCTTGGTCCTGGTCCTCTCTGCATATTATCTCGACATCCACACTGTGTGCCTGAACAGTTTCCCATGCTGCAGTGGAACAGCAAGTGCCTCCTAGATGGAACCTGGAGACCCACGGCAGCAGCAGTAAATAAGTACCTTGCATATATGTCAAATGCAGCCCTCAAACAACACCTTACATCTAGTAAAGTAAGGAAGTACTAACAAAAATGATAGGCTTTTTTTCTTACACCAATGTTTAATCTCCAGGCCAAGAACGTCCCATTTGACTTTTTCCCCCCTGCCTCTTAAAATGAGGTGACGAAGTAGAAATCTAGTCATGAAAATAAAAAGGCAGATGTGTCTGAGCCCTGGCTCAATGAGACATATCAAATACACAGAATCCTGGTGTGGCAATAGAGAGAACTGTCCTAGACACTGTGGGGAAGATGGATAGTGGAGAGGTAAGAATTCTATTATACTTAGTGATCACTCACACTTGAACAGTGCATTAGTCATTGAATGAGGGTGCAGTGCAAAGGGTAGGGGAGGGTGGCAAAGTTGTAATTCTCTGTAATGAGGGTTGGGAACATATACTCATGGATGGGAAATTTTAAGTAGTATGTTTATTATTACTTCTTTTTCCAGCAATCTTGCAAGAGGCAGAAGTGTGACATTGAATTGAGTGAGACGAGCATGTGGGTGGGTTGGCGAGGAGCCCTTCTCTTGATGCAGGCCTCTGGCTTGTCAAGGAATGGCTGGATCCACCGCTGGGCCGTGTTTACTCTTTTGCTTCAAGAAAAAGGGTTTCTTGAGGGAACAACTTTACCTCCAATAATGATTTATTTGGGTCCAGCTGAGTTATCTAAAGAGAAAGAAAACACATATTCAAAAGACTGGAACAAGCACTATTTTCTCCACACGGCATTCATTCTATCTGTGCACGTTGACTTTGAGCCTACTATGCACTGGCATGAGCATTCTCACATTATCTTATTTGATCTTCAAAATAACCCTGTGAGGTGTTGTTATAACACCTCCATTTTATAAGTGAGGAAACCAGAGCTCAGAGCAGTGAAGTCTCATAGTTTAGTTTGGTGGTGGACTAGTATTTGACCTCAGGGTACAGGTTCTGGAGATTTAACCTCATCCTGGGCAGGTGGAGGCCCCCTGCCCCCTGTACAGCTCAGCCTGGCCAGCAGAACAGGAGGCCCTTAGGAAAGGTGCTGGCTAAACACCTGACTGGCATTCCTGGAGATCTCTGCTTGGTTAACTCCTTATAGTGGGGAGAACCTTTTCTGCTTGGTGGGACAAGAGCTAAGCCTTTGGGGCTGATCTTCCTGTTAAAACTACATGTCATAAACTGTAGAATGGCCATTCCACCAAGCCCAATGATGAATATCTCCCCTGGTGAGGGTAGGCATATCACAGTCTCCTTGTTGGGAGTACATTTAGTTTGAAAAAAATGAGTCAATGTCATAATACAGTTTCATATTTTAGAACTTTAAAAAATCATTATTTTATAATATGAACTATTAAAAGTAAAGCTAGACAAATCTTGGCTCAATGGGATATGCTAATCATAAGGGCATCCTAATTTAGGTTTATGCCCTTCTAGGCCAGGGGCAGGGATGGGACATGGAGGTTTATGAAAAAGGGGGCTGGGTGTGGTGGCTCACACCTGTAGTCTCAGCACTTTGGGGGTCAAAGTGGGGGGATTGCTTGAGGCCAGGAATTTGAGATCAGCCTGGGCAACATAGCAAGACCCTATCTCGGAAATAAAAAATGGGAGGGGGGTCATGAATTTTTAAAAAGTTGAGAAATATTGGAACTAGGAAGACTGTAGTTTAAATCACAGCTTGTGTTGGCTATCAGCTTTGTGGCTTTGGAGTTAATATCAACCTTGCAGGATGGATGTGAGGATTAAATGAGAAAAAAAATATAATTATCAGTGTATGGCATAGAGCAGGTGTTCAATAATGGCTACTGTGTATGAAAGCAACCGTAAGGATGGGTGGACACAGAGATGAATGCGTAGCTCCGAGTGTGTCTGACAGGAGCGTAAGCAATCTCTAGTCAGGCCTGAGGCTGCTGTTGTGCTAAATACAGGAGCTCTGGGCAAAGAGCTATGGGCAAAGACTGCAGCACCTGAGGCAGGCAATCTTGTCTTCTGCTCAACTCAAGCCACTCTTAATGAGATGATTCTTCTGTCTTCTAGCTAGGGGGAAGGGGAGTCCCTGGGGCCAAGGCTGGGTGTCACAGGCAGGCTGGCAAGCTGAAGGGGCCAGGAGGCAGACACTATCTTCAACTGTATCTAGATGGAAACCTGGTATGCCCAAGAGGATCATTAAGGAGACATATCCGCCCCTAGAATCCTCTCTGCTTATAAGGAACCCGGGACAACTCTGCTCTACTAGTATTTCTTGGGTTATGGGCAGATGGGCAAACAGGGGTGGGGAAGGCCCAGCCTGCTGTCTATCTTCCAATGCACTGGGGGGCAAGCTGCTGGCAAATGTTTACCCACTTCCCCAATTAACGTACAATAACTGCGCTGGCTTCTGTCAACAAACAGAGCTATGCTGCCTCTGCTTCTGACTCTCTGGCATTTTCTGCCCAGCTGCTTCTGCTATTGTTCTTAATTAACATGCCAGAGCTCTTCCGGCATCTTCTACTTTGTTATTTGTGGTTTGTAAATATGATGTTTGCTGGGAGAAACCAAAACCATAATAGTGCCAGGGCTCTGAGTACAGGCAGGAAGATGTAGGAGGAAGCAAAAGAGGCTGGGAGGCCTGAGTATCAGGCCTGAGTTGCACCTCTGCTGGGGTTGATAACATGCAAGGTTAGAGACTCATAAACCGTACCCAGTTTTCACATGAGAAAATTGTGTCCCAGACAAGTTAAGCAATTTTCTCCAGTCACATTAAGTGGGAGAGCTGGAATTTGGGAAGGAGGAAACTAAAATTTCTCGAACCCCTATTACATGCCAGGCCCTTATATTAAATATATTGTTCCATTTATCTGTACAACAACCATGCAAAGTTGTAGAGAAGAGAAAATTGAGGCTAGAAGTGGCTGCCATGTGGTTAATGAGTATCTGTCTATGTAGCATAATGGTTACCAACAGTGAAGCAAACTTAGAGTCAAATCCTAGCTCCGTCACTTCTTACCAATATGACCTTAAAAGAAGCTATATAATCTGAAAGCCTCAGTTTTCCCACCTGTAAAATGGGAAGCATAGTTTCTTCTTTATAGGCTGTTGTGATGATGGTTAAATGGAATAATGTTGGTGAAGCCTCTCGTACAGTGCCTAAGCCAGTAGGTAACAGCCATTACTGGTTGGGGCTTGCCTTAGGTAGGGTCCCTGATCTCTAACTTCAAACCCGGAGCTCTTTCCCTGAAGCCTGTTGGAACCCCGATCTGCAATCTGATCTGAAGGCTGCGTTTCTTGTTTCTATCCCACTGTCTAGCAGGAATGCTACCCTTTCCCTGATTGGGCAATGTCTGGATCTCTGGAGACCCATTCTATAGCTTCAGTGGTGCTGTGTCACCAATGGACTGCTTCAAGCAAACATGGCTCTGCTGGGGTGTTCTTTCTGGAGTCCTAGATTAAGCAACTTATTTTTTTGTTTGAAGGTCGTTTTAGATAAGAATTTCAAAGTGAACACGAACAATCTCTGTTTACATTCTCATTTTCCTGGCTTGGACAAAGATTAGGGGGAACCTAGGATGGTGTAGGATACCATGATTTTCCCCAGTAAGATAGTGGCCATATGTGAAACCATACTACAGTGCTCTGGGCCCCATTCAAGATGGACATGGAGCATGCCAGGAGGGACATCCTACTAGGGAGGAGCCTAAAAACTATGTTCTCTGAGAAACAACTGCAGAATGGGAGATATCTCATTGGAGAGAGGGCGTTGAGGAGTGGTCCTGCTGCTTCTGCCATAGGGCAGGGAGGAGGCTGTGCCAGCCTTTTTGAATATCTGAAGGGCTGACAAGTAGAAGATAGAGTAGATGTGTTCTGTGTAGCTCCAGTGGGTAGAGCTAGGATTGGCGAGGTGAAATCTCAAGGAAGCAGAGCCTAGGTAGTCAGAAAGAATTTTTTAACAGACAGAGCAGCAGCTGGTATTGCTACTCCTGTATCTCTTTCTTTCTGCTCCTCTTGTTCTTTATTTTCTGTTTGTTCTTCACAGTCATCATCATCATAGCAGCAACTGCCATTTATTGAGCACCTACCATGCAGCTGGAACCATGCTAGGTACTTTATATAGTTTATATATAGTACCTTAACTAGTCCTCACAATGGCTCAGTGAAATAGGTATTATTAATGCCATTTTTCAGATGAAGATACCATAGGTTATCTTGCCCAAGGTTACAGGTAGAATAAGGTTTCACACTCAGATCTGTCTGACTCCAAAGCTCATGATAACCAGAAAGCTTCTGGCCAACATGTCAACAGGCTACCTGGGGGAAATGGAGGAGTAGGGAGAGAAATGAGTAAACTCCTTGCTATGAGTAAACTCCCTAAAAGCGTTCAATTAGGGGCTTATTTGCAGATGATGATAGCTAACATTTATTGAGCATTTACTTTTTACCAGGCATATTCCAAGCACTTTACATTTATAAAATAATTTAATTTTCATAACCCTCTGAGGTAGGTTATCTGACAATTATTATCTCCATTTTATAGATGAGAGAACTGAGTCATGGAGCAGATTAAGTAACATGTCCAAAGTCACAGAGCTATTAAGGGCAGAGCTAGGATGTGAATCAAAAAGGCAGTCTTGATTTGGAGCCCACATGTTTAACTACTAGATTACATTGCCAGAGGTGCCACTAAGAGTAGGATCCATACATACAGAGAAAGAAATTGGATGAGATGAGTCTGAGGTTATTCCTAACCAAGCTTCCAGAATATAAGATCTTTTGCACTTTAGGAATGGCAAAAGGTCAAGGGTCAGGGAAAAAAACCTGAAATGTTTATAAAATACGAATACAAAAACCCAATCTGAGCTTGTGTTGTGCCATTTACTTGGGACTTTACTGAATTATTGACTCTCTAAATCAACAGAGAAACCCACCCTTTGGGACTCCTTAGGGAGGAGGGGTGTTCTCAAATAAGAGGCATGATTTGACTTTGTCTACAGTTAGAAAGGGAAAGTCAACCATCCTGACATTTTCTTCATTGTACTTAGGAAATCTGAATGGATATATTTTCTAATTAAGTTAATAATTTAGCAAATTGGCTTTGTGAAACATGTTTATGTTAGCAAAAATGGGACACATTCTTTGCCAAATAGAGCTACTCTTTTCAATTTTCAAATTTTCAATCAATTTTCTCAGTGATTTGAAATTTCATATACATTTTATTTCTATTGCTTCCCTGGGCTTCAGTTCCTTTTCTAAAAGATATAACATTGCTGTTGAGAAATATATGAATCAATGTGACAGATTCTCATCCTAGGCCATACTATGAATCCTAGAATGTTAGACTGGGAAAATTCCTTAAATGCTAAATAGTCCAACCCCTTCATTTCACAGGTGGGTGACCTAAAGCTCACCAGACATCAAGTGACTTGGCCCAGGTCACATGGCTGATTAGGGGCAGACACAGTACTCTGCCCCAGAGTTCCTGACTTCCGTTTTGGGGTTATTTCTAGTCATATCATTCTGCCTCTTACTTTTTTTTAAATACTCAAGCATAAATATAATGTTACAGGTTGAGTACCCTTAATCTGAAATCTGAAATGCTCTAATATCTGAAACTTTTTAAGCACCAATGTGATGTTCAAAGGAAATGCTCACCTATTAGTAAATATTCCAAACTCTGAAAAAAATCTGAAATCCGAAACACTTTTGGTCCAAGGATTTAAATAAGAGATACTCAACCTGTACTACTAGGCTGGGAGCTACTTGAGGGCAGGAGCTAATACTAAAAATAATAGCAGGAGTAATATTTGCATAGTTCTTTATAGTCTGCAAGACATTTACATAAACATTAACTTATAGTCATGTAGGGGAGGTGGTATTACCAGCCCTTCTAAATTTTATTCAATTTTGCTGAGATAATGCTTTGATTTTGAAATTGAATAGAGAAAAAGTCTGGATCTAACATTTTATATTTTGAAAAAATGCTAAGTTGGATTTTTTTCTTTTTTCCTCTTTTTTTCCCTTAATGTTTCCAATGTATTTGAAAAGCTTATGGGGGGAAATGTATTGTAATAGTATTTGAAAATCAGCTCTACTCTATTATAGATTAGGAAACAAGACCCAGAGATTAGGTTTGCCTATGATCACACACAAAGTGGTAGAGACAGAACCAGAGCCTGTGACTTATTTCCTCATAATTCCCATTGTAACTCCCCACTTGTAAGTGGACTAATAGGGTTCTCTCTTACTCCATGAGTTACAGTTTTCAAGTTCAATGTGTGGAACTGGGAAGCAATAAATCAACAAAGGTTTCTTAAAATATATTCCTGCTTTTAGAATAAAATTTTCATTTCAGAAAGTTCCAGCTTCTTCAAGGCAGAAAAGCTCTCTGTTGTCAAATTTACTCTAGTATTTGCCTGCTTGCCTCTGGTGATCAACAACTACCATTTTCTAGATCATGTGCTGGCAGCACTGTGAGCAGAGAGAGCCCTCCATAGCCTGACCCCCAGGAGCAATCCTTTGCCACACTGGCAGATAGAGAGCAAACACCAGAACCTCATCTATACCTCATTTCCCTTCCCATCAATGTGAAAGAAACCAGGTCCCATCTTCTACATCAGACTCAGAGCACAGTAAACTTCCCCAAGCTTAAGGAAATCCACCCTTTCAGTTATAGCCTACCTATTTCTGAAAGGTCTCCCTCCTCTGAATTCCTGTGCTGACTGCCATGGCTGTACACTATCTAATGTTGTCAGAATGAAAAGGACCAGAACGTATGAGTTCTAGTCCTGGCTCTAGCAGTATGATTTTGGACAAGTTGCTTTTCTCTAGGCTTTAATTTTTGCATTTAAAAAAATGTGGGGACTAGTGATTAAATGGAGTCAATTGGACTACACTTGAATTCAAATCCTTAGCCAAGTTAACAGGATGCTTAGAGTACTCCAGTTTCCTTATCCACTGGCTGAAAGGGTTGTTGTAGGGATTGAAATAGGCAACACAATGGATGCTATTATGATTCAATGCATTCTTTTTGTGTTAGATGTCATCTGTATGACTTGAGCTTCCCAATGGTTGGAATGGTCAAAGTGTGATGTAGGGAGGGACACCTGGGATAGATTCCCACCTCTATAATCTTCCAGCTACCTGATGACCTTGAGCAAGTTACAAACTTTTTCTGGTTCATTGTTTCTTTATTTATAAATTTGAGACATTTTTTGCCTCCCAGACTTGTAAGGATTCAATAGGATAAAGTTTATAATCCTTTTGGGGGGAACATTTATTTCACATTCTTACTTCCATATGGGGTGACTCTTAGATACTTTCTCTATCTTTCACACAGGGTGAGAGACTTAACTGCTTGGTGAGTTTGAGAGAAGAGTCTGAGCTCAGCCCCTTCCTTTCCTTTTTCTGGAATCAACCTGCTCTAGTGTTATAAGGTTCCAGGGCCTGCAGTGTCCAGCTGTACCATAGACTGGGTGGACAAGTCTGTATAATTTATGGGCAAAGAATATATCAGCAAGTTCCTTGGCTACAGATCTGAAACCATGATCTCTGATCAACTTTTTGGGTAGCAAGAGTGATGTTTTTATCCCCGCCTGAGTTCTGTGTCTATCTTTCAATTAGTCTTGAACTAGTTAAGTTAAAGTGTATTAATCAATGACCCCTAAAATCCCAAATACCCCTACAGCACTAAACAAGTGCTTAACAATTAGGATTTGGTGTAACATGATACAGGGGTCATAGTTCTTTTCTCTCAAAGCCTGTTTGGTCTTGATTAAAAGATGAGAAAGTCAACCAGACAGGGAATAAATCAATTTAAAAATACATTTTCCATCTGTACATAAAGCTACAACAAAACTTATTCTTAAAGAGATGCTTCTTTAAACCCAAGTGATTTGAATACAAAATGAACGTGCTAGTAAACTTCCTTCTGAAGAATGCACACATAATAACAATGACTATTATTTTAGAGCTCTCAAAGCACTTTTACATATAATACCTAAACTTCAAAGCTGTCCTACAAGATTGGACCCATTCATCTTCATTTTTAGAGATGAGAACACCAAAGGTCAAATAGGCACATTTCTTATGCATGGTCATAAAACTAGAAATTGGCGGAGTTCATATTTGAATCCAGGTTTTCTCCCTTTAAATCCTGAGCTCTTTCTACTCTGTGAGGCAGCATACAGGCTGCATATATGTAAGTTCCTAGACTATAGTGAGGCTGAATGTATCTGCTTTTGGTGTTGATCAAAGTTAGCATTTACTTTGAATTTGGGAGAACAACTAATCTTTTTGGTATGCTATGAGTAACCTATTAACTACTTTATTAGAAAAATATGCATATTAAATATCAGAAGCTTAATAACTGATTATTAATATCATCACTATAAAAAGTTGCCTTTTGTTTGGTGTTTTCTAAGTGCCTGACAATTATCTAATTAAATAGTCACACATGAGATAAGTACCCTTATTATTTAATATTTCCATTTTATTGATGAATTCTCTGAAGTAAAAAATGGTTAAGGGACTTGCCCAAGATTACATAGGCAGGGAAAATAGGCCAGAATTTGTACCCAGATTTGTGAGCTTCCAGTCTGTATCCAATGCATTGTTGCCCTTTGTTGCCTCTCAACTTATGATTCTTCTTCTAAACAGGGGACAGTTTATATGACTAACTGGCTTTCCCTTGGGTATAAGGAAAGGTGTACTCTTCAGCTGTGTCACAGTTCATGTCCCTATTATGGTATGGGCTTGTTGTTCCCCACAGGAACCCAAGCTGTCTTTTGTTACTGTTAACTTAGTCCTAACAACTAACTGTCCATTTTCTTTAAACACCTTTTGATGAGCTGGGAATCCCTAATGAAGGGGTTACCCCTTACAAAGTATCAGAGGACTTTGGAGCTGATCTGCTGGTCATGTGCTGATCAAAGTGTAAAAAAGCTTTGTAACTGTAAAGTCTTTTGCAAACATAAGGGTTGCTATTATTATTATTATTAATAGTAATTAATAATAACTATAAGCAACCACCACAACAATGCCAGTTGTAGCTGTTAGTAACTTCTCCTCTACTTTTGCTGCAGGTGATAACACAAGCCCAAAAGGAATTTCCAATCTGGAAGGGTCCCACAATGGACTAATCTATGGTTTATTTCCATCTCAGCTTCCTGTGCAGTTGCTGGGCCAATCTGTCTCATTGGACCACAGGAAAGAAATGACATTGGGATGAGGGTATCCAAGAAACAGAGACAAATGCTCCTCTTTTCATTACTGAACTGTGACAGAACAATTGGAGTGCTAGAGAGTAAGGTTGGATGGGATTCTGTGGCTGCAAAACATAGGATGCCTAGGATATTTTCTTTCCTTGATGACTTTTTTGTAGGTGGGAAAAGGGAGAATAAAAGAAAAACTAAAAGAAGAACAAAGGGAGAGAAGAGTAAAGTAAAAAAGAGAGAGAAATTGTGTCTTGTAGGCTACCCTGTCTTTTCTTTGTTTCATCACATTATAATAATGGTAACAACAGTTAACATTTATTGGAAGCTTACTAGGTGCTTACTGTGCCCAGTGGCTTCATAAGTACTACAACAATCCTATGAAGAATAGAGGCTCAGAGAGATTATATAACCCACCTAACACTGCATAGGCAGGAAGTGGCAGAGCAAGGATTTAAAACTAGGTCTAGATCCAAAGTCTGTGTTCTTAATCACCACACTAGATTATTTTAGTATCATAGTCATGCATTGGACTATTTATTCTAAGTCCCTTGCTTGGAAGGACTGTGCCCTTCATGTAACTGAAGCACATATTCCCCATAACAGAGTAACAGAGTATATTATCACCTAAAGCATTTGGGCAAATTTTACTCATCTAGCTTTTCAATTATCACAGAGCTAGTGATTGTTAGAGCTGGATAGGTCTTGAGAGGTCATCTCTGTAACATATGGGGACAGAAAAGCCAAGTGAGTAGAAAGAACTTATCCAAGGTTACTTAGCATTCATGGCAAATCTGGATTCTTTATTCTCAGCTTGTGTCTTTAAGTGGGCTGTTTAACGAAGATACCAACTCTACAGCGTTACTAATGTTAAAATGGCTTCAAACATGGCACATTGTCAGGGACACTCTGGACACCAAACAAGAGATATGACCTCCTTGCATTGGTATCACTGATGGTGGCTTTGGTCACTACACTATTAAATGACAATGTTAGTGGGAAAGGCCTAGAGGGAATGGAGAGGATTCCAACAAAGATGGGGTCGGGAGGGGAAAGCCTCTTTAGTCTAAAAACAGGAAAATGCTCAAGTGTGCAGAATCACCATAAAAAGAATAAAAGAATAAAGAACATAAAAATAATGAGAACAGGAATTTCTCCCCATCCTGGGAAGTCAGTTACCCAAATTAGCTCCCCTTGAGATCTAGAAGACACAATGTCAAGTAAATGAAAGGAAGTCCTGCTTTACAGAGCAGTTTGTAAGCTCATGGTCCCTGAAAACATAAACAGGGTATAAGCAAATGCATGAGTGAGGATTCTGTAGTGTGGCAAGAGGAACCTAGTGCAGATCAGGCCCAGCAATGTGCCTAGGAAACAGGTGTGCCAAGATACTGGTTCCCCTCATCTCTCGGCACAGCCAGGATCCTCAGGGCTGGGTTGCCTCTGACCCTGAGCAGCCCAGTATTGTTCCCCTGTAAAGCATACAAACATCATTTTCAGTGTGTGTGGTGATCTGAAAAAGGCTGGGAAGCACCGATTTAGGGGACGTGCCTCACTTTCAGAGGTCAATACCATGGAAGGCAGCCAGGTGCTTGTATAAAAGGTTCCTAAGATGCCTCTGATAAAAGATTGGTCCACAACACTAACCACTGTGTTTGGAATAGGGCATTAAGAGACAAATGAAAGGAGAGATACCTGTTTACTGGTTAGGTTTAGAACTATTAACTCGGCTTAAAAGCCTTCTGAGAAATCCTATTATTGTTTGCCTCAGAATTTCACCACTAGGCATGGATTAAGTGCTAATTAGGGAGGCAGTAAGAAAAAGCACTTGCGGGTTTTAAATCCTGGCACTGCATGTATGCTCTTGAGCAAGTCATTTAACCTCTTGTCATGAGGTAAGACCCAAACTTCTCATCTGTAAGCTGGTGACAGCATCACCCAATACCCAGTGGTCTCTCAATAGGCCATTTCCCTCTGGGTCTCTTTCCTTCATGCTTCCACTTGTGAGAGAGTTGAACAAAATGTCTGATCCTGTCTCTCTCCTATTTAAAGTTCTTAAATGATTCCTTACTGAAACAAGATAGACCCCTTTTGCGTTGGCCTCATTTTCCCAATATGTAAATGGGTAGTGTTTCTGAGAAGGCTCATAGCAGGCATATAATGGAAGACATGCTGGAAAGACAGGTTGGAAAAAGATCATGAAGAGCTCAAATGTTTTAATAGGTATTATTTAAACTTCTGAAAAAACCTTTTCTCCCTGGCTTCACAGAGATCTGGAGTGGTACTAGATGTGCTCTTCAGGCAGAGTGGCTAGGGAGAAAGTGAGCATTTTGAATGCATTTTAATACCCAAGCAGGACCACGAGAGCTGGTGTGTGCATAGCTCTACAACGCAGACACTGCTCAAGAGCTGGAGCTTTGAACAGGAGTTAAAAGAGTTGAGTCCCTAACGACATACAAAAGACTTGTCGGTGTGATTTATTCTGATGTATTTACTTATCCAATTACCAAAACAGCAGGAGATCATTAAATTTTCTAGTTACCAGATGCAGCACGTTCAATATCTTAAATGTTACCAAGGCTCTCTCTTAGCTATTTTGATATTACATTTCATCTGCTCAAAAGCTTATGAAACTGGAAGGCAAGAATCAGGAACAGAGCTGGTGTTTTCTTTGAAGGCTGGTCCAGCAGCTGTCTGTACTATACCAAACCTAAATTAAACCAAAAATTCCCAAACTCCTGAGCTTAAGGAAAAGTACCATGATGAGAAACCAAAGTATTCAGGAAGAAAGGATGGTAAGGAAGTAGTAATTGAAGGTGGCTACAGATATGCATTTTACCCAGCCAGGTTTTTCTTCATGCTCATTTCCTATCAGTTCAGTCTCCATGTCCACAGAGGGTCAGGGCTCAGAGTAGAGGAGTAGAGTGAGGGAACAAGCATCTTTTGGGAAACTGCAACCCTGTCTCCTAACCCTAGCATACTGCTTCTGACTACCCGGGTGATCTTGGACAAATTACTTTTCCTCCTCTTAGTTTCCATGTCTATTAAACAAGGATGTTGACATCTGGTGCACCACCTTGTGGACCTACTATAAGCATCAACACAACTTACCTTCTGCTGTACTTTACATTAATGTCTCCTGGATGAGACTGAGCAACTTGAAGTCAGGAACTTTTTGTTTGCTATTTCTGTACCTCCAGTACTTAAGCAAAGGACCTTGTGCATTATATGTTCTCAATAACTGCTTATTGATTAAAGTATCAAACCAGAGAATGTACACCATGGAACACTGAAAAATATACAGCAAACTCACATTAACAACAGTTTAGAAGTGGCAAAAATCTTTACTCTATTTTCCCTTGAAAAATACATCAAAATAAGTGAAATCTGGGCCTAAATTTTTTTTTTTTTTGTGAGACAGAATCTCACTCTGTCACCCTGGGTAGAGTGCAGTGGTGTCATCATAGCTCACTGCAACTTCGAACTCCCGAGCTCAAGCAATCCTCCTGCCTTAGCTTCCCAAGTAGCTGGGACTACAGGCACACACCACGACACCCAGCTAATTTTTCTATTTTTAGTAGAGACGAGGTCTCACTCTTGCTCAGGCTGATCTCAAACTCCTGAGCTCAAGCGATTTTCCCACCTTGGCCTCCCAGAGTGCTAGGATTACAGGCATGAGCCACCATGCCTGACCTAAGCCTAAACTTTTTCAAAGGGTGGTGGTGGCTTGACCCCAACATTCTTACGATTCTGATCTCTAAATAGTATCCTCTCATAGACCCTATGCTCCAGCCAATTACAGTAGTTTGCTATTCCCCAAATGTGTCTTATACTCTTTCTCCCTGAACCTTTGCTATGTTCTCTCTTCTACCTGAACTGTCTTTCCTCCTTCCCCAATTCCACCTGTTCCAACTTATATATATCCCTTCAAGGCTCAGCTCAAATGCTACTTTCTCCACAAAACCAGGCCTGACACAGCCTAAATTAATCTCTTTCTCTTATTCCTGTAACAGAGTTAATTGTAACTGGTATGGTTTCCCATTCACTAGGCTCATGGAACATAGTGACCATATATGTTCATTGTGCCTATTCCATTGCCCTGCATGAGGTCAATCCATGTTTACTGAATGAATATCTTTATTCACCTTAGGCTCCATATTCAAGGCAGCTGCCAAGGTCTGTTGGCAGACTCAAGGTCAGTGTTTAAACTGGAGTGTGGGTACTGGCAATGCCAACCCTGTTCTTTGCTAAAACAGCACTCTTACACTTTGACCAGGCAAAGGATCCTAGAGGATCTAGCTCAAAGGATCAGCTACAGTTTCACACTGAATTATCTCACTGGTGTACCTCTCAGGCTATTTTGCAATTATTTGTTTGTGAGTCTGTCTCTCTAGTCAGGTTGTTCTGAAGGGAAATGTGAGCTTTTACTGGCTGCCTATCCCCAGGGCTTGGCATACTGCTAGAAACTGTGTGAGTTCAATAAATGTTTGCTAAAAGACTGACCTACTGAATGACTGAATGGAGCCTCCCCACTCCTCCCTAAAGCCTCCATCAATCCAAAGAAATGGAGTCTAGAGGAGCTGTATCCCCAGACCTCTTGCCCTTAGCCTCACTCTTAGAGCAGGAAGACCCTGTCAGTGATATCGTTAGCAGGCCACCCCAGCAGGTCTCTTGGCTCTAGATGCTCTCTGGCCTGAGCCTTAGTCAGTCCTGCTGCATAGACACTGGGGCTGACAATAAGTTTGCATCAGTTGCCCTTTTGAAAGGGACAGATTTTTCCCTAAACTGCTGTTGGAACTTGCTAATTAGTAGGATTTAAAAAATCTTAATAGTCTAAACAGAGAAAACTGGTTCTGAATTATTAAGCAACATTTTCAATGCATTTGAATAACCTTAAGTGACTTAGCTGCCACCTGATCCTAAGCTCTGGCTCAGATAAATAAATGTGAAATATTGTCAAAGCCTCGGCTTATAGGAGCCTCCAGCTACAGTAAATAAAAGCTTAAATCCCCATAAACTGTCTGGGACAGAGACATTCTCATATAAACGGAGAGAAGATGATCTTAAATAAAGCCAGTAGACCAGGAAGCCAATGGCTTTGTTCCAGTTTTCAGAAGAGAGTTGTCAATGGGGCAGGTACTATCAACATCTAGGTTATTTAATCATAGAATCACATAGTATCAGAGCTGAAAGATTATTAAGAAAACAACCATTTTAATCTCTTCATATTTCAGATAAAGAAAATAAGACTCAGAGAAGTATGTGGCTTGCTTGAGATCACACAAGTAGCTGGAAGAATCAAAATTTTGCTCCAGGTTGCATGATTTCCAGCTTAGTCTCCTTCGCACTGTACCACATTCTTCAGATTAAAAAAAAAAAAATAGAGACAGGGACTTGCTATGTTGCCCAGGCTAAAGTGCAGTGGCTATTCATAGGCATGATCATAGTGCACTGTAGCCTTGAACTCCTGGCCTCAAGTAATCCTCCCACCTCAGCCTCCTCAGTAGCTGGGACTATGGCCATATGCCACTGCAGCCAGCTTGCAACACATTCTTCTGAGAATGAGAGGATGACAACTGGCTATTACAAGACAACTGAAAATTTTAACTGAATGAGTCACTTCTGGTGCTTGAGCTCTAGAGACTCCATGCTACCCCCTCTCCACCTGGGAGTTCTACTTCTATGGCCATGCATGGAACAGATGGGAGCAGGGAGGGAGGGAAAGAATCCAGGACTAAGTGAAGGTGAATGTCAACTATAATGTAGACCCTCACTTGCCTATCCTCAAGCCATTAGGATATCATGAATTTCTGCCTACTGAGATGGAAAATACAAAAACAAAACAAACAAACAAAAAAAGTGGATGTGTAGATGTGTAGGAACATTTTATTTCTTCTCATTTATTTGCTAAATAAATACTTCCTGAGTGTTTATTACATGTAAGAAACTATGCTAGGTATTGGATTATAGTAGTGAACAAGATACTATCTCTGTCCTCAAGGAGTACAGAGTTCAGGGCAGAAAGTAGACAAGAAAATGGCCCACTGCAATTCAGAACATTAAAGGGCTACAATAGGGAAAAGGGCACCAGAGGAGCACAAGGAAGGCAAATGCCTAACTTGGTCCTAGGATGTCAATTAGCTCCATATTTTCTTTCCTCCTTGTCTCATTCTAGTATGCACAACTGTTTCCTACAATTTAATTAGCCATTTTACTGACTTTACTTTCATATACACTAGACCAGTATTAGTTGTTTAGTATGTGCCAGGCAATATGCTAGGGAACACTCAGATTAATTAGACTTTACCCAAAATAAATTCAAACTTACTGTGTACATTTTTTAAATGTTTGTCTAAAAAAAATGTATATCTTATCTTCACTTTGTGACTAACTATATAAACTTGTGCCAAACATTTCTGCTTTTGGTGTCTTTTGGTTTTCCTAGGCCTTGGGGAAGTTACTTTCAGATTCTGCATCTTGGTTTTTTCATCTGTAAAATAAGGGCCTTTTCTAGTTCTCACAGTAAAGAAGGCATGCATGAGGAAGGCCTGTTTACACAAGGTTTTACATAAAGCCAACTAAAGGAAGGAAAGTGAAATAAATCTGGAAACAGCAAAAGAATCTTCAGGTTTGGGATTCAGCCATAGACATTAAACCTGAAGCCTTGAGGTCCTGGTTCTAGGAGAAGAGCAGGGTGTGGTCTGGGTGAAGTAGGCTGGGGCTGGGGCTGGAGTTGGCACTGCAGTGAGGCCCAGGGGAATTTGGCATGTTGATGCATGTGCTAATATACTCTGGAACTCCAGCATTGGCTTTGAAAATGACAAGGAGTGTCTAGAAAAGGTTAATCTGCGCATATACACGTTTGCAGTTGTTTGTGTTTACAATGGGGTTATTATGCAGGCTTTAAGTGAGCAAAGCATGTCTGCTGAAGCACCTGGAATACTGAGCACAGAACTAATGATTTTTTATTTATGGCTGGATGGAGTCAGATTGGATTGTATGTACAGCCTTCAAAAGTTTATTTGATTTCTGATATAGCAATTTTGAATGGTATAGTGCTTATGAACACCTTACAAAATTAAGTTCCGGGACAGAGTAAATAATTTTGAAAAGAGTTAAATACCTCAACACACTACACATAATCAGTAATAGTCACTCCATTTTATGTTTAGTATAGTATGGGGAAAGGATCTGGGTTTTGAGAATCAAATACTGATATAGACACTGTGAAACACTGAGAAATTTAACCTCTCTAAGCTTCTGTGTCCTTATCTGTAAAATGGGGACAATATATATCTTTCAGAGAACTAATATATTTGAAGTACCCAGCATATAATAAGCACAGAAAGAAATGGCTATATTCATTGCCATCATTCCCCACCATTCTAAGTCCTTTAAACAAGTAAATAAGTTAGAAAGAGGCAAAGGCAGATTTTATTAAGACCTGAATTCCACTTAGCCCCCCCAGAAATGGCAGTAATTACCTCAAACACATTTTAAAAATTCCTTTGTGCATTCCTTTGATCTGGTCAGAAGCATATAATGATGGGTTTTCTCATGTACTACTACTGGTTCCCTCAATACTTCTGTGGGTTAGCAAGATCCTTTCCTCTTCTTGCCATCAACTTCATCATAATAGCTTAGATATACTGAGTATTTACTATGTGCTAGTGCTTTATAAATATCACTTCATTTCATTTTCACAACATCCCTATGAAGCAGGCACTATCATTATCTTTATGCTTAAGATAAGGACACTAAGCTACACAGGGGTTAAGTAATTTACCCAAGGTCAAATGGCTGGGAAAAGGCCATTGAAATTTAGTCTAGGACTCTAGTCTTTTAACCACTACACTATACTGTCTCTTCATTGCTCATCTTCAAATTTGCTCCAGTCACTGCCAGGGACATTTTCTGGTGTTGAGCCAGCCTCAGTTTAAATCTCTATCCTCTGCTAGAAAGCAATGCCCAGACTTTCTCACGGCCCCTCAGACTCAACAAATCCCAAAGTGAACCTGCCTCTCCAATCTGTTTTCCTGATTTCTGCCTGTGGTATTACCATCATTTTAGTCATTCAGACTGGGAAGCCTTGAGTCACTTCTGATAATTCCTTCTTCTTATTCTCCCTCCACCTTGATATAGCCAGACAATCACCAAATCCCACTGATTCTTACTTATTCCTGCTTCTGCTACCTCTGCTTCATCCCCAATTCCTGCCATATTAGTATAGTCTCCCACAGTCTGTTGTCTTGTCCTACTGGTCTCCCTTCCCCAGACTTTCCCTACTCTAATCCTTCCTAATCAAAATAATCAACAGAGTTGAGACAGTGGAAAAAAGCAAAAATGTAGAATCAAAAGACCTATGTGGAGCCATTGCTCTGCAACTTAGCTATATCAATTTGTGCCACTTGGCAGCTCTAAGCCTCAATTTCTCATCTTTAATATAGGGGCTAACACCTACTTTAGCTAGTTTAAACTAGCACTAGAATTGGTTTCATGAGGGCTTGTCTTCTATTAGTGGACACAGAGTAGTGAAGAAATCTATTAAGAACTATTTATTACCATATCCCCAATGTCTTGTGCATAAAAGGTGCTCAAAAAAATATTTGTTGGATTAATGGATAGAAACTCTTCAGTACTTTTTCATCTCTTATTTCCCTCCATATCTGATCTCATACGCTAAATCCCAATCGTAGCAAAATGTGTGCTATGATTATGCTAGTTCACATTCTTATGTTTATGCTATGATTATGCTAGTTTATATTCTTATGATTTTGTTCATATTACTTCTGCTTGGCAAATGTCCATTCCTTTTAACTTTTTATTTGAAAGTAATCATAAACTCACAGGAAGTTGCAAAAATAGTAAAGTCTCATGTACCCTTCACCCAGCTCCCCTACTAGTACCATCTTATATAATTATAGTATAATATCAAAACCAGGAAATCGATGCTGATATGATACTATTGACTATAGGCCTTATATTTTATCTGTTTTTATTTATATTCATTTGAGTGTGTATGTATGTGAATAGCTACACACAATTTTATCTCATGTACAGATTTGTATAACCATGATCACAATCAAGATACAGAATGAATCCAAGAAATTTATGGCCATACTCACCCCTCACAAAACTCTTTATCCTTAAACCCTGACAACCACTAATTTGTCCTCCATCTCTATTATTATGTCAATTTAAGAATGTTATATACCCAGTTACTTGGGAGGCTGAGGTGGGAAGCTTGCTTGAGGCCAGGAGCTTGGGATCAGCCTAGGCAACATAGTGAGACCCCACATGTATAAAAAATTAGCTGAGTGTGGTGGTGTGCACCTATAATCCCGGCTAGCTACTCAGAAGGCTGAGGCAGGAGGATCACTTGAGCCCAGGAGTTCGAGGCTGCAGTGAGTTATGATTGTGCCACTACACTGTGGCCTGGGCAACAGAGCAAGGCCCCATTCTTAAAACAAAACAAAAAAATAAAACACGAGAATGTTATATAAATGGAATCAGATGGTATGTAACATTTTAAGACTGCATTTTTTCACTCAGCATAATGCTCTTGAGATCCATCCAAGTTGTTGCATGTATCAAGAATTCATTCCTTTTTATTGCTCAGTAGTATTCCACTATTTCTTTTTTAAAAAGACTTGGCATAAACTCTGTTTCTTCTGTTAAGCTTTACTGACCTTCAGGTAGAATTAAACCCTTCAATCTTCCTTGGGTTCCCACTATAGCCAGCATGGACTATTCAGCAGTTTTGACATTTGAGTACCTTGATTTTTTTATGTGTCTATAAAGCCTTTGGTCATATCTCTGTATCTTTGGTACCTAGCAAGTACCTGATAAAACTAGGCATGTATGAAATGTTCATTAAACTAATATATGCAGAGTAATTTACAAGTTGTATGTAAAAGTGTCACAAAAATGGTAAAATGCTACGTAAATCTTCCTAAAAGGCTACCCAGCTCATATATTATAGTCAATCCTCATCATTTGCTGATCCATACTTGCCATTTGTCTACTTGCTAAAGTTTTTTATAACCCCCCAAATCAAAACTTGCAGTACTTCATGATCATTTGAGGACATGTACAGACTGGTAAAAAATTTCAGTTGCCTGATGCTCATGCTCATGTTCCCAGCTAAGACTGAACAAGCAACATTCTGCCTTCTTGTTTCAGCTCTTATACTGTAAATAAATGTCCTTTTTGCAGTATAATTTAGTGCTGTGTTTTTCACATTTTTTTTGCTTTTTGTTAGTGATTTTGCTATTTAAAATAGTCCCCAAGCATAGTGCTGTAGTGTTGTCCCATGTTCCTAAGTGCAGGAAGGCTGTGATATGCCTCATAAGGAAAATATATGTGTTAGATAACCTTTATTCAGGTATGAGTTTTAGGACCATTAACTATGAGTTCAATATGAATGAATCGATAATACATATTATATAAAGTGCCTTTAAATAGAAACATACATAAAACAAAGTTACGTACTGATTGGTTTATGAAAATGTGACCAGAGGCTCACAAGAACTTAACCCTGTATTTCCCCTAGGAGCAATGGTTGAGTATTTGCTAATTCATTGTTTGTGGTAACTTTATACAACATAACCACTGTGACTAATGAGAATCAACTGTACTTCACACCTTCCATAGTGTATACTTGCCATCCATTCATCCATCCATCTATCCATCCACCTACCCATAATTCAGTGAGCCTCTGCTCTGTGCTAGGCCTGTGTAGGTCCTGTGCCAGAAACTGAGGGTACAAAGGCAAATGTGACATAGTACAGCTACTGCCCTAAACAAGCTTATACAGAGCAGTCCCCAGAGGCTCTTGACATAAATGAGGTAAAAGTCTCTAAAAGGAATAAACCTGTCTCCCACACTAGGAAAAACACTATACTCTAATTCAGGAAATGTTTCCAACTCTGAAAGAAATCTGCTGGTTTGGTAAAACAGAAAGCAGATATTCACCTCTAGGTATTTCTACTTGAATGCCACTCTCAACCTTTTGTTATTAGGCATGTAAGGTATATTGTTCAATATCCTTACTTGAAAGCTGGTAGTTTCCAAACGGTTAATATTGGACAAAGATTCTTTGTCTTCTGGAAACTAAAACATTAAAAAAAAAAGAGAGAGAGAGATAGGAAGGAGTGAATGGGGTAGGGGAGAGAAATAATTACCAGTGCCACCATATTAACTACATTATTAGATTCTTACTCTGTATTAAATGCCATATATATATATATGAATAAACATTTTATATCCATTCTTTTTTTTGAGACAAAGTCTCACTTTGTTGCCCAGGCTAGAGTGAGTGCCATGGCGTCAGCCTAGCTCACAGCAACCTCAAACTCCTGGGCTCAAGCGATCCTACTGCCTCAGCCTCCCGAGTAGCTGGGACTACAGGCATGCGCCACCATACCCGGCTAATTTTTTCTATATATTTTTTTTAGTTGGCCAATTAATTTCTTTCTATTTTAGTAGAGACGGGGTCTCGCTCTTGCTCAGGCTGGTTTTGAACTCCTGACCTTGAGCGATCCGCCCACCTTGGCCTCCCAGAGTGCTAGGATTACAGGCGTGAGCCACCGTTCCCGGGCCTTTATATTCATTCTTTAATGCTCATAATAACCCTTTGAAGTAGATATAGATACTCCCATTTTACCAAGAAATTAAGTAATCTAAGATCACTCAGTAAGAGTTGATTCAAAATTCAAGGCAAGATCCATTTGATTCCATAGCCTGTGTGTGTTTCAGTCTATAATGTCTCTGAAATGTGGTTGAAAAGAAGAGGTAGTGTTAAATAAATTATCTTTACAGTGTTGATATATATTTGTTTATATAACAAGCACAGAAAAATAAATACAACCCCCCCCCCCCTTTAAAGTAGCCAGTTTGAAGAAAGTGTTCTCCTTAGGCAGTGAGGGAACAGAGGCTGCAGCCTCAAGGACAACTGTAGGGTCTCTGAGCAAACTATTAGAGTTTGGGGCAAATATGCATTGAATATATTGACACCCTACAAACTACATGATGGCCATTTTCAGAGACTGCTCTTCCCTCAGGGTCTCTTAAAAATCTCCTTTGAAAAGATAGAGTTAATTGGTGCTTGTTAGTATATTCTTCTGATACTACTTTTACCCTTTGCTACAGGATTAAGTTATGTTCCAAGCTAAGGTGGGAGGCAAAGTCAAATGCTTAGAAATTTCCCTGTTTATAGAGTTCCCCTTACATATCTAGCAGTAAACCCCAGAAGTGGATTTGAGACATGAATATATTAAAAATAAAATTATATATGCAGAGAAGGGTTAACATAGGCTAGTCTGACTGCTAGTCTTTTAAAGGCCTGCCTACAAGGTTGGCCCTTGGTTGACATCTGGGAACTTGGATTTCAAGAGAGTTCCCATTATTTGCAGAATTGATAAGAGTGGCTCATTACACCTAAACTGTGTGCAAACAATACAGTTTACACTGAACACTTGATTTCCTTATGAGAGTCTGGCATTTTGGTATGTGCCTGGCAGAGGGTACCTATGGGGTCAGCCTCCAATAAAAATCCTGGGCACAGAGTCCCTATAAGCCTCTTGGTTGGCAACATTCTACACGTACTGTCTCAAATCATTGCTGATGGAATTAAGCAGGTCTTCTATGATTTTGCTGGGAGAGGACCCTTGGAAGGTTGTGCCTGATTTCCCCTGGACGTTGCCCCATGTACCTTTTCTCTTTGCTGATTTTACTTTGTGTTCTTTTGCTGTAATAACTCATTGCCATGAGTATGATTATATGCAGAATTCTGTCAATCTTCCTAGGAAATCGCTGAACCTGGAGGTAGTCTTGGGGACCCTCAACACATTATATGAAAATGTTTCTGTTTAGGATAAAGGGCATAGGCTTTGGAGGTTGGAATCCCAATTATGTCAGGTACTATGTATGTGACCCTGTAAACATTACTTAACATCTCTTAGCCCCAGTTGTCTTACCTGTAAAATGAGGCTACTATCTATTCCTTAGGATTTGTATAAAGACTACATGACAGAATACTTTCTGAAGTGTCTACTCAAGGTCTGGCACAGAGCAGAATATTAATAATTTTTAATTTCCTCTATCTTACTGAGTGCTAGAAAAGGGTGTAAGAACCAAAGAGGTCACCAAACCAGCCATAAAAATTTCAAAGAAAACTTCCATATCAGGGATCCACCACCTCTAAGAAGGCTCCGAACCAACTTATCTTGAAACTAAGCAGAAAATTGTACCAGCACATTTCACTGAAAACCTCTCTAGTGTTTGGTCACATTTCCATGCAACCCTAGCTGAGAGGATTTGGGTTTGTGGAAATAGTAACATGGAGAGAGGAGAGAATATGCTTCATTAAAGGAAATTAAGATTGAAAGTGAGATGGTATGGTTTCATCCTACACACAATGCCCTCTGGAGCAGGTCCGGTTGGTAAGCTGTGCTGTTCCTTCCCAGGAGAGGTCTACACATATTAGTTTCACATGTCCTGAGTACCTAGCATGTGCCATGTATGTGCCCTCATGTTATCTCACTTAATTCTTATAACCAGCTCATAGGTGGCTATTATTACCTGCCTTTTACAGGCTAAAGAACCGGCTTAGAGAGGTTATGTTACTTGCCTAAGACACCTCCAAGAACTGGTTCTTTATATTTTATCATCATGCTATCTCCCTGTCATGATTGCCAAGGCTCAGAACATATTTTCCCTGCATTTAGGGGATCGCAATAAATAGTGGACTTTCTTCCAAGGAAGGGTCTGTTAAAATGCAATTGACAAAGGGCAGGTCACTTTCATACTAAGAATGAGGAATGAGCCTACATTTTTTAAAAAGCTAGAGACAGGTCAAAAGCAATGACTTGTGGGAGATGGATCAAAGAAACTCAGCATTACCAACTCAAATGGCATGGCCCTCTGTTGTTTACCAAGTATTTTCATTATCACTTTTGATCCTATAATCACAATTTATCTGTGAGGATACATGATACTATCCTCACTTGCAAGATGAAGTAACTGAAATATAGAAAAGAGAAATCATGTACTCAGAGTAACTCAGCAAATAGGTGGAAGTGCCAGCATTAGAACAAAGATCTGTCTGACTCAAAGTATGGAGAAGCCAGGAGAAGTTATGGAGCCATTTTTAGGCCAGGCATTGGTAGCCTTCACATAGAACCATCTTTCCAATCTTCCCCTGCCTAGCTGCATTTTTATCAACTCCTTTTCAAGACTTCAACACCCTTGGCTATTTCTTCCTGGTTTCCATCTTTCTCCATGTTAGTTCATCTTTCCAGGCTGCCAGTGAAATATAACAGAAAGAATCAGCACCTTCATATTTAATTTCCAGCTCTGCCACTTCCTGGCTATGTGATCTTGGTTAAAACAATTCACTGATAGTTTCAGTTTCCATACTGTTACATAGAAATAATATTTGCTTGGTATAATAAATGTTGGATATAGGTTCAAAATTTGCTTCTTTGAGCTTTTAATTTCCTAACTGGAAAGCAAGGACAATAGCAATCTTATAGGGCTGTTGTAAGAATTCAATGAAATGACAACTATAAAATATCTAGCATAGTTGCCTGACACATAACGGAAACAATAAATGGTGGAGAGCATTATTACTATCTTATAGGCTGTTTTTTCATTTACATCATTCATTCATTCAACAGATATTTATTGAGCATTAGCTAGGTTCCAGGTACTGTCCTATGTGCCAAGAATGTAGTAGTGAACAAATAAAGTTTCTGCCCTCAAAGAGCTTTCATTCTAGTAGGAGGGAAATGATAAATAATTAAATATCTATTATGTCAGATGGTGATCAGTTCAATGGAGAAAAAGAAAGCATAGGGATTGTCAGTCTGGTAAGGAAGTGAGGGGAGGGAAGGGAGACTGTTATTTTATATGGGTTGCTTAGAAAAGGCTTTGATGAAAGGACAATATTTGAGCAGAAACTTGAAGGAAGTGAGGGCACGAGTAATGAAGATATCTAGAGGAAACCTATTTCAGTAGAAGAAAGTGCAAAGTCCTGAAGTGGGAACACGTTTCATGGTGTTGCACAAGTAGCAAGAGGCCAGGAAACTGGAAAAGACTGAGAGGGAAAGGGGTCAGAGAAATTCCAGGGAGTTAGATCAAGGAAAGCCTTTCACTATTAACTGGATGGGGAACCACTACAGGGTTTGAGAAGAGAAGTGACATGATTTGCCTTATTAAAGAAAAAAAAATCACTCTGATTTTTTAGAAAAAGACATTGAAGCGGGGTGGGGTGGGAAGGAGTGGGTGGAAGCAGAGAGGCCAGCTAGGGCATCATTATACTAATCTGGACAAGAGATTATAGTGGCTTGGGCTGAGGTTTAGTTGTGAAGGCAGTGAGAAGTAAATTTGGATATATTTTGGAGGTAAAACCAACAAATTTTGCTTATGAGTTGGATGAAGAAATGAGAGAAAGAAGAGTTAAGAATGATTTTAAGGTTTCTGCCCTAAAGAAAAAGAATGAAGCTGGCATTTAATAAGATAAAGAAGACTGCAGGAGATGCAGGTTTGGGAGAGGGTAAGAATGAGGAGTTCAGAGGCCTGGTACGGTGGCTCACGCCTATAATCCTAGCACTCTGGGAGGCTGAAGTGGGTGGATCATTTGAGCTCAGGAGTTCAAGACCAGTCTGAGCAAGAGTGAGATCCCGTCTCTACTAAAAATAGAAATAAATTAGCTGGACAACTAAAAATATATAGAAAAAATTAGACGGGCATGGTGGCACATGCCTGTAGTCCCAGCTACTTGGGAGGCGGAGGCAGGAGGATTGCTTGAGCCCAGGAGTTTGAGGCTGCTGTGAGCAAGGTTGACGCCACAGCACTCTAGCCCGGAAGCAGAGCGAGACTCTGTCTCAAAAAAAAAAAAAAGAAAAAAAAAAAAAAAGAATGAGGAGTTCAGTTTTAACTATGTTTAACTTGAGATGCCTGTTAGACATAAAGTGGAGATGTTGAGTAGGCAGTTGTATACATGAATGTCTGGAGTTGAGGAGAGAACATGGACTAGATATATATACATTTGGGAGTTGTGACTGTTTATGATATTTAATACCACGAGACTGGATGAGATTGCCTAGATAACAGTAGAAAGAGATCGGAGGACTGACATTTACTGAACACCAGGCAATGTGAATTTTTAAATTATGGTGTATTTGTAAGTTATGGAGTAATGTATGAGTAAATACTCTCACTTTGATGACAACCATGATGACTATGTCATTCTGTTACTCAGCACATTTTACATGGAATAAAGCCAAGTTCCTTTGCCTAGTATTCCAGGTTTTATATTAACATATTCTGTTCCCAGTCCCCTTTCAGCATTTTCTCCAGACTTTATTATATAAATCCCCCATATTTCAACCAATCTGGTCTACACACTACTTTCTAGCCATGCCTTGTGCTTTCCAACACTAGCCTCTTTTCTTACGCTATCCTAGCTGTTGAAGAATGTTCTTCTCTTAACAACTCACTGAAAATTCTATCTATCTCAAAGTTTTATTCAACTGCTACCTCTTTTACAAGCCTTTCTTGGTCACCTAGGCCAACAGGGATTTTGGCCAACTCTGACTTCTGTTGCCCCTTTTGGCTAACTATGCTTGGGATCCACTGCATGAACTGCACTATGAGGATTAGTTATGTGTGAGGCCAGGATATTCTTAAATGTGAGGACTATGCCTTATTCCTTAGCACTTAGCAGATTGCCTAGAAAATAAATTTGTTGTATAAACAGGGTATGAAATACAACTAAGTGCTTATTTTACTTACATCTGGCTGTGACCCAGGAATAGGAATTACAAAGAGGAAATGAAGAAATCAGAGATGATGAAATCTTTCCAAATATATAACACTGACTTTCATTTACACATAGAAAGTATTTTTCTAGATGATAATCTACCTCACTAATTATTCCTTACCTGGCTCAGGAGGCATGATGGCATAGGGATTAAGAGCACAGGCCCTCAAGTCATACACCTAGGTTTGTATCTGGTTGTGACATATACTATGACACTGAGCAAGTTACTTAACCTCTTTTGTGCCTCAGTTTCTCCATCTCAAAGTGGAGATAGTATGAGTATTTATCTTTAGAGTAGTTTTAGGATTAAATGAGATAATGCATAGAGGACACTTAGAATAAGGACTAGTACTATAAACCTTCAACAATTATTATTACTATTATTAAAAAAATTTATCCTGAACATTTATTTGGCTGTTGGATAATCATCACTTCTCATATTTGAAAGCACCTCACAGTTTACAAAGCACTCTTATATATATTGCCTTATTTGAATAATGCTATGGTCTTGGGAGATAAGCAGAATTGACTGTTTCTATTTTATAGGGGGAAAAAACCTGAGATTTATGGGTGGTGGGGAGCGCCTTGTTTAAGGTTGCATAGCTAGTAAATGATCTTCTGATTTTCACTCCAATGTTCCTTCCTTTATATCATTGTTTTTTTTCTTTTCCATCTCTTCAGTCATTCTAATGATAAAGCAGAGACGTCTCTCTCTCCCCCCTGGCCCAGAATATCAGTTTTCAGGTTGATTAAATGTGTAAGGCATTATTGTTAGGGGTAGGAAAGGGAAGACGTTGGTCAGAGTACAAAGTTCCAGTGAGACAGGAGAAATACGTTTTAGAGATATATTGCACAGCATGGTGACCATAGTTAATTATAATGTATAGTATATTTCAAAATTGCTAAAAAAGGAGATTTTAAATATTCTCACCACAAAAAAATGATAAGTAGGTAAGGTGATGCTTATGCTAATCAGCATGATTTAATCTTTCTACAATATATACATGTGTCAAAGCATCATATTGTCCCCTTTAAGGATATATAGCTTATCTGACAATCATAATTTTAAAAACTTATAATGTAGAAAATAATAAATTTCTAAAACAAAATGAATAACCTAATGAAATATAAACCACCTTAGCTAGAAAGAATATTTTTTCCCTTTAATTAGATTGCTGTTATGCCAGATTAGAGTTTCACATATACACCTATTTAAGAAGCAGCTGTATTATTCTTTTAAACCTTTTGCTATTGAGTTTCTTTTCGATGTTGTAAATATTGTGTGAACAGTTAACCAAATGATTTCAACCTATAAACTCAAGTGTCCTGTCAAAATAATCCAGAACATTTTTACTTACAACATAATGTTTGAAAATAAAGCAATAGGGAGGCCTGGACTGCAGTTCCTGGCGTCATTAGTCAAACATATGCTCTCAAACAAGTAATTTCACCTCAAAACCCCATGTTTCCCATCTGTTTTTTTTTTCCTTTTATTTCATCATATAATGGGAGTACAAATATTGTTAGGGTTACATACATTGCCCCTACCACCCCTCCCCCCCACATGCCAGAGCTTCAAGCGAGTCCAATCCCCAGGTGGCTCGCATGGCACACATTATGTAACTCTACACTTCCTCCCCCCTCCCGCCTGCCCTCCATCCGATCCCATCTGTTGAATGGTACTAATACTACCTATGTTGCTGCCTCTCAACACTGGCAAGAAGAGGAGTAAAATAACTCTGTAAATGTATTTAGCACCTCAGTGAGATCTCAGTTTCTTTTAGTCCAGAGTTTATTGTGGTTTAGTGGTGGGATGTTTGTGGTGGGAAAGTAATGGGAAGGAGTAAGAAAAAATGAGCAGGAAAAGGAAATGGTGAGAAATTATGATGGATATTATATGTTTTGGTAAGGAGTTTGGACTTTTTCCTGTTGGCCATTAGAACCCCTGGAGGTTTTTAATAACCAGAAGAGAGAGATATTCTGATAATCTGTGTCAGAAAAATAACTCAAGAGATAGTGGGGAGGATGGATGGAGGGTGAGATAAGCAAGACTGTAGTCAGAGAGATTAATTAGGAAGCCATAGGTTTAATCTGGGCTATGAAGATTTGGGCAGTGATATGGAAGGAAGAGAAGAAAAGAACAGATTTGAGAAAAGTTAAGAAGCAGAGATGATATTCTGATCATCTAGATACTAGCTGTGTTACCTCCCAAAATCATAGTTCTTATTCTCTGAATCTTGATCATTTAGGCATACTGGAAAATTTCAAATGACTAGATACAATGATATAAAATATCTGAGGGACAGGTGCCTTTGAGTGCCCAAAGGACAAAAGCTACTGCCTCCCTAGAGGCTAGCAGTCTTCCCACCTCAGCTGCTTATCTCTTCTGGGAAGAGTCTATCCTCCATGGAGGCAAGTCTTTGGCACAACCACACCTCCCCTGCCAGAGCATTTCAGTGACAGCGCATAGCCAGTGTGGTAGCCTTGCACACTGCAGGCTGAGCTGCTTCTACTACCTCTGCAGCAGCTAGGCGAGGGTGGGAGTTGAGAATCTGGGTGCTTTTGTGCCCCTGAAGGACAAGAGACCACCATCACTGCCAAGAGAGGGAGGTGTGAGTGGTTTGTGTATCCCAGAGCTGCCTGTGGCTGCTAATCTCATCAAGAGGAGCCCACCCCTCCTGCCACAGGCTCATAGTGCACCTACCCTTCTCCTGCCTAAGCATTCTTCCACCCCATTCCTCACTAGCTCTGCCAGCACCTGAACCTAGGGAGGCTTGAGGGCAAGTTTGCTGGTCTAGTCTCAGTCTGGTCCTTCTAGGACTCAAGCACACCATCCAAGGGCCTGGGAATTATCTAACCTAGTTTAATACTGGTAGCACCTCAACACCCTTCCAGAAGTCTGTGGTTCAGCTGATCCAATTGCCAGAAACACCATAGTGGGTAATTACCTACACAAGCCAAATGGCAGTGTACCTCTTCCTGTCTACACTGAGCAATAGAGTTACCAGCAGAGAAGAACAGATGAACTACAAAGCTATCTGTTTTGAGCTGAAGAAGAGGTTCCGGATGAGAAGGAACCAGCATAAGAACCATGGCAATATGAAAAAACAGGCTCCTTCCACACCCCCAAAGGATTATGCTAGCTCTCTAGTAGTGGACTTCAACCAAAAGGAAATTTTTGAAATGTCAGATATGAAATTCAAAATAGGGATCATAAGTAAGCTCAATGGAATTGATGAGAAAGTTGAAAACCAACACAAAGAAACCAAAAAATTAATTCATGACATGAAAGAAAAATTTACTAAAGAGATAGTTAAAAAAAAAATAGAACTTCTGGAAATGAAAGAGTCATTTAGGGAATTCCAAAATACAGTGGAAAGTTTTAACAACAGACTAAACCAAGCAGAAGAAAGAATTTCAGAGCTTAAAGACAGGATTTTGAATTAACCCAGTCAATCAAAAATAAAGAAAAAAGAATCAAGAGAAATAAACAAAGACTCCCAGAAATATGTGATTATGTAAAATACCCAAATATAAGAATCATAGGTACCCCTGAGGGGAAGAAGAAAAAGCAAAAAGCATGGAAAACCTATTCAAGGGAATAATGGAGGAAAACTGCCCTGGTCATGGTAGAGATATAGACGTCCACATACAAGAAGGTCAATGAACTCCTAGAAGATTCATTGCAAACTGGACATCACCAAGGCACATGGTCATCAATTTGGCCAAAGTCAAACTGTAGGAGAAAATCCTACAAGCTGTGAGACAAAAGCATCAAGTAACTTACAAAGGAAAACCCATCAGAGTAACAGTAAACTTCTCAGCAGAAACTTCACAAGCCAGAGGGATTGGGGTCCCATCTTTAGTCTTCTTAAACAGAATTACTGTCAGTCAAGAATTTCACATCCCACAAAACTAAGTTTCACAAATGAAGGAAAAATAAAATCTTTCCCAGATAAGAAAACACAAAGGGAATTTGTCACCACTAAACTTGCTGCATAAGAAATGCTCAAGTGCTCAAAACACTGAAAAGAATGGTCGATACTCTCCAGTATAAAAACACTCAAAAGTGAAATCTCACAGCTCTTATAAAACAGTAATACAAGGGAGAATGCAAAACAATTAGGTAGCAATTAACATAACTCAAATAGTATCTCACTTATCAATATTAAAATTGAAAGTAAATGTCTAAATGCCCCACTTATAAGATATATAATAGATTGACAGAATGAATAAAAAACCACAACCCAAATATCTGCTGTCTGCAAGGAACCCAACCACTGTACTCTTGCTCACATGACAGAGTGAGACCCTGTATCCAAAGGACAAAAAAAAAAAAAAGAGCTGCATAGACTCAGGATAAGGTGGTGGAAAAAAATTCCACAGAAATGGAAAGCAAAAGAAAGCAGGAGTAACTATTCTTATAGCAGATAAAACAGACTTTAAATCAACAACAGTAAAAAAAGACAAAGATGGTCATTAAATAATTATAAAGGGATCAATTCAACAAGAAGATATAATAATTTTAAATATATATACAGCTAACACTGGAGTTCCCAGATTGATAAAACAAATACTACTAGACTTAAAAAACAAAATAAACAGCAACATAATAATAGTGGGGGCTTCAACACTCGACTGATAAAACTAGACAGATCATCAAGGCAGAAAATCAACAAAGAAACACTGGATTTAAACAAGACTCAAGAACAAATGGACCTAACAGACATTTACAGAATATTCTACCCCCAAATGCAGAATTTACATTTTTCTTATCAGCACATGGAATACTTTCCAAGATAAACCATATATTAGATCACAAAACAACTCTTAGCAAATTTTTAAAAAATCAAAATCATACCATGTATCTTCTCAGACCACTGTGGGTTAATATCGAAATCAATTCCAAGAGGAATTCTCAAAACTACACAAACATGGAAATTAAACAACCTGCTGCTGAATGATCTTTGGGTCAGTGATGAAATCAAGATGGAAATAAAAAGTTTATTTGAATTGAATGACAATGGTGATACAAGCTACCAAAATCTCTGGGATACAGAAAAAGCAATGCTACGGGAAAAGTTCATAGCACTAAATGCCTACATCAAAAAGACAGAAAGATCACAAATTAACAACCTAACATTATACCTCAGGGAACTAGAAAAACAAGAACAAACCAAACCCAAAGCTAGTGGAAGGCAAGAAATATCATAACAAAGATCAGAGCAGAACTAAATGAAACTGAAACCAAAAAACAATGCACAGGATTAATGAAATGAAAAATTGGTTCTTTGAAAAGATAAAACAAAGCCAACAGACCACTAGCCAGATTAACTAAGAAAAGAAAAGAGAGGATTCAAATAAGCTCAATCAGAAATGAAAAAGGAGATATTACAACTGACACCACTACCACAGAAATACAAAAGTTCATCTGAAACTGCTATGAACACCTCTGTACACATAAACTAGAAAATCTAGAGGAAATGTATAGAATTTTGGAAACACACAAACTCCAAAGCTCAAATCAGGAAGAAATACAAATCCTGAACAGACAAATATTAAGTAGCGAGATTGAATCTGTAATAAAAAAAAATCTCTCAGCAACAACAACAACAACAGCAACAACAACAAAGCCAACAAAGCCAAGACCAGATGGATTCACAGTTAAATTCTACCAGATCTACAAAGAAGAACTGGTACCTAGTCTACTGACACTGTTCCATAACATCGAGAAGGAGGGAATACTGCCTAATACATTCTACGAAGCCAGTTATCACTCTGATACTGAATCCAGGAAAGGATATAACAAAAAAGGAAAAATACAGACCAATATGCCTCATGGAACATAGATACAAAAATCCTCAACAAAATACTAGCAAACTAAATCCAATAGCACATCAAAAGGATAATTCACCATGGTCAAGTGGGTTTCATCCCAGGGAGGCAAGGATGCTTCCACATACACTAATCAATATATGTGATTCACTACATAAACAGAATTAAAAACTGAAAACATATCATCTCAACAGATGCAGAAAAAACATTCAATAAAATCCAGCACCCCTTCATGATAAAAACTCAACAAACTAGGCACAGAAGGAACATACCTCAAAATAATAAAAGCCATATATGCTATCAATAGTCAACATCATACTGAATGGGGTAAAGTTGAAAGCATTGCCCCTAAGAACTGGAACCAGATAAAGATGCCCACTTCCCACCTTTACCACTTCTATGCAACGTAGTACTGGAAGTCCTAGCCAAAGCAATCAGGTAAGAGAAAGAAATAAAGGGTATCCAGATCTGAAGAGAGGAGGTGAAACTATCCCTTTTTTGCCAGTGATATGATCTTATATCTAGAAAATCCTAAAGATGCCTTCAAAAGACTCCTAAAATTGATAAATTCAGTAAAGTCTCAGGTTATAAAATTAATGTACACGAATCAGTAGCATTTCTCTACACTAATAACAGCCAAACTGAGAATCAAATCAAGAATACCATTTACAATAGGTGCAAAGAAAATAAAAAATACCTAGGAAAACTTAACCAAGGAGGTGAAAGATCTCTACAAAAAGAACTACAAAATACTGATGAAAGAAACTGTTGATAACATAAACAAATGGAAAAGCATCCCATGCTCATGGATTATAAGAATTAATACTGTTAAAATGTCCATACTGCCCAAAGATTCAATACAATTCCTATCAAAATACCAAAGTCATTTTTTACAGAATTAGAAAAAACAATCCTAAATTTCATATGGCACCAAAAAAGAGCCCAAATAGCCAGAGCAATCCCAAGCAAAAAGAACAAATCTGGAAGCGTCACATTACCCAACATCAACCATCAACAAAGCAGACAAAAACATACACTGGGGAAAGGCCACCCTATTCAAAAAATGATGCTGGGAAAATTGGAGAGTCACATGCAAAAGAAAAAAACTGCATCCCTTTCACCATACACAAAAATTAACTCAAGATAAAGACTTAAATGTAAGATCTGACAACATCAAAATTCTAGAAGAAAACTTAGGAAAAATTGTTCTGGATATTTGCCTAGGCAAAGAATTTATGACTAAGATCCCAAAAGCAAATACAACAAAACCAAAAATAAATAAATTAAACTAAAAAGTTTCTGCAAAGCAAAAGAAATAATCAACAGAGTAAATAGGCAACCTATAGAATGGGAGAAAATATTTGTAAACTATACATCCAAGAAAGGATTAATATTCAGAATTAAAAACAAAAAACATATCATCTCAACAGATGTGTAAAAAACATTCAGCAAAATTTTGCTTTTCAGAAATATCCAGCATCTACAAGGCACTTAAACAAAACAGCAAGAAAAAAAAAAAACAAACAAATAACCCCACATTAAAAAGTGGGCAAATGTCATGAACAGACATTTTTCAAAAGAAGATACACAAATGGACAACAAACATATGAAAAAATGTGCAACATCACTAATCATCAGGGAAATGCAAATTAAAACCACAATGAGATACCACTTTACTTGTCAGAACGGCCATTATTAAAAAGTAAAAAAAAAACAATACACGTTGGCACAGATGCAGTGAAAAGGGAATGCTTACACACTGTTGGTGGGTAAATTAGTACAGCCTCTAAGGAAAACAATATGGAGATTCCTCAAAGAACTAAAAGTAGACCTACCATTCAATCCAGCAATCCCACTGCTGGGTATCTACCCAAAGGAAAAGAAGTCATTATATCATAAAGACACATGCACTTGTATGTTTACCACAGCACAATTCATAAATGCAAAGATATAGAGTCAACTTAAGTGCCCGTCAACTGATGAGTAGATAAAGAAAATTTGATACACACACACCATGGAATCCAGCACCCCTTCATGATAAAAACTCAACAAACTAGGCACAGAAGGAACATACCTCAAAATAATAAAAGCCATATATGCTATCGATAGTCAACATCATACTGAATGGGGTAAAGTTGAAAGCATTGCCCCTAAGAACTGGAACCAGACAAAGATGCCCACTTCCCACCTTTACCACTTCTATGCAACGTAGTACTGGAAGTACTCAGCCATAAAAAGAATGAAATAATATATTTCACAGCAAACTTGGATGGAACTGGAAGCCATTATCCTAAGCAAAGTATCTCAGAAACAGAAAAATAACACATGTATTCACTTATAAGTGGGAGCTGAATGATGGGTATATACAGTGTTACAGAGTTGTATAATGGACTTGGAAGCCTCAGAATAGGGGGAGTACAAGGAGGGTGAGGGATCAAAAATTATCTATTGAGTACAATGTATATTATTCAGGTGATGAGTATTCTAAACTCGAGTGACTTCACCATTATACATTCACTCATGTATCAAAAACTACTTATACCCCCTAAATCTATTGATTAAAAAAAGCTCAAAACAAAGTAAAAAATGAAAACAAAAACAAAAACTTGAAAGGAATGGAGGGAACTCAGCAGTAGTAACTTTAACATTTCACCAATTAGATACTTTATCTGGGTTTATTTTGAGAACAAAGCTTTAAGATATAAGTAGTTCAATGGCATTAAAGTTTTTCCTTTTGGCTTTGGTTTTTTAAATCAGACTCAGTCTACTGTAAATTGAAAAATAAATTTCACTGCAATATTATAGGCATTAAAATACAAAATTTGTTGAAGTACAAAATATTTTAAAATTCTGATGCTTGGTGCTCCTTTGGGGTGGGGAACCTGAGGCCTTGGGGCCACATTTGGCCTTCTGGATCCTTGAGTGTGGCCTTTTTCAAATGACTGAATCCAAATTTTACAGAACTAATCCTTTTAATAAAGGGATTTTTTTCTGTGAAGTTTAGATTCAGTTGAGGGGCCACACTTGGGGATCTGGAGGGCCACATGTGGCCTTGGGGCCGCAGGTTCTCTATAATTTATTAAAAGATTTTTTAAAAGGACCCAACAATCATAAAAAGCAACAGTCATAAGAAAACTTGAGTGTTAGTATCAGCTCTGCTATTATGATTGATCATATGATTTAAGTGCTCAATTTTACCATGCTTTGATTCTCTCATCAGTAAAATGATAACATTAGCCTTGATATATCTGAAATGCTTTTCAAATATGAGATATTAAAATTTCAATGATATATTCTTACATCTGAGTTAGAGCATTTGGGTATTTGTAATGCAAATATCCATCACTGTTCTAGAGTAGCATTTACTGCTGCCATGCTTCTTTAGCTGTAAGACCTTCCTACTACTACTTCTTCTTTCTACTTAGGATAATTATAGCGGATACTGTTTTATGTCCTAGGGACACAGTAGTTTACATTCATTTATCTTTTACTTATCTCAACTCTCTCAGACAGACATTACCATTTTCTTTCAAAGAGGAAGAAATGAAAGTTCAGCAGGGTCAAGTAAGTTGCCCAATATCCAGTGTGATGGAGTGGGATTCAGATGCAAGTCTAACTACCACTGACATTTTAACTTCTAACCATGCTATTCTGCCCCCACTCACTGAACATCTCTCTGTGAAAGGCTCAGGTCAAATTCACTTCCTTTGGAATGCCTTCCCTTATCACCGAAGGCTGCAATTACCTTCCTTCTAACAGTGGGTACAATTTGCAATGTGATTTGCTTTAGATGTGTGTTTTCACTAGAATGTGAACTCTTCAAGGTTGGTAACAATTTCTTTTATTTCTGTATCACCAGCATCTGGTATGAAAGCTGGCACAAAGTGGCTGCTCAGGAAATGTTTTGTTATACGAAGGAACAAATACAGCAACTTGGATGGAATGAATGAAATGAAAATTAAATTGTGTGTATCTTTTATAGGATACCCTTGTGTTATCAATGAAGTCAAATTTCATCCAGTTGTCGCTTCTGGACACAGATTGTAAATTCTACAAGGGCAAGAACAATGCCATTGTTTTCTTAAAACACTATGTTCCCAGTGCTTAGCTTGGTGTTTAGCATAATAAAAGTGGATGGGAAGGAAGAAGGAATTTGTATACCCTAAATATGAAAGCCTTTCTCCCCAATACATTTAAACAAACTTTTACTGAAGGCCTACTCTGGGGAAAACTCTGCTAGAGCATGTTTATACTCATTCTCCTATTCCTTTAAGCCTTAGAGAGAGAATCAAAAAATTTATGAGTTATAGTTACAGAAGAAAAAAATCTAGAATGCTGGAGGAAAATATAAATTCACTCATTATTTTAGAATACAAAATTTCAGAATACAGTTTATTTTATTTTTTTTGAGACAGAGCCTCACTCTATTGCCCCGGTTAAAGTGCCGTGGTGTCAGCCTAGCTCACAGCAACCTCAAACTCCTGGGCTCAAGCGATTCTTTTGCCTCAGCCTCCCGAGTAGCTGGGACTACGGGCATGTGCCACCATGCCTGGCTAATTTTTTCTATTTTTGGTAGAGACGGGTCTCGCTCTTGCTCAGGCTGGTCTTGAACTCCTGAGCTCAAACGATCCGCCCGCCTCGGCCTCCCAGAGTGCTAGGATCACAGGCGTGAGCCAATGCGCCCAGCCCAAAATACAGTTTATTCCTGAATGTATAATTGTCTGTTTTGGGGGTTCGCATCCATAGATCTGGAGGAAGACATGCTTTTGAGGCAAAAACAGGGGCTGTGTGATTGCATCAGTGACAAGGCACATAGGCCATGAGTCTCTGGAGCTCACGTGCCCCTCCTCATCCTCCTTTTCTAATGCTCTCCAGTCATTTTATAAATTGAAAGACCTCCCTTTCCATTTGTAGGTAGAGCTCTTCTGAGTGACATGGATATGAGTAGGCAAAAAAGGAAAACAGAGGAGGCAGGAAAACAAGTTGTGAGATAGAGAAATATGGAGGAGGGAAGAGTGGAAAGAAAGGGGAACAGAAAAAAAGGGCAAAATAGGATTAGAAAGGAGATGGGGGGGGAGAGGAAGGAGGAGAGAAAAGGGAAGATAAGGAAATGGCATAGGAAAGGAAGGTAGGGGATATTGACAACCTTATACCAAATAGCATAAGAGACAATCAGCTTTTCTGAGAAAGGCCTGTGTCTGGGCCACTGTAGGCCCAGAGGGCAGCAGTTCCTTATTCTGACAGGAGAGACAGGAGTCAGAATATAGGAGTAGTAGTGGACTCAGTGTCATTACTCAGTTTTTAGGACTAAACTACTTCATTCATGGGCAACACCCAAGTAAGGCGGATGGGCCACTGATGTTCATATGGCTTTAACATGTCCAAGAGGTAGAAATTAATGACATGAAATTAAAGACCAAATAAATACTACCCCTTCTCTTGGTAACTGTTATTAGAAAAATAGAAAAAAAGAAAAAGAAAACAAAACCAAACCAAATAATTCAATGCTCTTACAACTTAACAATTAGCTTTTCTGGGGAAGTCCTATGTTTGCTGCTATTTTGGTTGTCCCATAGTGCTCAGTTCAATGAAATATACCCAGCGGACATTTAGTAAATCATTGGAAAGCTGAGAAATCTTAACATAAAGTATTGTTTTGGTTGTGGGGAGATGGAGGTACAGAAGAACGTTTAACAGGTCCTCTGGTGAGAAACCAGTCTCTGCTTTGTGGAGAAAAGGCTGGAGACACAATAAAACTACTAGAGTCTTCTATTATTTGTTATTAAAGAGGCAAGGTCTTAAGATGTGCTTTTTAACAGTCTTTAGTTTGGCTGTAATTTAAGATGACTTTTACAAATTAGATCCTAATCCTTGCAGACACAGATGGCTGTTACAGAATAGCCTTGCAAAAACACTAGTCATTTGACTTGAAAGAGAATTCAGAGAAGGATGAAGGCCCATTAACTCTCACACTACCCCTGGCTCTAGGAGGTCTAAAGAATCCTGGGTGGGCTTTCTGGGTTTAGGTCTGGAATCTGGGTGGGCCACACAGGGGTGGGAAACCTGAGGCCTCAAGGCCACATGTGGCCCTCCAGATGCCTTTATTAAATGGATTTGTTCTGTAAAATTTGGATTCAGTCAAAAAGCTACACTCAAGAATCTAGAAGGTTACATGTAGCTCCAAGGCTGCAGGTTCCCCACCCCTGGAGGGCATCTGCTCTCATTTGGAAAAGCCTCTCTGTTCACTCTGGAACCAGATTTAGGGGAGCCTGAGGTTATTAACATTCAACAACAGTTACTGAATGCTTATGTATGAGGTACCATGCTAGGAACTACAGGGGAGACAGATATGAACATGATGTGGACTGTTTTTGTAATCATTATAGAATAATAGGACAAGTGCTATAAGAGAGGAATGTACAAATTGCCAGTGGTACATAGGTCAGAAGCTTGAGAGAAGAGGGAGGGCTTCACAGAGGGGATGACATTTGAGCGAGGCATTAAAAGATGAGTTCAAACAGGAGAAGTGAAGAGGGTGGATAAGAAAGAACAGATTACACAAAAGCACAGAGGCATGAGAGTCTCTTGTGCCTTTAGTGCATAGTGAATAATCTCTTATTTCATGGTGATAGAAATAAGTAATGAGAGGCAGGATATAAGATGGGAAAGGTAGGAATGGATCAGATTGTAAAGAATTTTTGAAAACATTCTAAGGGGTCTGTACTTATCCTAGGGCAGTACAGAACTACTAAAGAGTTTTTTAAGCAAGACAGGGAATGATCAGAGTGAGATTTTGAAAAAAATGACTCTGTGGCAGATAATTTCAGTTTGACCAAGGACCATAAAATAGACCTGTGATGGGTATGGGGGAGGCTCTTGATTTCTCCTATAGACGCAAACTGCTCTGGGAAACTGGTGCAAACTTTTCACATTACAATTCCCCTGCTTCTTTGCAACAGCAACTTTTCACAGTCCACATTTATACCCTGTGGGAAGAGATTGTTAATATTGATCAAAAAGCTTAACTCCTTTTAAGATATCCTCTCCCCAACCCTTGTCACTAATCAGGTTTAAAAGTCAATTTGAAAGAAACTAAAATTTAATTTTAAAATTTGGGAAGGACAAATTTAGCTCCTAAGTTTTGTAAGCTCTCCAAGGAGAGATGTTCATCACAAATAAAGTATGAGAACCAGGCTGATCTTAAACGCTTTGATAATGGTTCTCTAAATGTGATCTTCAGTGACAGAATTTAAGGTCGTTTTCTTAGCTGGCTGTGTGGTAAGAGGATGTGCATACACGTGTTTCCTTGTGCATGTTTGTGCCTTATATATGAATAAAGGGAAAGAGCTTGGAGCAATAGGTGAGGCCAGGGAGAGAAGGACCAATGGCCAGTACCTGGGGTCCACTATAGTCTCCTGGGCCTAGACATGAGTGGTGGGATCCTCATCCCACTCAGAGGGAATTGTGGTTGGGTGGTAGAGCTAAAAGCATACCACTGGTTTCTGTCTTTATCCTGTAAATCTGACAGTCAATGTGAGGGACTTAGATGAACCTTAGCTAAATTGTTGGTTTTGGTATGCTAGGTTACTAGATCTAAATCAAAATGGAATCATAGAGTATTAAGATTTACTATGTATCTTAGAGTTAACCCAATCCAAGTCCCAACCCATGTAAAGCAGAAATTATCAGGGATGAATCTCTTTCTATATATATCCATTACTGCTGAAAAGAGCAGTGGTTGGTAATCTCTAGTGATATGAAAATTAACACTTCACAACACAAGATATTCCTTTCTGAGAAAATGTTTTCTTGTGTTAGGCCAAATTTGCCTCCTTTAATTTCCAATTCATTGGTCCCAGTTATGCTGTTGGAGCCTCACAAAGTTAGATCCCTTGTTTACTTTAGCTGATGATAATAATCATGTCTTCTACGGCCTTTCTTTCTCTAGAGGTAATGTTCATCAAATGACATGATTTCTAGTTTCCTCACCTTCCTACTAGCCCTGTTCTAGACATGCTCCTATTTCATCAGGCTTATCTTAGTGCAGGACCATTAAGTTATTTTCTCGTTGGGATTACACCTCTAAAAATGCAGTTAACTTTTTTGTTGGCAGCCACAACACATTATTAATGTATATTCAGCTTCATTCAACAATAACTTTTGCTAAAGGAATCTATTTCTACATATTTCTGTAAGATTTCAGCAGCTTCATTTTTGTCTACAGTTTCAGTATTTTAAGGTTTTCTTGAATCTTATTTTTCATAATCCATAAATCTATTAAAGTCTGCATTTAGATTGCCAATAAATAGGATGAATAATAAAGGATAAAATACAAAATTTCTTGGTTCCCTACATGGAGACAGCAGTCAACATTTTCTGAACACAACCATTTAATCAGCAATAAATCCACCTAACTATAGATCTATATCTCTCTACTTTGCCCCAGAATACCATCAAATACCATGCTGAAATACAAGTGCACAATGAATATAGGTCACCCTCCCTGACTTCCCAGGCTAGTAAGACTATCAAATCACAAAATATTCTTTAACATGACTCATTCTTAGTAAACCTATAATGGTTGACCTTGATCTCTAACTGCTCAGCTGTTAAGCACACAATTCTCAGGTATACTCTGAGGTATACAGAGATGAGACCTCAGGAAAGCCTGTGTGAATGCTACAACAGGGGAAACAGCTAGGAAGGAAGACCTGGTACCTGATTTCTTACATAGACTACTGGGCACATGTCTGCTGGCCTAGGAAGCATACCTTCTCCAAAAGCTGAGGAGAGAATGATGTAAAAACAAAGAAGGACTTCTGGGTGTCTTGTAGTACCCTGTACCATGGGACTTTTCTTGGACTCCTTTGTTCAGTTCTAATGATGGGATATCTCCCATCTGGACACACTTCCCAAGACAGGTATGGGAACTTACGTCTCTCCTAGGAAAGGTGCTCAGTAACTTGAACTCATCCCATGGAAATCCTTTGGAAGCTACAAAATCAAAGACAATCTGGAGCTTATTGCTAGCCAGGAAACGCCGCTCCAGGAACTCGCCACTGGGGGTCCGGATCCGCAGTTTGCTCACGGGCTCAGCATTTTCTTCTTTTGGCTCTGGAGGCAGGGCTTGCTCTAAGGAGAGCCGGATGGCCTAAGAAGAAGAAACACTAGGTGTTAAAATGTGAGATGGATGGGACTGTAGAGTGGGGGAAGGAAAGATTAGAAAAAGACTGCTGCTTTCCAGGAACTCATTGAAAAGTCACTGCCCCATTTATTAACCAAGCCTAACGCTTGAACAATAGAGTCATGTATTTTTCATTTTCTTAATATTAGCCTAATAGGCAATTAATTAAAATAAACTCCACCTTCATGACACATATTATTAAACTGATAAGTAACTATGTAGAAAAGAAAGGTTTTTTTTCTTTTTTAAACTGAAGGGCTCAGATACTTTGTGACCAAGGAAATAGGTATCAAATACCAAATTGATTCCTCTCTAGGGTATGCATTAAAGCTATTAGATGCATTCATGAAAGACACACACATACATAAACATTTGTAATATTTGAGAAAAATTTCTCAAGTAGATGTAACTGAAGAGTTTGTAGAATATCAGATAATGTGTTAATGTCAAAATGGAATAGAAAGATTTTGTTAGAGGGGTGATGAAAAATTTTAGAAATAGTGGTAAATGTTGGACAATATTGTGAATGTAATTAATGCCACTGAATTATACACTTCAAAATGGTAAATTTTTGTGTGTGTGTGTATATATATATATATATAACCACAATAAAAGAAAAGTTAAACAAATGGAATGGAAAGAAATCTAAATATCAGGTTTACTGGAAGTTGGAGACCACAGTCCTAGTTCCAGCTTTGCCACTAACTTGCTATGGGATTTGGCCAAGTCTCAGAATGATTGATTTCTATACCTACAGATGGACCAAACCCTTCATTTTACAGATGAAAATATAGATTCAAACAGGTAGAGTAAACTGTTGGGAGATCTTATGGCTAGAGTTGGGCTTAAATCCAGGTTTCAGTATTACGTTGTTTCACATTTGTGACATTCCACTGGAAGGAGGTTAGAGGGTCTCTGAAGTCCCTACCCATGCTGGACTCTATGGCAGAAATACACTAAAATCTTTTTGTTCCTAGCACCTTGAGAAATACTTCATCTTAGAATCTGTGGGATTCATCTAAAGCAGTGCTTATGCTCAGAGGAAATTCATAGCCTTAAAATTCTTATATCATTAAAAATGAAAGAATAAAAATAAGTGAATTAAGAATTGGACTCAAAAAGCTAGGGAAAATACAATAAAACAAGTGGAAGGAATGCTGAGAATAAAATAATTATTAAAGCTAGAAGCATAAAGGAATGAGTTAGAAAAAAAGAAAAATATAACTAGTCAACCAATAAATAAGCTGGTTCTTTGGAGGAAATCAACAAACTTAGATAAATAAAAAGAAAGGAATAAACCTGGTGACCTACAGAGGGTAGAGGAAACGGGCTGAAAAAGGTGACAGAGAGTGTTTTCTAGATGTCTCACTATATTTTTGATTTTTGACTTATGTAAATGTATTATATGTTTAAAATAACAAACAGAAAAGCAAAGTTTGCTCAGACATGAGTATGGATAAGAAATTAGTAAATTTCTGTATCGTTCAGGAGAATTTGGTTGGTCCTAATATTAAAGTATTTTCAAGAAGTCATTCGAAATTTCTGTAGTGTGCAGGGAAAGCTAGTCTCTCCTATGACTTTAAGGTCATTTTCCTTTTGAAGGTACTGGATAACCACATACCTTACAGGGAATTATAGAGATGGGAATTATTCACATAACATAAGTAAAGTTCACAGTGTGGTGTCTGACACATAATAGGCTTCAGTGATGGTTGCTTTTATTATTCATATAATGAAGAAAAGAGCTACATAGAATATCAGACCTGGAAGGGGTTGCATTGGCCAAACAGTCCTATACTCTCACTTAAAAAAATTTTGTGTCTGTGTGTGTGAAGATGGAGTCTCACTATGTTGCCAAGGCTGGTCTCAAACTCCTGGGCTCAACGGATCGTCCAGCATCAGCCTCCCAGTGCTGGGATTACTAAGTTGTGAGCCACTGCACCCAGCCAACTCTCATATTTTATGTGGGGAAACTAATACCCAGAAATGGTGACATAAGAAATATAGTTCAAAAATCAGAAGAATAGGAAGTGAAACTAGTTAATTTCGCCTTCTTTTCTGATAGTTTATCTATTAATAATATTGGTGTTCTGAGTCAGCAATGAGTTTCAGCTGAATATTTCCAAATATTAAAATATTTTAGTAACACTGTCATCCATTAATAACGCAATGACTGGATGAAACTGTGTATATCAAAATTAAATGCTAGTTGTATAATAATATGTCTATTATAACATTCATTATACTGTATCACAGTTATCTATTTAATGTCTGGCTTTCTCATTAGCCTGCAAGCTCCGTGAGTGCATGGGAGCATGTCTTATTTCTTATTCCAAGTATTGTGCATAGCACAAAGTAGATGCTCAACACGATGGTAAGGGAAAGAATAAACTAACATGCTAATGAAATAAAATAATGCACGCTAAATGAAATAATGCATGTGAAAGTGTTTAGTATGAAAGAAAAAAAACCAAACAAACAAACAAACAAAAAACCTTTATCAGGTGGTGGACTGGTGGGAGGAGGGAGGAGGGGAAAGGTGTATATGGACATAATGGGTGAGGTGCGCACCACCTGAGGGTTGGACACGCTTGAAGCTCTGGCACGGAGGGGTGGGGGAGGGGTGGCAGGGGCAATATATGTATCCCCAACAATACTTGTACCCCCATGATAAAAATAAATGAATAATAAAAAAAAAAGATTAAAAAAAAGTGTTTAGTATGGTTATAGGCACATAGTAGCTGTTCAATAAATGCTAAAAGAATCTGAATATCATGGCCTCTACTTCTAGTAACCAAGAACTAAACATCTTAACTCTCCTTCCTCTGAGGTCTGACTCCTTCCAGCATCAATGTTCAGATTAATTTTCCACATATATGTCCTTTAAGGCTGCAGTGCTCAATCTCCAGTCCATGGCAGAGCCCCACTACCCCTGCTACCCCCCAACTCCCTCCCCCATCCGTGGAAAAATTGACTTCCATGAAACTTAGGGAAGGGGGGTGCCCCAAAGTAGGAGGTAAGTGAGTGACTGGCAAGGGAAGGAAACTTTATCTGTATTTATAGTCACTCCCCATAACTTGCATCACCACCTGAGCCCTGCCTCTCCCAGACCTGTGGAAAAACTGTCTTCCATGAAACCAGTCCTTAGTGCCAAAAAGATTGGGGACCACTGCTAAGAGAAAACCATGACTTGCTTATAGGTGTAAATTTCTGTGGATAAGAGTGATATATATTTTCCAAATTATTAATGGGATCATTTGTTTCTCAATAACATTGGTGGTTCTTTAAAACCATATCTTTGAGATTTAAAAACATTTTTCCTGATTATAAAAGTAATATAAAATCATTGTAAAAATAGATTAAATAAGAAAAAAATTAAAAGTAATTTGTGGATTCTCCATCAAGAGATAGCCATTACCATCATTTGGGGGTTTATATCTATTAAATTTTAAACTATTTTAACCATTTTTAAGTGTACAATTCAGTGGCATTAAGTACCTTCACAATGTTGTACCATTACTATTTCCAGAACTTTTTTATCACCTCAGATAATCAGAAAATATGATTAATTTTTCGTGCATATTTTTGTAAGTATATATTTTAAACTTTTTACAAAATTTGAATCAAAGTTTTATCTTTTTGTTCAATGTCATATATTTTATAATTGGTTTAAAGTTTTTATTAAAGTATAACTTATGAAAGAGTACACAAATCTTACGTTTACAACTTGATAGTTTTCAGAAAGTTAGTATGCTTATATAACTAGCACCCTGAATAAGTATCTCAGAAGCATGCCCCTTCCTGGGAACTACTTCCTCTGAAAGTTAATCATTATCCTGACTTTTAATAGTACAGCTTAAAAACTTCACCTAACTGCAGTGTTCTGGTTAGGAACATAGGTTTTGGGGTATGTCAGACATAGGTTCAAATCCTGAAAATAAGGCAAATGACAGTCTTTGTGAACTTCAGTTTCCTTACATAAGAAATAGGGGCTGGGAAGGTGGCTCATGCCCGTAATACTAGCACTTTGGCGGACCTAGGCAGGAGGATTGCCTGGGGCCAGGAGTTTGGGACTAGTCTGAGCAACATAGCGAGACTCTGTGTTAACAAACGAACAAAAAAAAGACTGGTGTGGTGGTGTGTACCAATCTGGGTTAGAACCTGTCTCAATTAAAAAAACAACAATAACAACAACAAAAAAAACAAACCAGAAATAGGGCCAATAACATCTTCCGCATAAGGCCCTTATATAAAATGCAGAATGTTTTAAAAACACTTAGGAAGTGTTGACACATGGTCAGCACTCAATTAATGACAAGTGCCTAGCACTCATCCTCATGTTATATGTAACACTGTGATCAACAGATGACAGTTGGTGGTGTTACCATTATTGTTATGATTATTCCTTTGCACCTACCTTGTTTCCCTGAAAATAAGACCTACCCATAAAATAAGCCCTACCCCGAAAATAAGACCTAGTGATGGGCACGGCTACGCAGTGTATCTGCACAACCACGCATTTCGTTGCGGAGCAGTAAAGAAGATGAGCAGCCCTTCTCATCTGTCCCATGAGAGCTCTATTGCTCGACATGAGAGATTGGGGCCAATGGTTCTAAAGGAAATAGAGTCGCAAGAAATTCAGGATGGAATTCGGGGTTTATAGAGTTATGATGATGTTCCAGAAGAAGACGACTTAAATATATTTGAATAAATGTAGATTGTTGTACCGTACTTAAAATAAGCCCTAGGGTGTCTTCTTGAGGAAAAATAAATATAAGACCCTGTCTTATTTTTGGGGAAACACAGTACTTTAAATCAGAACTTAATGTGATATTTTCTGGTTTCCTCTCCTGCTCTCCCTTTAATCCACCTGTCTGCTTGCTTTCTATTTTGACATTTCCCTGCAGAGTATAACAACAGATGCTACATCATTGTCTGAACTCAACCAATTATACTATAGAAGAATAAACAACAGTAGCTCATTACTCCATTCATTGTACAGACAATGTTTGCTCCTCAATGTACACAGTCTCCAGGGCTTTCCCCCAGAAGGAAAACAGACCTCAGATATACCACACCAGTGGAACAATGTGGAAAACAATAGAGAGATATTAGGTAAGTCAGTAACCTTGGGATCTGAACATCCAACAGTTTTGCTGGCAAAAAGAACAAAAATACATCAGTAGTTCAGTTTCAAATATACTGGTTAGGAGCAAGGGCCTCATGTAAGCAAACATGGTTGTAAAACAATAACATAAAAGATATCTACATTCAAACAGCAGTCATAGTAAACACCATTGTTAAACTTCAATTTGGTTTGTTCAACAAATACAGTTTTTTATTTGCATTATTTTAGGTTTGTAATAAAACAAGGAAATCTGGTATAAGTTAGAAATATGAACTGATCTTGGACTTTTTCTTACTAAAAATATCTGAATATTTAAAGCATTCACATCTGAGGATGAGAAGTGGGGACATGTTTTGAAGTGAAATTAAGCATTGAAAAGAGATATCCACAAGACTGTTTTTATATAATTACATTTTTAAGCAGAAAAAATAATATACACTTACACCAATCTCTTACAATACAAATCAAAGATTAGCATAATTTACTTACACATATACACACAGATGTATAAATACATGCACACACACAATATCCTCTAGGCTTCTATGAGTATGTACCAAATAACATTTTATAGGTGGCTGAAGCATAGTGTTAAATAGTCTATAGCTAACATTCATTAATTCCATGAATTCTTACTGAGTACTATGTATGTGTCAGGCATTGTTCTAAATTATAGGACAGTAGCAGTGAACAAAGTAGATAAAAAGTTCTACCTAAATTGAGCCTACATTCTAGTAAGGTAGGGATAAAGACAACAAAGACACACATAGGAAAATAAAGTCATATGCCATATAAGGATGTTTTGATCAATGCTGGACTGTATACACCACAGCGTTCCTGTAAGATTATAATGGAGCTGAAAAATTCCTGTCTCCTAGTATTTACTATACTATACTTTTAATCGTTTAGAGTGTACTCTAAATGATTAAGTACTTCTTCTACTTATAAAAAGTTAACTATAGGCCAGGCATGGTGGCTCAAGCATGTAATCCCGGCACTCTGGGAGGCTGAGGTGGGAGGACCACTTGAAGTCAGGAGTTTGAGACCAGCCTGAGCAACACAGTGAGACCTCCCATATCTACAAACAATACAAAAATTAGCTGGGCGTGGTGGTGCATGCCTATAGTCTCACTTACTCGAGAGGCTGAGGCAGGGGGACTACTTGAGTCTAGGAGTTTGAGGCTACAGTGAGCAATGATGACACCACTGCATTCTAGCCCAGGTAACAGATTGAGATCCTGTCCCAAAAATAAAAATAAAACAAAACAAAACAAAAACTGTAAAACAGCCTCAGGCAGGTTATTCAGGAGGTATTCTAGAGGGCAGCATTGCTATTATAGGAGATGACAGCCCCATATGTGTTAATGCCCCTGAAGATCTTCCAGTGGAACAAGATATAGAGGTGGAAGACAGTGATATACTGACCCAGTATAGGCCTAGGCTAAGGTGTGTATTTTTTTAACAAAAAAGTTTAAAAGTGAAAAAAAAAAACTTTTAAAAATAGAAAAAAGCTTATAGAATAAGTGTATAAGAAAAAAGAAAATTGTATAGCTATACAATGTATGTTTTAAGCTAAGTGTTATTACAAAAGAATTAAAAAGTTAAAATAAGTTAAAAGTTTATAAAGCAAAAATGTTACAGTAAGCTAAAATTATTATTGAAAAAAGAAAAATATTTTGGTAAATTTAGCGTAGCCAAAGTGTACAGTGTTTATAAAGTCTATAGTAGTGTACAGTAATGTCCTAAGCCTTCATATTCACTCACCATTTACTCACTGACTCACCCAGAGCAACTTCCAGTCCTGAAAGCTCCATTCATGGTTAAGTGCCCTATACGTGTATACTATTTTTTATCTTTTATGTTTTTATGGCACCTTTTCTATGTTTAGATAAACAAATACTTGCCAGTGTGTTATAACTACCTACAGTATTCAGTACAGTAACAGGCTGTCCAAGGTTGTAGCCTAGGAGCAATAGACTATACCATATACCCTAGGTGTATTAGTAGGCCATACCATCTAGGTTTGTGTAAGCAAGCTTTATGATGTTCACACAATGATGAAATTGCTAATGATGCATTTCTCAGAACATATCCCCGTCATTAAGTGACTCATGACTGTATATAGTTTGTCACATAGTGATGAGGACTATGGAGGGAGTGCAGAGAATGCTGGTAGAAGGGAGGGAGGGGTACAATTTTAAATAATGTAAGCTTCAGTAAGCAAAGGCCTAAAGGAGAGAGGAATCCACATGGATATTTAGATTGAGTAGAAGTATATTATGGGCAGGAGCAGTTATAGTAAATACCAAGGCCCTGATGCCTAGCTTGACTAAGGAATAGCAAGGCAGCCGATGTGTCTGGAGCAGAATGAGCAAGGGGAGAAGCATAGGAGTTAAAATTAGAGAGGAAGCAAAGGAAAGAGGTAATTAGATGATATGTGGCCTTGAGAAGGCCAGTTAATCATTTTTTCCCATTTTAAAATTAAGGTATAATTTATACACACTAAAATCTGTCAGTTCTGTGAATTTTGACAAATGCATATGTTTGCATAACTACCATCACCAATCAAGATAAGGAACAGTTCTATTACCTCTCCCCACCCCTACAAATTTCTTTATCCTTTCCCGCTAATAACCTGTTTTCTGTCCCTAATTTTGTCTTTTCCAGAAAGTTAAATAAATGTAATTATGATGTCATATAAATGGCTTCCTTCATTTAGTATAACGTATTTGAGACTTATCCATGTTGTTGAATATATCAGTAGTTAACTTGTTCCAATTTATTGTTGAGTAGTAGTCCATTATGCAGATACACTACAATTTGATTATCCCTTTTCCAGTTCAGGGACGCTTCAGTTGTTTCCAGGTTTTGACGGCTACAAACAACACTGCTATAAACATTTTTGTGTGATCATAAACTGCTTTGTGTGAACATAAACTTTATTGTTACTTTCGTTTCACTTGTATAAGTAAATACCTAGGAGTGTGACTGCTGGGTCATAGGGTATATGTATTTCTAACTTTATAAGAAGGTACCAAGCTAATTTTCAAGGTGGACGTGCTATTTTGCATTCTCAGCATTAATGTATGACTTTCAGCTGCTTCTCATCTTTGCCAGTATTGTCCCTTTTTCTTTTAGAAAGCCATTCTAAAAGGTGTGTATATATTGTTTTAATTTGCATTTCCTTAATGTCTAAGAATGTTGAGTGTGTTTTCATGTACTAATTTGCCTTCTATATATCTTTTTTGGTGAAATGTCTGTTTAAATATTTTGTCCATTTTTAAACTTGGGTTATTTTCTTATTATTGAGTTTTGAGAGATTTTTATGCATTCTGGACAACAGATATATGATTTTCTCCCAATATGTGGCTGTCTTTTCAATTTCTTAACAGTGTTTTTCAAATAATACAAGTTCTTAATTTTGATGAACTCCAATTTTAATATCTGTTATTTTATGGATGGTGTCTTTGGTGTTAGATCTAATAAATCTTTGCCTAACTCAAGGTCATGAAGATTTTTTCCTGTGTTTTCTTCTAGAAATTCAATAGTTTTAGGTTTTACATTTAGGTCTATGACCCATTTTGAGTTAACTTTTGCTTGTGATGCAAGGTTTGAATTGAAGGGTTCAATAAATTTTTTTTTGCATATGAATATCCAATTGTAGCATCATATGTTGAAAAGACTATCCTTTCTCCAGTGAATTGCCTTTGCGCTTCTGTTGAAAATCAATTGATCATGTATGTGTGGACCTACTTCTAGGCTCTTTAGTCCATTCCACTGACCTATTGGTCCATCTTTTTGCCAATACCATACCGTCTTTTTTTTGTTTTGTTTTTTTTGAGACAGAGTCCCACTCTGTTGCCCTGGCTAGAGTGCCATGGCATCAGCCTAGCTCACAGCAACCTCAAACTCTTGGGCTCAGGCGATCCTCCTGCCTCAGCCTCCCGAGTAGCTGGGACTACAGGCATGTGCCACCATGCCTGGCTAATTTTTCTGTATATATTTTTAGTTGTCCAATTAATTTCTTTCTATTTTTAGTAGAGATGGGGTCTCGCTTTTGCTCAGGCTGGTTTCGAACTCCTGACCTTGAGTGATCCTCCCGCCTCGGCCTCCCAGAGTGCTAGGATTACAGAGTGCTAGGATTACAGGCGCGAGCCACCACGCCCGGCCCCATACTGTCTTGATTACAATAAGTCCTGAACTCTGGTAGTGTGAGTCCTCCAGCTTTGTTCTTCTTTATTTTAAATTGTTTTGACTATGCCAGTTTTATTGCTTTTTCATACAAATATTATAATCAGTTTGTCAATTTCTACAGAAAATCCTACAGAGATTTGATTGGAATCACTCTACGATTTTAGCTTTTATTTTAAGAAGTGAAGCCAATGCAAGTTTTTCAAGTGACATGATTTGACAAGTGATTTTAAAAGAATTTGTTAAAAGACCACAAGAAAGGCAAAAATGGAGAAATATAATCAAGTTGGGAGGCTATTAAAGTAATCCAGATAACAGATAATGGTGGCTTAGATAAGGGTGGTAGTGGAAGAGTTAATGAGAAGCATTTCAGTTTTGCATATATTTTGAAAGTAGAGCCAATAGGATCTGTTCATCAAATATGGATGTGAAAGAGAGAAGTCAAGGATGATTCCAAGGTTTCTGGCTCAAACAGCTGGAAAGATTTTCTATTTATTAAGATAGGAAAGACTGCAGAAAGAGCAGGTTTGGCTGGAGTAGGCAAGATGAGTTGTTCAGTTTTAGACATATTAAGTTTGTATTGTATATTAGATATTTAAGTGCAGATGGTGGGCCAGCAGTTAGATATTCAAGTCTAGAGTTCAGGGAAAGGGAGGAGCCAGAGATATAAAATTGGAAGTCAAATGTATAGATGATATTTAAAATCATGATATTGTATGAGATCACCAGAATAGAATGGATCCCATATAGGAACAGTTGATCCGATCCAATTCTGTAGCTAGTCCTGGCAACCAATCATCCATCTAGAGAGTATTACTACAAATATAACCTCACTCCTAGATAAAATCAGCAAGGCAAATGATCATATTTCCCAAATCAAAATTCAGATAGATGACTTTTAGCTGCTTCTGGATATGAACAGTATGTAGGTTGTGATTTAGACCCCATAAATGTAGAATTTCTGGTCTGTTTTAATGGTTCATGAGGATAACAGTGGAAAACTTCAAACTATAACTGTCCAAGGAATTGTGGATTTATGGTCTCTATAATTATAATGAGATGTTTATGTATTGGTACCTACATTATTGGATTATTGTAAGAATTCAATAAGATAATTAATGTCTATAAAGTGATCACTACTGAGTTTAGCACATATTAATTACTCAATACATAGTGATGATGATGATGATAACAGAGATGATTATCATTATGGTCATTAAAATTAGTTTACCTGACAAAAGCAACTTACATAAGACAAAAACACAAATTATAACAAGCAGTTTTGCTTTCATAACCAATTCATGTTTCCATCTTCATTTTTCCAACGTGGGGTAATAAGTAGAATGAATACTGGATAGAACTTCTGGTTCTGTTTTTGCCAGGAAAATGTAAGAATTTAAAAATACAAAGCATAGAATTATTTTTTCTAGATCTGCAAAAAATGATGTTGGTAATTTAATAGGGATTGCACTGAATCTGTAGATCACTTTGGGTAGTATAGACATTTTAACTATGTTGATTCTGCCAACCCATGAGCATGGTATAGTTTTCCAACTGTTTACGTCCCTTGCTGTTTTCTTCCTCAGTGTTTTGTAGTTCTCCCTATAGAGGGTCTTTCACCTCCTTAAATATATTCCTAGGCATTTTATTTTCTTTGTTGCTATTTTGAAGGGTATTGAGTCTTTGATTTGGTTCTCAGTTTGACTGTTGTTAGCATATAGGAATGCTACTGATTTCTGTACACTGATTTTGTAACCTGAGACCAGAGAAGACTCTGTATAGCAAAAGCAATCTTAAGCAAAAAGAACAAATTGGGAGGCATCAATTTACCAGACTTCAACCTATACTACAAGGCTATAGTAACTAAAATAGCATGGTATTGGCACAAGAATAGAGACATAGACCAATGGAACAGAATTGAGAACCCAGATATAAGACCATCCTCATATCTAATTTTTGAAAAAACAGACAAAAACATACACTGGGGAAAAGCATCCTTATTCAATAAATGGTGCTGGGAAAACTGGATAGCCACATGTAGAAGACTGAAACAGGATCCACACCTTTCACCTCTCACAAAAATGAACTCACAATGGATAACAGACTTAAACCTAAGGCATGAAATTATAAGAATTCTAGAAGAAAATATTGGAAAAACTTTTACAGACATTGGCCTAGGGAAAGAATTTATGAAGAAGACCCCAAAGGCAATCACGGCAACAATAAAAATAAATAAATGGGACCTGATCAAATTAAAAAGCTTCTGCACAGCCAAGGAAACTATCACAAGAGCAAATAGACAACCTACAAAATGGGAGAAAATATCCACATGTTACACATCCAATAAACGGCTGATAACTAGAATCTATAATAGAACTGAGGAAAATCAGCATGAAAAAAATCAAACAACCCTATCAAAAAGTGGGCAAAGGACTTGAACAGAAACTTTTCAAAAGAAGACAGACTAATGGCCAACAAACATATGAAAAAACACTCAACATCTCTAATCCTCAAGGAAATGCAAATCAAAACCACAATGAGATATCACTTATCTCCAATGAGAA
>VBSM01000529.1:34880196-34902271 GCA_008086735.1 Cheirogaleus medius
TAGAGCTGGAGCCCATTCTACTAAGTGAAGTATCACAAGAATGGAAAACAAGCATTGTATGTACTCACTGTCAAATTGTTATTAACTGATCAACACTTATGTGCACATATAACATGTTTCCCTGAAAATAAGACCTACCCATAAAATAAGCTCTAGCAGGATTTCTAAGCATTTGTGCAATATAAGCCCTACCCTGAAAATAAGAACTAGTGATGGGTGTGGCTACGCAGCGTATCTGCACAACCCATGCATTTCATCCAAGAGCGGTAAAGAAGATGAGTTGCCCTTCTCATCTGCCCCATCGTGACAGCTACTATCCCAGAGGTGACTGGAAAGGTACGGGCAGCCCCACCAACAAGGTCGGCTCCCCTTGTCAGGTCCCGGCCATCCTGTGCATGGTGCAAGCTGAGGCTCTGAAGGGAAAATAACACATCCCCTGAAAATAAGCCCTAGGGTGTCTTCTTGAGGAAAAATAAATATAAGACCCTGTCTTATTTTCGGAGAAACACAGTAGTATTAACATTCATTGGGTGTCGTGCAGGTGGGGATGGTTATATTTACACCTAATGTGTGTGGTGAGCACTCTCTGGGGGATGGATACGCTTGAAGCTCTGACTTAGCTGGGCAAAGGTAATACATGTAAACTAAACATTTGTACCCCTGTAATATGCTGAAATAAAAAAATTAAAATTAAAAAAGAATTTAAAAATAGGCTTTAAATTTTTTATTTTATTTTTTTAGAGATAGGGTCTTGCTATATTGCTCACACTAGCCTTGAACTCCTGGGCTCAAGTGTTCCTCCTGCCTCAGCCTCTCACCCCCAGAGTAGTTGGGTCTACAGGCATGTACCATTGTGTCAGGCTAAAAATAGACTTTGAAATCCAGCTGTGATCTTACTGTCTTTAACTGTAAAACAGTAATGATATCTGCCTTACCAATTTTATAGAGTGGTTGTGAAGATCAAATCAGAAAACTGAAGGGAAAGCGCCAAGGCTTCTAATTCCATGTCCTTCTGTTCCTTCAGTTAATGGCCATATGATATGACATTTTCTACTTAAGGAGGCACCAAGGCATAAAAAGAAACAACTTTGAGTGGAAAGGCAAAAATTAACTTTTTTTTTTCTGTCTAAGGAAACCATTAACAAAAGGGAATAGCTTTGTGTCCATTTTCTCCTACCCATGATTCTCCAAAATTTGGCCCTTTTGCCCATATCTCTAATTATTAGACCATGTCCTAAATTTGTCCATGTACTGTTTGACTTGGGAGTCAAAGATTTTAGCTAAAACCTAGTCTACTTGCCAAAAACTCAGTGGCAAAAAACAATATTCAGGAAGGTTTTCTTGGAAGATATGTAGTTCGCATATTCCTCTAGTTATCATAAAACCTATTCCTTAAACCAGGTTACCAGAAAAATGTATTATTTGGGCCTTTGCAGAGATAATTTTACTAAATTGTGCTTTCGTCTTATGAACTCAGAATTACATTTAAAAAGGTATAAGAAGCTAGCATACATGACTTGCTATTGTCAGTGTAGCTATTGGATATAGTTGGGGCCAGTATTCACCACATTGCGCAGCTTCCTTTTGAACAGGGAACCACAGGAAACAGTGCTCCAAAGTCTCAGTGCTAGAAAAATATGGGCACCTTCTGGGAGACTGGCCTTTATCTGATGTTACACACAAAGTAAAACTTGTAAACTATAATTTTTTTTTTTTTGCCTTGGCCAAAGAGAAGTATAGAATAAATTTTATGGCTCATGTTGAACAAATGTATAGAGAACCCTGTCACATAGATTTGGTGCCTGTTGTCAACACGTTAATCTTACCTTTGGCTTTATCTTTCTTTATTTGTCCTTTGCCCTGATTTCTTTACCTATTCTTTCTTTTTTAATCCCTTTGAATTGCATGTATTTATCTAAGTTTCTTGAAACTGATTTTGTAAAGAATAAGTAAATATATAATTAGTAAAATAAGGTGAGATCTTTGCTGTTATTTCTTTGTTTTTCTTTCAGAATAGTCTTATAGCCTTTCTCCTTAACAGGGCTAAAGATCAGATCAATATACTTTTCTAGATTTTACTGATTTCACTTCAACAGTTATCACACAGCAAAATGAGGTCCACCAGTAAGGAATTTCTCTAAAACCAAGGTAATTTAACTATTTAATACTTTGTTTTTCTAAAGGATCTTCAAATACTGGAGATAATAAAAATAATAAAACCACTCTTATTTCTTGACGTAATTATATGAGTTAGGATTTCCAGTTAGAAGGAAGGTAGTGATACTGTGAAAAGTCAGGTGACCATAATCTGATCCAGATTATGTGTGCAACCAGTTTGGTGACCAGGCAAACCATATAATCTGTGTGGGTCTCAGTTTCTTCAGAGGTTGCACAATACCAGTTTTTTCCAAAGAGGGGTTTGTGACACACTAGTGTGCTAACATATGTTAATTAGTGTTCCATGAAAAAAAAAAGGGCCAAATTTGGATAAGACTGGATTAAATTAAGATAAACAGTTTCTTTATGGTGAGATTTATAAAAGCCTTTAACTGTGACTCTCAGGTGAAGGAGGGTATACTATACAGTATTACTCGAACTTGCATTTTATGGGAACACATCAATGGACAAGTGTAAGTAATGACTAGGTACAAAATCTTACCTGCCCTCCCTCCCCCTATGCCTCATCCTATCACATGTTAACAGCTGGAACATATATATGGAGTTATGCTAAAAGATATTTATAGGGTCTTCTATGAAAGGACAGGATTTACATTTGGAAAAGAGAAAATTTTGGTCCAGGTTAAATTAGGCAAATCATCAGAAGAAAGTACATATGCTGCCAAGCTCTACATCCAGAACATGCAGTTAATTGTGTACCCTAGACATGTTAGCAAACCAGAGTGGTTGAAGATATATTATTAAGAGAAAGAGAGAGAGAGCATGTATGAAACGCAGCATAATGGAGCAGAATCCTAAGTTTTAAAAGTATATTTCTTGAAATAGCTTAAAAGTATAAGTGATTAATCTTTTTCTTATCTAAACTTTTGTGAAACTCTGTATATATGACTACTATGGACACATACAATGATATATGGCCTTGCACTGGAATAAAGTATAAGAAAGAACATGAGCTTTTTTATTTTTATTTTTTATTTTTGAGACAGAGTCTCACTCTGTTGCCCGACTTAGAGTGCCGTAGTGTCAGCCTAGCTCACAGCAATCTCAAACTCCTGGGCTCAGGCAATCCTCCTGACTCAGCCTCCCAAGTAGCTAGGACTACAGGCATGTGCCACCATGCCCAGCTAATTTTTTCTATTTTTCAGTAGAGTTGAGTTCTCGCTCTTGCTCAGGCTAGTCTCGAACTCCTGAGCTCAAATGATCCGCCTGTCTCGGCCTCCCAGAGTGCTGGGATTACAGGCATGAGCCACTGTGCCCGGCCAAGAACATGAGCTTTGTAGTCACAAAGACTTAAGTGAAAATCTCGGCTGCTGCCATTTCTGTATGTGTAACTCCTAAAAGAGCTTCAGTTTTCTCACTTGTAAAGTGAAATCTCTAACCTTGTAGCTTGTTTTAATGGTTAGTGAGTAAGCATATGTAAAGCAGCTAGCAGAGTATTCGATACACAGAAGATGTTCAACAAAGTATTTTCTACCTTCCATTATTGAGAATCCTCAGAGTGCAGAAACTAGGGTTTGTCAAGCATAGTATCTGGTACATATGTGATAGTTACTCAATAATTGTTTTAACATAGATAAACAATGATTTCCAAACAGTGAAATTTCACACATCTTTCAAGACCTAGCTCAAATATTACTTCTTCCATATGTTGTCTGATTATCAAACCTGTAAAAGATATTTTCCTTTGGTCCTGAACTCTCTAAGTATTTTGCTCTTAACTTTTTCTATGTCATTTAGCACATTTTTCCTTGATTTGCTGTTACTTGTAGACATGTTATAGCTTCTCTCCAAGATGTTATCTCTTCTTGCAGGCAGAAAATGTTCTATTATCCTTTGTTCCCTTCAGTGCTCAGCACAGTTCTTGTTTGAAAAGCATGTATTAAATAAGTGAAAGAGGTGGGTGGCATCCTTTGACTGAAAATGACGACTGAATTTTCCTCAACCCCAGTTAGGGCCCTCCAGGCCTTTCTATCACTTGTTAGAGGGCTTCCTCTTTTTATAAGTGAATCTTGCCATTATATCTCACATCATATCTTGCCATTATATCTCACATTAATAAAATCCTCTACTGCAAAGCCAACCTAGGAAGTCATTTAACTCCCCTTCTTTTTGTTCCCACTGCACCTTAGGCATACCTCTATAATAACTTTTATATATAGTATTACAACCCTATTTTTATAAGAGTATTAACTCCTGGAGGGCAGGATCCATATCTACATCACTATGCCCTAACAGATTCTGGGTACCTAATAAGTATCCAAAAAGTGTTTGCAAAATAAGTGAATGAAAAATTCTCAGTATTGGTATGAACATGACATGAACTCAGAGGGGAAAAATATCAGCTAAGCTAAGTGGATTCAGGGGCCCAATGTAAGATGTTGCAGAAGGAAGTGACAGGAAAGACATTTTCTATTCTTGGGGTAAGACAATATCCAGGAAAGATGGGAAGAAAGTATTTGTCAGGCAGATAAAAGGGGAAAGGAATTGAAGATAATAGAAAGCTGTGAATTTAGCAAAAGATTAAGTTCTCTAATAGTTTCATATAACAGATCAGGAATGATTAAGGAAAAGTTAAGTCTTCCATACTGAAATGAGTCTGGGAAAAGTAGAAAAAAATAAGTTATAAGAAATATCAATAGCCTCAGCATCAAATACAGTGGAAATATAACTCAGCTTTTGGATAACTTTTCTTAAAATTATGCCGCACCTCACGTTCCTCTTCTTGTTCTTTGCGAATCTGCTCCAAACGAAACTGTTCTGCCATCTCTCTCTCATGAGCTTCCCTCTGTTTATAAAATAGAAAGGGAGAAAGCACTCAATACTCAATACATACTGTTTAAAAATAAAGAAATAAAGGAAGAAGGAGCATGTTATATTCAAAGGGCTCACTCCCAGAATGACTTGGAGGTATACACTGTGGTAACGGATATGTTTTTCTCCCAAACAAGAATAGAAATGAAAGCAACAGAGCACAGCTCTCTAAAAATGTTGGGCTCCTACTCAAACACCTTCAATAGCTCTGGGTAATGTGGCATTTAAGATCCTTTAGGACCTTTCACTGGTTTTCCTTTCTGGCCATTTTCTGTTATCTCTTCTGTACTCAAGCTCTATTCACATTAGCTTCTAACCATCCTCCATGCTTTCTAGACCCTTGATGCTAGCTTATATTACTTTCTCTTCCCTCCTACTCCATTTTCTCTGTCCAGTTCACATACACCATTTCTTCTTTAAAACATTCCCCAGTATATTCCTACTTCCTGGCTTTCCAAAATTTAGAAAAATATTTCCACTGAAACTCCTGTTCACTGAACTCTCACAGAAGTCAGTACTTCCCTTGTGACACTTAGGATCCTTGCCTTATGTTACAGCTTTCTGTGTTCTTGACTTAATCTACTATACCACATTTGTGAGCCCTCCTTTCAGGGCAGAACCTGTGGCTTATTCATTTTCCTCCCCTTCTTCATGCCCAATACAGAAGCAGGTGCTCAAGAAGTATTAAACAAATCAGTGGTTCTCAATCCTGACTGTACATTAGAATCACCTAACGACCCTTTAAAATATTGCTGGCTTCTATTAAAGACCAATTAAAAAACAAATAAAATAGATACAAGGCTCATTCTTGTTTTCATTTTTCATGATTTAAGACAAACTTTATCGTCAAAATGAAGCATGCCTTAACACACTGACTGCCGCACTAAAAAAAAATTTGGAGGAGCCACAGAGTTTTACCATGAAAATAGAATAAAAACTGCAAAAATAAAACGATCTTTTCTAATTTAATGAAAAATTTGTTATTTTTTATTGTTTTCTGTGTGTGAGTTATATGAAACTTGAAAAGTAGTTCATGTGCCTCTCAAGGCTCTTTTTAGGGATCAAAGTGATAAAAAGCCTGGCATTTTAATAATGAAAGACTATTTAGGTTTGAGTGCTTTATCCCAGAAGTCATCTGACCAAACCTACCTTTGCTCTGTCAGCCTCAAGTGAAAGGCGATAAGCCTCGTCTTGCTCTCTTTTCACATTTTCTCTGGCTTCACGTTCATCCTTAAAAGAAAGACAAAGATTCAAATGCATTTTACCATATTATTTTGTTTAAGAAAAGATAAAACCAATGATAATGCCTTTGTCTTACTCCTGTGTGAGTTTATTATAATTAAATAAGAAAATTTTTAAGTGTATAGGATATAAATAAGGAAACAAGATGATGAACAATATGGTACATAGTGAAAATAAGAGTGTTTGAATCCTAGTTCTACCACTTACAAACTATTTGACCTTGTGTAAGCAATTTAACTTCTCTAGGTTTTAGTTTCCTCAATTGTAAAATAGAAATAATATTTGCCCTATCTGGTTATTGTGAGAATTAAATGCAATGATATATAAACTGTTTAGCAAAGGATCTGGTACTTAATTCATTTTCCTAAGTATTGGTTCTCTTCCCCCTTTCTCCAGATTTTCCTGAGATAAACTTGGAAACTGTCTGTATTGAAACTTAGGACTAGAAGAGAGTTGTAAAGACTAGGAAATAATCCCCTGGTTAGCACAGAAACAGGCTGAAGGCAAAATACCCTGGTTAACCTCATTCCATACCACATCTCTAAAGCTTCGGTTATCGAATAAGTATTTCTCTACTACATTCATACTCAGGAAGTGTGGATAACTAAGTTGAAAATCTTTTAGACTATTTTTAGCTTCTGAAGTGATTATACCATCTGCCTATATTTAAATCATGATCCCCTATAAAATTAAAAGTTAATTCATTAACAGAATTTCTTATTTGTTAAGTTCAGAAGTATAGCCAATATACATGTACTTAAACTTAATAAATATCCACACTTGTCTATATTAGAGTGTAGAGTCCCTTTTAAATCACTTGTTTATTAGGCTGAATCATATAAAGTTAACAATATTTAACTATTTTTGACCTATAAAACTGGAATTTCCATATGGTTTAACTTAAAGTTTTCTTACTTTTTGTCTCCCTAATTCAAGGCTGAATATATCCTCAGCATTCTCTTAGGTGCTTTCTCTGATACCTAACCAAGACCAGCCTTCTGTATGAAGCCTAATACTTCTAGTTTCAATAATTCAACTAATTCCAGAAGCTCAGGTATGAAGAGTAACATTTCATTGATTCCTAATTTTTCAAATAAAGAATTAAATGTTGCTGGTCTGTAGCTAACTGTTATGCTACAAATATCAGGAACCATGTTTAGCCTGAGATACCACTCAGGCTGCAAAGTATTCAGAACAATTTATACATCATATAATACTACACATTAATAAAATTGGATTTTAAAAACTTCTAATTAGAGACTTGTACTTAGCAGTTAGTATTTATATTTCAAAGAAAGAGAAGCATTTTCCTTTAAATATATTTTCACCAATTCCAAATGGCTCTCTCTTACTTTGGCCTGTTTATTAAGGTTTTACTATGACTAGATATAACTAGCCTGATAAGGCACATTTTGTGTATTTCTGTTTATATTTGCATTTGCCTAATTCACTACTCTGTAACTCTTTCCTCCACCCAAAACACAAGTTTGTACAAAGTGACCACTTAATAGTTGATTTGGCCATAGCTGATCTATATTTGATATAAAATTTCTTTATCTTTCAAGTAACTGAGGAGAGGTAATGAGAAATTAGCAAACCTGTATTCAAGTCATAGCCCTACCAGTAGCAAGCCATGTGTTCTTGAGTAAATAACATTTTCCCTTTCAGTTATCTATTAAAGGATTGAACTTCTGAGGATTCTATGCCTCTGTGGATAAGTCTATCTTTCCAAATTTAGATATCTCTTGAATGTAATCAATAAACTATGGGAGTAATCTTACCTTTCTATATTTGAACTGGGGAAATATTTAAGATATTTAAAATTTTAATTTTCCTTTTTTTTTTAGAGAGAGAGTTTTGTTCTGTTGGCCAGGCTAGAGTGTAGTGGTGTTATCATAGCTCACTGCAACCTCAAACTATTGGACTCAAGTGATCCTCCTGCCTCAGCCTCCCGAGTAGCTGGGACTATTAGGATGCACCACCACACCCAGCTAATTAAAAATTTAATTTGACCTTACTTTTCTGATCTTTTCCCTTCAAATTCATTTAGGTTTCTCTCATAACATTCTGTACTTTCCCTTTAAAGCACTTATCACAATTGCAATTAATTATTGTATAATTATTTATTTAATATAGGATTCCCTCATGACACTGTAAGCTCCACAAAGGCAGAGAACTTGTCCATATTATATACCTCTGTATTCCACATACTATCTAGACTTTGAGAGGTATTTCATAAGCATATATTGAATAAATGAATCATCTTTCCAGGCATAAAATACTTATTGCCTACAGCAATAATTAAAAGGGAAAAAGATACAGCTCATGCATAAAGCAGCTCCTTCAGTGTCAAGGAAATTGACTGGTTGGGCAGGAATGAACTGTTACGACACTATATACACATAACAAAGGGACATTCTAAAAGCTATCACAGCTGGAAGCCCTTTGAGCACAAATACAGTTTATAATAAAAGCATTCTGAGTAAACAGCTCTGTTTTAAAACAGTTTGTAGCAGATAGGAAAGGCCATTAAATATAAGGATCTCTGCCATAGAATCAGAATGTCGCACCTGTTGTGCACTCTTTCCCTTGCCCACAGCCCTCTCTCACCACCCTGGCAGATGGGCATGCTCAGGCATATGGTCCAGGAAGAATTTCCCTAAATTCATCATGGTCATACCTTCTTGCATGTTTGGCAGTTGCTTATGAATGGCTATCACTTCTTCTTGTTTGTTCTGTAGATGCTATACTTAACTCTCTAACTGTCCTGTTCACAGTCACCTCCAATTTGGGGAATTAGAGAAAACTGATTAGGCATTTTTGCCATATTATTCTATATTATTAGACTTTTTAGAAAATCCCAGGTGTTGTGGTTAACATTTTGTGTATAAATTTGTTCTTATAACTTGTAGATGTGTCTCTTGGAATTTCTCCTATGCCTTACAAAAGCTGTCCTTGTGGAGGGGCCCCTTTCTAAATCTGAAAGGACACATCAAAGAAACTAGAAATTTCTACACATTGATTGAGTGGAGGTGGAACAGTTAGATGATCAGATTCAGAAATAGGTTTTCCATGCTGCTTAGGCTATGGCTTAGGCTACTTTGGTATTAAAACACTCCTTGTGGTTGCGCAAGGTGGCTCACACCTGTAATCCTAGCACTTTGGGAAGCTGAGGCGGGAGGATCACTTGAAGCCAGGAGCTAGAGACCAGCCCGAGTAAGAGCAAGACCCCAAATGGAAAAATTAGCTAGGTATAGTGGCATGCACCTGTAGTCCCAGCTACTTGGAGGGGTTGAGGCAGGAGGATCTCTTGATCTCAGGAGTTTGAGGTTGCAGTGAGCTATGATGACACCACTGCACTCTAGTTGGGGTGACAGAACAAGACCCTGTCTCAGAAAAACAAAACAAAAATCCCCACTCCTTGTCACACCAAATTAAGAAGCTGGATTGCTCAGAAGTAAGTGATAGTCTCAACTGGAGCCTTTCATTTGTAGCATATTTATCACTGCTCTCATATGCTCGGTGATACGCTCTTTTGTGTATTTGTCTCACTGCTCCCCACCTGAGATGTATGCTCCCAGAGAGAAAAGACTCCATATGTCCATATATAAAATATCTCCTATAGTATCCAGGGTACTATATGACAAGCATCCAATACATATTTGTTGTATGAATGAATGGAATTATGAGTGCTCAACAGTTATATAACAGAAGTCATAGAGGCTTAAAGTATTCTTCAGACTTGTAATTTTTATGTAAATATATTTCCTATCCTGAGTATTATGAGCTGTTAAGAAGTGCTGGAATTAGAATTCAAACCTAGTCATTCTCACGCTGAAGCCTATGTTTTCCCCCTCTGTAGCACAAGATGGGTTCAGTATAGTCCTATATCTCTGAGATAATAGCCACTGAATCAGATTTCACTATAATCCACTAAAAATAGTGTCTGTTAAAAATAATGAAAACATTTTATGAGCTGTCAAATGGTTCCTAAAGGAAGAATTAACCAAAAATGGAATTTAGATGTAATTTATTACCCTTAAACAGTGTTGAAGATTAGTAATCATTAATTAATTCTCGAAAGACTAATATAAAACTGTGAATTACCAAACTGAAGCAGGCTGTAGAGGTTAGGATTTTTTCAAATACTTATCAAATGCATACACACAGATGACATTTATTTGTTTTTCTCAATGCCCAGGTTAGAATGCATACCCTGCTCTTTAATAAATATGTCCTTTTAAACAGGGAAATGACCCTCCTCTCTATCCCTAAAGAGACATGAATCAAGATAACCTGAAATTCTCTCAATATAAATACTTAGAGATAGTAGATAAAATATAACAAATATGTTTAAAAAGTACTACTGAGCATGTCAGAAAGAAATAAAGAAACAAAGATAAGTTTCTGGGTACAGAAATAAAGAGCAAATTGAAAATCAGAGATGTAAATAATAAGGTAATAAAGAACCTGACAAGGTTGGTTATCTATCTTGGTAACCTAGAGGCCCAGTTGTGAACAGAGACCTTATTTTGGACTCAGTCAAGGTAGGGAGTTATAAAAGTTATCTCTGGGATAACTTCTGCAGCTGAATGTAAGTTGAATTGGAGTCTGGGAATGGAATGAGGGAGTAATGGGAAGAAAGACTACTTTAAGAAATAACGGCCAAAATTTTTTCAAATTTGATGAAAACTATAAAGCCACAAATTGAAGAATCTAAACAAACATCAAGCAAAAGAAACATGAAGAAACTACATCAAGACACATCACAATCAAATTGCTTAAAATTAATAATAAAAAGAAAACTTAAAAGCAGTCAGAGAAAAGATGAAATATGCATAGGGAAAAAAAGACTGAGACTTCTCATCAGAAACACTGCAACTGAGAAGACAGTGGAGCAACATCTCCAAAGTACTGAAAGAAAAAAACCCTATCAACCTATAATAATTCTATATGCACTGAAAAAATCTTTCAAAACTGAAGATGAAATAAAGGATTATCAAACATACAAAAGCTAAAAGAATTCATCACTAGCATGTGTATTAGAGTGAAAGTTAAAGGAAGTCTTTCAGGTAAAAGAAAAATTACACCACAGAGGAATGTTTTTGTGTTAAGACAAAGTCATAAAGATAACTGGAAATGGGAGCTTCATAGGTAAATTAATAAATAATTTTCTTATTTAAAAATCTCTTTAAGAAACAATTACTGTTTTCTTCATGGCATTTTTTACATAAATTGAAAAACCCATCCCTAAATTCATTTAGACTCTCAAGGGACCATTAATAGTCAAAACAATCTTGAAAAAGAACAAAGTTGAAAGACTCACATTTTCTGATGTCAAAACTTACCACAAAGCTACAGTAATTAAAATAGTGAGGTACTGGCATAAGGAGAGATATATAAAACAACGGAACAGAACAGAGAGCCCAGAAAGAAATTTTTACATATATAAAGTGAATTGATTTGAACAAGGGTGCCAAGACCATTCAATGGGGAAAGGACAGTCAACTAATGGTGTTGGAAAAGCTGGATATCCACATGCAAAAGAATGAAGCTGGTCCTTTATCTTATGGCATATTAAAAAAAAAAACTTGAAATGGATCAAAAACCTAAATTTAAGAGTTAAAACTATAAAACTCTTAGATGAAAACAGATGAAAGTCTTCATGACCTTAGATTAGGCAATGATTTCTCAGAATGGCATCAAAAGTATAGGCATTAAAAAGAAAACATAGATAAATCACATTTTATCAAAATTAAAGACTTTTGTGTATCAAAGGACATCATGAAGAGAGTGAAAAAATAATCCACAGAATAAAAGGAAATATTTACAAATCACATATCTGATAAAGGATTGATATCAGAATATATAATGAATACTTAACAACAAAGAAACTAAACAAGCCAATTCAAAAATAAGCAAAAGATGTGAATAGACAATTTTTTAAAAAAGATATATAAATGCTGACCATGCACATGTTTACAGAAGCATTATTCATAATGCCAAAAGGTGGAAAGAACCCATGTCCATCAATAAATGAATGGATACACAAAATATGGTATATACCTATAGTGAAATATTATTCACCTATAAAAAGGAATTTAGTTCTGATATATATGACAACATGGATGGACCTTGAGGACATTAGTTAGGCTAAATGAAAGAAGCCAAACACAATAGGACAAATATTGTTATGTTTCTACTTACATGAGATACCTAGGATAGGCAAACTCATAAAGACAGAAAGTAAATTATCTGTCTCTAGTTTAGGACTGTTTGAAAAAAAAAAAAAAATAGTAAGTAGATTAGAGGTGCCAGAGGCTGAGGCAAGGGGAAATAAAGAGTAATTGCTTATTAGATTGGCTAGAACTGCCAGTTTAATGATGAATAGAAGGATATGAACAGATATCCCTGCCTTTTTCCTGATCTTAGCAGGAAAACATTCAATCTTTCACCAGTAAGTAAGATGTTAGCTGTAGGTTTTTCATAGATGCCCTTTCTCAGGCTAAGGAAGTTCTATTTTATTCCTGTTTTACTGAATGATTTTTTTGAGGAATAGATTAGCTTTTGTCTGATGCTTTTCATCTGTTGAGATAATTATATGGTAAATTTCACTGGCTGATTTTTTAAATCTGATGAGGTAGGAAAATGCAATAAAAAGCATGTAGGATGGAGAGGAAGAAATAGAACTTTCTTTACTCACAGATAAAATGATTAGAAATGTGGAAAAGTCTAAGAATTCTACCAAAAGCTATTACAGTTAATAAGTTGTTAGGTAAGGCTGCAGGATATAAAATAGATCGATAACAAGCAACTGTATTTCTTTCTTTATTTTATTTATTTATTTTTTAGGCTATTCAAGTAAAGAAATGAGAGTAGAGAAGGAACAAAGAAATCTGTAACTGGTTGTGATTAATTAGTTGTAAACACCACTGCACTTGTACCAGCCTGTATTTCCATACACTAGCCAACAATGATCAGAACTTAAATTTTTAAAATATCATTTATAATAGCCTAAAATATATGAAATACTTAGGGAAAAATTTGATGAAAGATGTAAATGATGTGTACACTGAAAATTACAAAACATTGCTGAGAGAAACTAAGGAAGACCTAAATAAATGGAGAGATACAGCATTTTTATGGATTAGAAGAGTCAATATTTTTATATATGTCAATTCTTTCTGAATGATCTACAGATTCAACACAACTTCAATCAAAATACTAGCAAGGATTTTTTGTAGAAATTGACAAGCTGATTGTAAAATTCACATGGAAATGCACAGGACCTAGCATAGCCAAAAAAAGTATGAAAAGAAGAACTAAGTTAGAGGACTTATACTACTTGATTTCAAGATTTTATTATAAAGCTAAAGTAATTGTGTATGATATTGGTGTAAAGATAGACAAAAGAACAATGGAACAGAATGAGGTCCAGATACAGATCTATGCATATATGATCAAATTATTTTTGACAAAGATGCAAAAGCAATTCAGTGGAAAAAGGATAGCCATTTCAACAAACAGTGCTGGAACTACTGGATATCCATCAGTCCTCCACTCCCCTTCAAAAAAAGAACTTCAATTCATATGTATACTACATACAAAATTTAACTCAAATGGATCATAGACCATGGATCATATAAAGTATAATACTTATAGATCATATAAGCTATAAAACTTATAGCTTATATCATAAGCTATAATACTTATAGAAGAAACATAGGAGGAAATAGTGACTTTGGGTTAGGCAATGTTTCTTACATATGACCTTAGGTATGATACATAAAAGAAAAAATATTTAAATTAGACTTCACCAAAATTAAAAACTTCTACTCTCCTAAAGATAATTGAAAATGATAGTGGGTATGCTTATATAAAAATACCATATGTACCCCATAAATATGTACAACTATTATGTAAGAGGTGAAAGATTTATACGATCTGAAGAGAAATCAGAGTATATAACTATTATGTATCCATAAAAATTAAAAATAAAAAACTATTTAAAAATCATAGTTAAAAATTAAACCTGAGGTACACAGAAGTATTATAACTATATAATTATAGTTTATTCATCTAACAGTGGAATTAAGAGTTATAAAACATGCTGACGATATGATCTTATATCTAGAAAACCCCAAAGGCTCCACCAAAAGACTCCTGGAATTGATAAATAAATTCAGCAAAGTCTCAGGTTGCAAAATCAATGTAAAGAAATCAGTAGCATTCCTATACACCAATAACAGTCAAGCTGAGAGTCAAATGAAAGACTCAATACCATTCACAATAGCTACAAAGAAAATAAAACACCTAGGAATATACTTAACCAAGGAAGTGAAAGATCTTTACAAAGAGAACTATGAAACACTGAGGAAAGAAATCACAGACGACTCAAACAAATGGAAAAACATATCATGTTCATGGTTTGGTAGAATCAACATTGTTTAAATGTCCATACTACCCAAGTTGATTTATAGATTCAATGCAATTCCTATCAAAATACCAATGTCATATGTCATACAACTAGAAAAAATAATTCTACATTTCATTTGGAAACAGCAAAGAGCCCAAATAGCCAAAGCAATCTGAAGCAAAAAGAACAGATCTGGTGGCATCAAGTTACCAGACTTCAAACTATACTATAGGCTATAGTAACCAAAACAGCATTTACTGGTACAAAAATAGACATATAGACTAATGGAACAGAACAGACAACCCAGAAATAAAACCATCCACATACAGCCAACTGATCTTTGACAAAGCAGACAACAATATAGACTGGGGAAAAGAAGTCCTATTCAATAAATGGTGCTGGGAAAATTGGATAGCCACATGTGGAAGAATGAAGAGAAGATCCATATCTCTCACCATTAAAAAAATTGATTCAAAATGGATAAAAGATTTAAATGTAAGGCATGAAACCATAAGAATTCTAGAAAAAAATGTTGAAAAAACTTTTCTAGATATCGGCCTAGGCAAAGAATTTATGAAGAAGACCCAAATGGCAATCAGAGTAACAACAAGAATAAATAAATGGGACTTGATTAAATTAAAAAGCGTCTGCACAGACAAGGAAATAATCAACAGAGCAAATAGACAACCTACAGAATGGGAGAAAATATTCATAAGCTATACATCTGATAAAGGGATAATAACCAGAATCTACAAAGAACTCAAGCAAATTAGCAAGGAAAAAAAAAATAACCCCATTAAAAAGTGGGTAAAAGACATGAACAGAAACTTTTCAAAAGAATACAGACAAATGGCCAATAAACATATGAAAAAATGCTCAATGTCACTAATTATCAGGGAAATGCAAATTAAAGCCACAATAAGATATCACCTTACTCCAGTTAGAATGGCTCATATTAAAAAGTCCAAAAACAACAGACGCTGGTGTGGATGCAGAGAGAAAGTAATGCTTATACACTGTTGATGGGACTGCAAATTAGTAAAACCTTCATGGAAAACAGTATGGAGATTCCTCAAAAAACTAAAAGTAGACCTACCATTTGATCTAGCAATCCTACTACTGGGGAAAGTCAGTCCTTTTCCCAAAGGAAAAGTCAGTCATTTTATCAAGCAATTCATGAGTGGATTAACAAAATGTGGTATATGGATACTATGGAATATCACTCAGCCATGAAGAAGGATGAATTAAGGCCTTTTGCAACAATTTGATGGAACTGGAGACCATTATCCTAAGTGAAATTTCTAAAGAATGGAAAACAAACACCACATGTACCTGCTATTAAATTGGAACTAACTGATGAGCACACATGTACACAGAGGAAAGTATTAATTAAAACTCCACCAGAGTGGAAATCAAGCAGGGGGGAGAGGAGAGGAGGGGATGCGTAAAAACCTACCTAACAGACACAACGAACATTATCTGGGTGATAGGCACATTTATAACCCTGACTCAAGCATAACAACATCAATACATGTAACCAAAAACATTTGTACCCCCGTAATATTTTGAAATTGAAAAAAGAGAATTTCCCAAAAAGTAAAACAAATAGTTGTAAAACATTTCCTGAGCAGGGAAATGCTGTCTAATATTTATTATTGTGAATTATCATGAGATACCAACAAATATTACTTTTGAATTATAAGCAACAATAAAATAAATCTGTTTTCTCAATAACCTGTAATTCTACCACTAAATACAAAATGTGTATTGTAGAATGTGTTGGAAATAAATTAATTTGTTACAAAAAGAAAGAAAGAAAATGATAGTGAGAATAAAAGACAAGCCACAGATTGGGAGAAAAATCTTTGCAAATCAGGAAGATTGCTTGAGTCTAGGAATTTAAGGTTGCATGAGCGACTTGTGCTATGATGATGCCATTGCACTCTAGCCAGGGCGACAGAGTGAGACTATTCTCAAAAAAACCCAAAAAAACAAGACTAATCATACCAAGTGTTGACAAGGATATGGAGGCACTGGAACTCCTTATACACTGCCAGTGGGAAAGTGAAATGGTAAAAACATTCTGGAAAACACTTTGGCAGTTTCTTAAAAAGGTAAGCATATATCTATCATATGATCCAGTCATTCTATTAATAGTCTTAAGCACAATGACCCCAAGACAAATGATCATATTGCCCTATGCCAATACAAAAAGTGTACATAAATGTTCATAGCAGCTTTATTTCTAACAGCCAAAAACTAGGAAATAATCCAAATGTCCATCAACAAGTGGATGTTAAAACATTGTGAAAAAATGTAAACACTATTGAAAGCAGCAGTAGAGTTTTTGGTCAAATCATTTCTTCTTCAGAGCAGACAGATATTGGAACTTCTGTGGTAATATAACAATTTCTCTTCATAAGATTTCAGAGAATAGGATCATGACAGGGTTTGGAGAATTGAACCCTCTAATGGAGACCAAATCTTGCTTAGAGACTCAAAGGAAGAGGTGTGCTCCGAACTGAGTGATAGTCAGTCAGATAGTGGGGGAAGCAACACAAAGCAGACCCTCTCAAGACCCAGGAAGACAGCACTAAAATGTAAGGTTAAATGAGATTGCTCAGCCACCATCCCAAAACAGAAAAAACAGAGGAGACAGAGAGAAAAAATAATTCAGTGGGAACTGAAACTACTCATTCTTAGCTTTGTCCACTTAAATTTTATTAAATGAAAATAATGATGTTGGTCATGTACAGAGTTGTATTAAAGTACAGACTGAAAATTTTTCTAATGGAGATTAGGGGTATATCAGTATTTAGAGTGAATTAAGTAAAACAGCAGTGTTTGTTTCAGTGCCTGTTTGACAGGAACTAAGCTCAGGCAGTTACTTCACATCGATAAATGTTATAGCCATCATATCATATTGCTCAGTTGCTGTTGGAGGCTGAACTTATCCTATACGTTGGCAACCTGTTTTAAGATCCAGGTTTGCTAACAATGAAGTTTTGGGGTCTGTTGAAATATTGTATTTTAGTATAGCTGACTATTTAGGCTTTCCTGTGTGTATGTGTACATGAGGAGCTAATCAGAAAGGAAAAATAATATATTGTAATTTTGAGCTACTTTGCTGTGTTTTTTACCTTATTTTTTAAAAAGGCATTTATGTAAAAATTTAAAATGTAAATGTTAAATTATCCGTAAGGCAACATTGGTAATATTGCTAGATGGTTGTTGCACAACATTGTAAATACACTAAATGCCACAGAATTGTATACATTACAATGGCTAACTGTATATGAACTCCATTTCCATTTTTAAAAAAATTGCTAAAATCAAAACAAAAAATTATAAAATTGTGGTATATCCATATAGTGGAATACTACTTAGCAATTAAAAGGGATGAATCATTGATACATGTGACACTGGATAAATCTCAAAATACTTATGCTGAGTGAAAGAAGGCAGACTAACAAGTATATATGGTATGATTTAAATTTTTATGAAATTCTAGAAAATGCAAACAAATCTATACTGACAGAGATCAGTGGATACATGGGACTTGGGTTGGCAGACAGAGGCAGAAGAGAGGGATGATGAATTAGGAAGCTTTTGAGAGTGAAAGTAGTTCACTATTTTGATTGTGTTAAGGGTTTCACAGGTGTATACATATGTCAAAACTTGTCAAGTTGTATACTCTATATAGGTGCAGTTTATTATATATCAATTATACTGCCATATAGCTTTAGAAAATAAATGATTAATACTACAAAAAGTTAATGGATTAAACAGCAGCGTGGACATAGGCAAAGGGAAATTAATGAAATTGAAGTAATCAGAAGACATTACCTAAATTGCAACAGAGAGATACAGAGAAATAAAATATGATAGAGAATTTAAGAGAATACAATCACAGTGTCTAATATGAATCTGCTAAGAATTCTAGGAGGAAATAATAGAGGATCGAACAATACTCAAAGAGATAATGCTTTTGAATTTTCCAGTATATATGAAAGATAAGAATAAGCAACCATTTCAAATAGTAACTCCTAGTTTTACACTAAACTGAATAAACTAATAAATGGGTTGGCCTCACCATAGTCAAGGATTAGAGTTTTGGTGCCACCTCTCCTATAGAATACCAGCTCTGATTATTGATTCTGTTGGTTCAAAGATAAAACCCTGGATGACTAGATTGTAGTAACAGAAGCAGTACTTAGATAGAACCTTGCTAATCAAAGTGTGGTCCAAGGACAAGCAGCATAGAAATTAATTTGGAGCCTGTCAAAGCAGAATCTTGAGCCCCACACTTCACATTAAGTCAGAATATGAACTTTAATAAGATCTCCAGGCGATTCCTAGTCTATGCACATTAAATTTTGAAAACCTCTGCTTAAGAAGACCATAGCAGTCTCCTGAGCAGGGAATCTTACTGATCTTATAGAAAGCAAGTATATCTTTCATTAAAAATAATATGCTTAATACTGCTTAAGTGAAAAGTGGTTGGAATATTATTTTTGTGTTCAAGAAAGATATAAGGCCAGGCATGCTGGCTCATGCCTGTAATACTAACACTGGGAGGCTGAGGCAGGAGGATCACTTGAGGCCAGGAGTTTGTGACCATCCTGAGCAACACAGTGAGACCCCCATCTCTACATTAAAATAAAATTTAAAAAAAAGTTAGCTGGGCAAGGTGGCACATGCCTGTAGCCCTAGCTACTTGGGAGCTGAGGTAGGAGGACTGCTTGAGCCCAGGAGTTTAAGGTTGCAGTGAGCTATGATGACGCCACTGCACTCTAGCCCAGGCAACAGAGTGAGACCCTGCCTCAAAACAAAGAAACAAGAAAAGAAAAAAAAGAAAGGCATCAATGGGAAAGTTAATCCACATTGGTACAGAAGAGTGGTTAAATACTAGGACTGGGACCTAATCCTTTAGCAGCCAGACAGGAGTTTGGGAGATAAGACCTGTGCTTTTAAACAGAGACTCTACAATAGGTTCCCAAATGGACATGTAAATTCCTCACACAGGAATATGTCCACTGAGAGCATATATTCAGAGAAAGGTAACACAAAAAGGCAGTCAAACACATATTTCCTCTCCAATATAGTAGCCCTGTTACGTAGTAAATCCAGCTAAATGCTCTGAAGAGTTTGTGTGGTGCATGTATGTGCATGTGTATGTAACAAAGAGATGATATAATGGTCACTGATAAAAATCTGAATGTTGCATTTTGTGGACACTTCTCCAGTTAAGATTATTTCCTGAAAGTAGACAGATAAGACAAGAGGAATGAAGCTTACTTTCAATCACAGATCAGTAAATTATGGTCTTTGGGCCAAAGCAGGCCTGTTTCTGTAAATAAAATTCTATTGGAACATGGCCATGCTCATTCATATATGTACTGTCTATGGCTACTTTTATGCTATGATGGCAGGATTGAATAGCTGTGACAGTATATGGCCCCAAAGCCAGAAATATTTACTATCTGGCCTTTCACAGAAAAAGTTTACCGACCTTCTAAAATCACTATAAATGTTAGTTTCAGCCTTTTAAACTTTCAACTTTTAGTAAGCAGGGAATAAAACTCTAATGGGATTTAAAGTTTATGGAAGTCTAAGGGGAGCTTCAGGAAAAGGAAAGGCGAAATAGAAAAAGTAACTAATTTGTTCATTACAAAAAAATCAGAAGCTATAACTTAGCTCTGACATCAGGGTAAAAGATTTAAAGTCAAATGTCTTACAGCAGTATTTTTTCAACTTTTACATGGGCTAATAAGAGAAAGTCTTGAAAGAACAGATAAGTTTCTAGAAATCTAGGAAAAGTGGGGGAATAATTTCTAACTTTAGACATATTTTAAAATGCAACCTGTCTTGGAGGCTTAGCTATAGAACTTTTTGTTCTGAACCACTTGGTATCTTGGCTTAGTTTCAGGTAACGACTCTGTTGAACACCTACTATTAGCAATGCATTGGACCAGGTACTGTGGGAAAAAGAAAGATGTTAAAACTAGTTCCTACTTTAAAAAGTATCTAGCCTTTATCTAAAAAAAAAGGGACAAAGCATTTTTTTTTCTTATTTTCATAGAGATTTTGTTGTTATATACTGCTATTATCAAATTTCTATTGTTGAGAGCACAGTCAGTACAGGTAAAATAATTACTTTTCTAAAATAAAAATCATATTGTAACCTCTTTTCTGACTATCAATGATTCCCCCATACCTTCAGGATAGAGTCTAAACATGTTAGCATAGCAACCTCAGATACTTTATCAGTTTCATTGTCTACTTTTCCCTACCACATACCCTATGCTTGACTTACACAAGCTCTCCCATGACTCTTAACCAGACTAGGCTTTTTTGTGCCTCTCTGACTCTATGTACCCTTTATCTTTGGCCTGGAATAATCTCAATCCCTTCTCCTTCAGGCAAAATCACATTCATCTTTCAGATCCAACTTAAGTGCAGCTCTGGGCATTCCTAGGTTCTCCCTCCTCCCCTAACGGACTGAGTGGGTTCACTTCTGTGCTTAATTCACATTGCATGATTATAATCATTTATTTGTTTCTCTCACTAGACTGTGAGCACTTAGATGGCAGGGATATTGTTTTATTAATCTCTGAATTTTCAGCATAAGTTAACATGGTTAGTACTTGGTAGATAATAGTAGTTAACATTTAGTGAATGCTTACTATAGGTACTCTTCTAATCATTTCACATTATTATCTTATTTAACCCTCACATATATTGAGAGACAGAGGGAAGAAAAGAGGTGACCATATATAATAAGAAAGAAAGGAAAAGGGAGCTAAGGTACCTGCTCTATCATCAATCTCAAAAGTGTCAATAGCCTTTGCAAGGTTAATATTCTTGCTTTGCTTTCTTCTTGTTGCCATTACTGTCATTATCCCTAGCTTAAATTCTGAGATTTACAAGATGGCTGGAAGCAATAGGCAAGAATGGGGATGAGAAAATAGCTCTACTGAGGAAAATTATTCTCTTATATAGCGTGCCAGGTTATTCTAGGACTACCCTTTGTAACATAATCTACATGGGTGACATGTTTCTTTTCAGGGGGAATCTTCATGCTCATGACTAGGCACAGTGCTGACACACAGTAGGCACTGAACAAATATGGATCGAATTAAAGTAGGAGGACAATGAACTGACTTCCTGAATCACTAAAACAGACAAGCAAGCCCCTGCCAAGTTTGTAGATTCAGTGATATAAAAAAGAAAAAAAAGTAAAATAATTTAAATATTTGATAATTTAAAGCCAAGTTTTCAAAACCTGCTCCTAAAACCAAATTGGTAATTACATCTTCTAAGTAAGTACCTGGTTGGTATGAGAACAAAAGAAGCAGAGATTTCAGTAAACTATTCTTTTTTTTTTATTTCAGCATATAATGGGGGTACAAATATTATGGTTATGTA
>VBSM01000529.1:34902371-34916249 GCA_008086735.1 Cheirogaleus medius
AGGTGTCCCTTTTGTAGAGTGCCATTTGATCTTTTGGGTAGATGCCCAATAATGCGATTGCTAGATCAAATGGTAGATCTACTTGTATCGCTTTAAGGTATCTCATATTGCTTTCCACAGAGGCTGAACTAGTTTGCAGTCCCACCAGCAGTGTAGGAGTGTTCCTATCTCTCCACATCCACGCCAAAGGAGACTAATTAATTAGGCACTAGAAAGATGTAAAAATATGCCTCAATTTCTTCTTTAGTGTTTGGGAGGTGAAAAGCTTATTTAAAAAAAAAAATAAGTTATGGGCAAATTGGGATAGAACTGAAGTTCGGATATTTCAGATCTTATTTTTGGAAATTTCTCAGGCCATGAGCCATTCTGATAATCTTGCTTACAAAAAAGGTATTGAAATAATAATATTTAATATTATTTAAACAATAATATTTAAATAATTTCTCATATTTTCAAAGAATCAGAATTAGACAAGAAAGATATACCAATGGCCAAGCAGCACATAAAAATATGTCAACATCATTAGTCATTAGAGAAATGCAAATCAAAACCACAACATGATACTACCTCATACTCACTAGGATGGCTATTATTTTTTTAAAAAGAGAAAATAATAAGTATTGGTGAAGATATGGAGAAATTAGAACACCTGTACATTGCTGGTGCAAATGTAAAATGGTGCAGCCACTCTGGAAAACAGTTTGGTGGTTCCTCAAAAGCTTAAACATAGAATTACCATATGACCCAACAATTCTACTTCTATATATATAACCAAGAGAAATGAAAACAGGTGCTCAGATAGTTATACATGAATGTTCATGTATCATTATTCACAACAGCCAAAAAGGTAGAAACCATGCAAATGTCCATTTACAGATAAATGGATAAACATAATATATTATCCATACAATGGAATATTATTCAGCCATAAAAAGAATGAAGTATTGAGACATGCTACAACATGGATGAACCTTAAAGACATTATGTTAAGTAAAAGAAGCCTGACACAAAAGTCATATATTATATGACATATTTATAGGAAATATCTAGAAAATGCAAGTCAATACAGACAGAAAAGCAAATCAATGTTGTGAGTGTATGGGGGGCAATGGGAAGTGACTGCTTAATGGGCATATGGGTGATGAAAATGTTTTAGAACTAGATAGAGGTAATAGTTGCACAACATTGTGAATGTTCAAAATGCCACTGACTTGTACACTTAAAAATAATTAATTTTCTGTTACATGAATTTTACCAAAAAACCAAGTATCAAAATTATAGAGGGAGGTCACATCAGCTGGTTATCTTCATGGCTACAGAGCCAAGAACTAAGCAATAACAAAGCTGTCTGCAGAAGAGGAAGAGGAATATTTTAATCTTTCTGCACTGAAAGTATAAATGATAAGGGCATTGTTTAAAAAGATAAGTTAAATTGGCACTCAAAAGAAGTACTGCCTGGTGTATGGGCTTCATCGTGTACTGGGACTAGGACATTCATCTTCTAGTCAAATGGCTTGGATCCCAGTCCTCACTTCATCCTGATGGCGGAACAATACAGAGGAAAGGTCATGGGCTTCAAACACAGACAGACTTCGTTTGAATTCTAGGTCTGCCACTTAATTTCCATTTCTTGGGCAAGTTCCTTGACCTCTTTCAACATTGATCAATTTTATTTCTAAAATGGGAAAAACAAACCTTCCGGCTAGATTGATGGAAGGATGAATTGAAGTAATGAATATATATCACCTAGCATAGTATCTGGGACTGTAGCATGTTTTTGATGAATGTTATCCTTATAATAATAATCCAAATAATATTAATCACCTTCTTTCTAATAACTAGATGTGTGACTTCAAGACAAATAGTTGAATTTCTCATAAGGACTGCCTGGGGAGGACCTGGAGCAAATCAGCCCTCATTAATAGCATCATTTTTCTGTAGGTAAAATGGCAATGGTACAGGAGGGGAAGTAGGGGAAGGTTCAGCAATAATTACATGAACGTGAGCCTAAGGTCTCCGAGGCATCTTCTCATTGTTCCCTGCCTGACTGTTGTACCCCACCCACGTCGGTCTCTACATGCCAGGGCTCTGATAGGTGTCTTAGGGCCAAAAATAAGAAATTAGAGGTACTAAGCACACATTATACAGCATATGCAATTGAGAAGAAAAGTAATACTTAAACTGTAAATAAGTTTCAGAAGTCTCACAAAATTCTCATTTTTCTTACAATGATTATTTTGATTTTTCTGAAATATAAAATTTCAAAAAGGTATCTCTTTTTATTTTTACTGTATTTGTGAATCTACTCTTCTGCTTCCATAAGTGCTTAGTGTGCCTTTAAGTAATCACACTCTAAGTGCAGGAGTTGGGGCAGATAGAGGAAGGCGGCACTTCTGTATGAAGGCCCAGGGCAAGCCCCTAGGTTTGCTCTACTTAAGGTAGCCCAGGCTGTGAGGATCAAATGGAGAAACATATGGTGGGATTGTGCTCTGAAACGTACTAAAGGTTTCCAGACTAAAAGGAAAAATCATTTTGTTAATGGAATCAGGAATAACTTAGAAGGCCTCATCTCTGTGAAAAGAATGAGTTCCCTGGCTATAGGCCTAATTTATCACTATGGCTAACATTCTGTAAAATCTCTCATTTCCTTGTTTATGTCATCAAATCTACCATTAACTAAGTATTTGCAAAGGGAAAATGTACTAAGTATTAATGAATATCCTCCTGCCTATATTTTTATCTTAGACTTTAAATCCTTTAAAGCTTTATATTTCAAAGTTTACAAAGCACTTTCACATATGATACTTACAACAATTAGATTGGCCAGGAAGGGACTTTTATCCCTATTTAGAGATGAGGAAACTGAGACTCAGAAAGCATAAGTTATTTTCCCAGGGTCACACAGCTTGTTAGAATGCAGGCATGCTGTTACCTAATCTAGAGCTCTTTCTGCTATTTTACTTCTCTTGAACCTACATGCTTATCATGTTTCTCTACCTGTAAATTTTCTTCCTTCCAAATAGTTCTTTAATCAGTGTAGGGGATAGTTATGGAATAATATCTATATCATGTTTATATCTGCTAAACTGATTTGTCTATAAAATCATTAGTGAACTGCTAGTGTTCAAAAGCAGTGAAATAAGGATTATGGTAAACCTGACACTCAATATTCTTTCAGGTTACTATTTATTACATCAAAGATTGAGCCTAACTGTCAGGCTAACTGGTTATTTTTTAAATTCCAGTTATCAACAGTTTTAAACAGAGAAATTTCAAAATAGTCCATGGAAGACTATGAAGTAAGTAAGACAAGTAAGCAAGTAACCTCCAAGTCCTAACTGAGATCATCTTGCTCTGCTAGAATGTAAATCTCTGGAATTTCCGGTGGAGATGTTTAGAAAAGATTCTTTTTCATCTGGATAGAAGTGGTATGTGGGAGTGAGTTGAAAAGCTGGATTTAGGACTGGTTTGTTAATTTCTTTAGTGGCAGGATTTCAAGGGATGGATTGCTGTCTCTGTGTCTGCTTTAGAGGAAACTGGCTACCTTGTGAGACTTTATGTTAAGGCTAAAACAATCCAGAGACAATCTACGTATCTGCCTGGTAACCTAGGATGGAACCTGCACATTTTTCAAGAACGATGCCTTAGTTTAGACCCTGTCATCTCTTGCTTTGACTATGATATTAGCCTCTTAACAGGTCTCCCAAGTTCTAGTCCTTTTCCATAAAATTCATTCATTCATTCATTCACTTAGACATTTATAAAACATTTAATGCACATCTGCTAGATGTAGGCCCTGTGTTAGAAACTGGAGACAATAATATGAGTAAGATAATTCCCTTCCTTCACTAGTTGTATAAGCTTGGAAAGGAAGGCAATAAATAAGAAGGCCTATTATGGGTTAGTCATTTTACATATGATTTTTTTTTCCTTCACACAATATCATAATAGGGTAAGTATTATTATTTCCACTTGATAGGGAAAATGAGACTTGAACTGGCTATGTAACTCATCTGTGGTATATACCTCATGAGGGACTGAATCAGGTTTTATACATAGGTCTGTTTCTAAAGCCTAGTTCTTTCTGCTAAACCATCGGTTCTCAAATTTTAAGATACATAGGAATCACTGATTATATAGGAAACTTGTGAAAACACAGACTCTCTGCCCCGCTTCAGAGATTCTGATTCATTACCTTTAGCTTGGAAGCCCAGAAATTTGTATTTTTAGCAAATGTGTGATCAATAGAACATACTTGGAAAAGCAGAGTAGTCCAAAAAATAAACAAAATAACAGAAATTATAGCAAAATGGTATTATCATAAAGATATGAACAAAGCGGGTGAGCAAACCTATAGCCATCAGAATTAGTTTCCTAAATCGCAAATCTAATTATGTCAATTTCCTGCTTAAAAGAAGTGATGAATACTCACCACCTACAGTTTAAGATTGAAACTTTTGGCATAGACATACCTTCAAGAAAAATGTGCCCCAATGAACATTTTTCAATCTCCTCACTTCGCTCATCTCTACCAACAGCTTCTTGCCTTATTGCTTTACTTCTGCTTTTCCACTTGCCCCAAGCCACTTGACACCTACAAGCTGTATCACATTTTTGAATATTTGCTATGTACTTTATCTTTAGTCTAAATGATTCTTCCTACTCATTCTTTCAAATGCAGTTTATAATATCATTACTATAGAAAGTATTTCCTGAGTACTTACTAGATGTCAGGTACCAGTCTAAGCACTTTACATATATCGACTTTAATCTTCACAACAATCTTATCAAGTAGCTACTAAATGAAGTAACTAAGACACAAGAAGATGAAGTGATTTTTTGCAAAGTTATATAGCAGCTAGGTGGCAGAGCTAGGATTTGAATTTAGGCAGTACAGCACCATAATCTCTCTCTTTTTTTTTTTTTTTCAAATTTTTTTAGTTTCTTTTTAAATTTATATAAAATTTTAATAAAAAAATTAAACCTTTTTGATTATTTAAAAGAATATTAGCCTACATGAACTTTGACTAAGCACCATAATCTCTTAATCACTAATTTACAGCTACCTCTCATGAGACAGTGAGTACTCTCAGGCAAGGATTCTCTTCCACTTACCCAGGGCCTAATTCAAACCCCATCTCTCTTTAGATTCCTCTAGCCTACCCTCATATCTTCCTCTTCTAAACTTTCTAACATTCCACTTGTATGGGGACTATATCTCCCCATTTTAAACCCAACTATTCTGTAATTGTTTCAGGTACTAAAGTTTCATTTTTGGTGTAAGTGGCAAGCTCCCCGAGGGTAGAAATTGTGTCACCCTGTGTAGGTTGGCCTGAGCTTGTCGCACGGCAGACAATGAAATAATTTTTCTTGGACTGAAATACAGAGCAAGCATTTTACCAACTTAACTATGTTCAGTGGTTAGAGTGAGCGCACATGAATGAGTAATGGGCAGTCCCTCCAAAGTGGAGAGTGAGGGAGAATGCAGCTATATGTTATAATATCATTACTATAGAAAAGTATTTCCTGAGTACTTACTAGATGTCAGGTACCAGTCTAAGCACTTTATATATCAACTTTATATGTTAGACAGTTCCTTTCTTGACAGAAGGCTGTTAGTTTGAGAAGCAAATATGAAAGGGCTCTCAAGCATATGTAGGTTTGTTTTCCATGCTTGACTGGTACTGACTTTCAAAGTGAAATCCTACAGTTCAATCTGCTAGTAAATAGTAATAAGATACCTACAGCTATACATTCAAACTGATCTTTGGATTAAAAAGCTATATAGAAGGTTTCAGTCTCTCCCCAGATAAGAGATTTTCATAAACACTTTGGTTGTAAACCTGAATCTTTCTATTGCTTTGCATGAATAAACTAGTTCAGGATTACAAAGTATATGTTCTTTGTCTCAGTTACACCTGGAATATTTGCAGTGAACAGATTCCATAAGTTGTAATCTTTATACTTTACATGCAGTTATTCTAGCCTATCTTTTCCTCAGGGTAAATCTTTTACAACTGCTAAAGTAGCATAAACAAATATATGCATGTGCATATAAAGCCTTATAAAAAAGAGAATTTAAGGAAGCATTTTTCAAGCAAAAGTATGTAGGATAACTATTTTAAAACGAAAATGTTATTTAAAAACAAAAGTCAGAGTTCAAAATCATTTGAAAATCTTCCCCAACCTCCCCACATCTACTAGATGTCCCATTACAAGAGAAATACTTAATTTAAATTAAGAGAAAATAACACTAAAAGGAGAAAAAAAATTAACAAAAACAACAAAAGGCCTGACTCTGTAAGTGACCTTGGGCAAATAACCAGGTGACTGTGATGCAGGTAGTCACTGTACTATACTTTGAGAACTGCCACACCAGTGGCTATAGTTTATATTGTTAAAGATTATGTAATCCCAACTGTTGCCCATCAAATAAGATTTTTTTTCCAATTAGTATATGACTTGGGAAAGTCATTGAATGCTCTGTGCTACAGTTTACTCACCTGTAAAATAGGTATAATAAAATTTGTCTTGCAGAATTTGCAAATAGCCCAGTCCTATGCCTTTAATGACAGCTATTATCACACGCATCCAAAAAGTTATTATTAATAAAACAAATGAAGGAATAAAATTTTGCTAAAACCCATTTTAAAGTCCATTCCATGGACTATTTCTTTTCCTTGTTTTTAATTTTATTTTCAAATGAATAGTAACAGTAAAATGGATTATTTTTAGTGTACAGTTCTATAAATTCTAACACATGCATAGATTCATGTAACTACCATCACAATCAAAATACAAAACAGTTCGATCATACAAAAAAAAAAAATCCTTGTAGTATCTCTTTGTAGTCACACTTTCTCCTGAATCCTCTAGCAATCACTGATCAGTTCTGTACCTACAGTTTTGTCTTTTCAAAAATATCCTATAATGGAACTATACAGTATGTAACTTTTAGAGACAGACATTTTTTAGTAAGCATAATGCCTTTGTGATACATTCAAGCTGCTGTATGTATCAACAGTTTGTTTCTTTTTATTGCTTAGCAGTATTCCACTGCATGGACAAAACACAGTTTATTTACCCATTCACCCACTGAAGGTGAACTGAAGGATACTAAAAACAGCTGGGTAGTTTCTAGTTTTGGCAAATATGAACAGAGCTTCTATGAACATTCATGCACAAGGTTTTGTGTGAACCTAAGTTTTCATTTTTCTAGAGTAATACCTAGCAGTGGGTTGCTGGGTCATATGCTAAATGTATGTTTAACTTTCTGAGAAACTGTTAAACTGTTTTTCAGAGTGGTTGAACCATTTTATATTCCTATCAGCAATGAGTAAAAGTTCTGGTTGTTCTCCATCAAGACCTTAGTGTTTTTTCTTTTAACTCAAGGGCAATAAGCATCTCTAAGTTCCCAAAGCTGTGCAAAGCTGTGATGCGTATTTTAGCATACAAGCAGTGAATTGCTTCGGCAAAACAACAGTGGGTAGCTAAGAATTCCAAAAGCAAATCCTCTATTAAAATAGTTGTCTCTAGTTTGCTAAAATTATCTGTAAGGATGTTTTCCTATATATATCTAGTCATAAAAATAAAAACTTCTAACAACAAAATTTAGAAGTATAAAGTATCATTTCTTTTTTGCCTTGACTAACTTTGGTGTTGCTTATGCTAAAAATAGCTTGTAAAGATGAGTATAATAGGCAATGAAAAATATATATTGCTGTTGTTAAAAGTGAAGTATCTAATTTGAAATTATAATCTTCTGGCCTAACTAATCAAGTAGCCCTCATTTAACACATTGACTGCCACAGTAGAGAACAATTTTTTTCCCTTGGGGCCACAGTGTTTTATTACGAAAATAGAATAAAAACTTCAAAAACAAAATGATCCTTTCTAATTTAATGAAAAATTTGTTATTTTTTATTGTTTTCTGTGCGTGAGTTATATGCAACTTGAAAAATAGTTCACGTGGCTCAAGATAAAGAGATGTGGGAGTTACATATGCTTCACAAGGCCTGAGGCTCAAAACTAGCCTGAGTTAAAACAACTCACGTGGCAGTTAATGTGTTAATTACGATGTGTCTCTTTTGAGTGATGGTGAATTCATCCAATCTAGTCATCTATTGGAAAAGTACTATTTCTTCTAGAACTGCAGTCCTCAACCCCCAGGGCCACAGAGCGCTACAGGTCCTGGCCTGTTAGGAACCAGGCCACACAACAGGAGGTGAGCGGCGGGCCAGCATCACAGCATAAGCTCCACCTCCTGATTTAAGTTCCCAAAGCTGTGCAAAGCTGTGATGTGTATTTTAGCATACAAGCAGTGAATTGCTTGAGCAAAACAACAGTGGGTAGCTGAGAATTCCAAAAGCAAATCCTCTGTTAAAACAGTTTTCTCTAGTCTGCTAAAATAGTCGGCCTCCTCCGTCACATCACCAGCGGCATTAGATTCTTACAGGAGCACGAACCCTATTGTAAACTGCACGAGTGAGGGATCTAGGTTGTGTGCAACTTATGAGAATCATCTAATGCCTGATGATCTGAGGTGGAGCTGAGGCGGTGATGCTAGTGCTGGGGAGTGGCTGCAAATACAGATTATCATTAGCAGCGAGGTTTGACTGCACAATACATGTAATGGCTTGAATCATCTCCAAGCCACACCTCCCCCTCCACAACCCCAGTCCGTGGAAAAATTGTCTTCCATGAAACCAGTCCCTGGTGCCAAAAAGGTTGGGGACCACTGTCCTAGAAGACACTTCTCTGCAAGTCTACCTGCCACAATATTGCTAACCTTTTGAGTTCCAGCTTAAAAGAATTTTCCTTGGTGAGGCAGGTCTAACTCTGCTAGGCAGATCTAACACCCTACATCTATCTCCATCATGGAATCTGTGTCATTACACTGGAATTTTTTGTTTACATGTACTGAATATCTAGAGGATTGTATCATCCCTACATCTACTGGTGTTGAGCAAAATGTGGGCATATAGCAGTTCCCTAAAGAAATGTGTAGGTTTAATGGCCAAAACAAAGTAATGGTGGTTTACCTGGTGAACCTCTACATATCATCCTTGAAGACTCAAATGTTTTCTCCTCAAGAAGTCTTCTTTGTGTCACTCTTGTACCTTATATTTACTGTTATTGTTCTGCTTTCACCCTATATTGCAAGTAGCTGTTTACTGGGATGATAGGTAATTGAAGTCAAGGTAAATTTTTAACTGAAAGAAAAGTGCCAGAAAATTCTCAAGATCCTCCCCCAACCCTGCAGAGGCATAAAAATCAGAGGAAAGTAATTTGGAGAGGTAAGGGTGACTTGTTAAAAACACTAATGGAAGGCAATTGAATCTTTCCTTCTGCTATTTTTCTATCCAAATTCTGTGCTTTTTACAGCCAACATGATTTCAACTTCTTTACACTATTCCTTTGCTCATGTTTTCTCCATATTGCAATGCTCTCTCCTCTTACCTCTGCACATGCAAATTGCACTGTCCTTTCTAGATCCAGATCAAATTTTACCTCTTTAGAGAAGTTCTTCCTGACCATAAAGATTTTCCTTCTGAATTCTTCTAGGTCATATGACAAAATGTTGCTAGGGATATTTTTGTAAGGATATGCTTTGGCTCTCCAACTTAATTTTATTTTTATTTTTTAAAAAAAAACAGAGTTTCGCTCTGTTGCCTAAGCTAGAATGCAGTGGCACATCATAGCTCACTGCAACCTCAAACTCCAGGACTCAATGATCCTCCTGCCTCAACCTCCCCAGTAGACTGGGAGTACAAGCATGCACTGCCATGCCCAGCTAATTTTTCCATTTTTTTTTTTAGAGATGGGATCTTGCTGCTATGTGGCTCAGACTGGTCTCGAACTCCTGGCCTTAAGTGATCCTCCCACCTGGGCCTCCCAGAGTGCTGGGATTATAGATGTGAGCCACCACAACCAGCTTTGGCTTGCCAACTTTAGATGGTAAGTTCCTTAAATAATAGGACTATCCCTCACACTATTTTTAAAAATTATTTTTAATTGACAAAATTACATATATTTATCATGTACAACATATTTTCAAATATGTATACATTGTAGAATGGCTAAACTGAGCTAAATAGCATACACATAACCTTACATACTTATCATTTTTTGTGGCGAGAACTCACACTATTTTTTTAACCTCCCTAGAAACAACCGGTGGTAGTTCCTCAATTTGATAGTAAGAAAATTTGTTTGGTAGCAAACAAGGTAAAGGTTGAATGCACATGAAAAAGCACTTTCAGCCCCTAAGTTCCCTCTTACAAACAAGGCCATATAAGATCCTGTGGGGAAAGAAAAATACATGAGGGATATGACTGTCTCCAAAGATAGGGATTTAGGTCAATGTAATATTTAAGACATATAAATAGTTTCTTCTGATTCTTTTTAAAGGATATGTGTAAAAAGAGAAAATGTTCCAGTTAACATTTTATTTAGGTGCTTGTCAGGTCTTACGACATTGGGAAGGAGTCGATAGCCACATGAGTAGACTTCAGAAGAAACAGAAGGTTTAATTTTTATTTAGAGAACACTAAGGTAGCTACTTTTAAAATAATGATACATAAAAGAAAATACAGTAACTGGATATATTACCGTCCCAAAGCCAGCTAACCCATAACTAGAAAATTAAACATACTTTGTTAGGCCTTACAGTTACTAAAAACAAAAAGTGGACAGGTTGGGCCAGCTATTTAACAATGACTGCTTTTACAGTAATAAATGGCGACAGCCCAAATCAAAAAAGAATGCATTACTGAGATATTATCAATTATGCTCTGTCATTACATAGCAGCTCCACCTAGTCTAAGCTTGTCAAAAAGTGTTACTGTAATCCATGAAGAAGTCTCCACCTCAGGCAAAAGGAGAAAAATGTGGAGGGCTGGCTCTGAACAGGTGTGTTGAATTGTAATGCCACTGTTGAATCACAAATCTCTTCACATTAGTTTCATATATGACAATTATTAAATACTCAGAGGTGTCAGGCATGGATAAAGTGATCTCTCAGCAGGCACTTTAAGAACAACAAATGTAAATAAAGAGGGTGTGGATATATCTTTTTAACAGTGAGCATTTTCCATGCACAAAAATAGTTATGAGAAACTTATTCCGCTCAAGTCAATATGGTATTTGGGAATCTGGGAATGTCTAATCTACTCTTCAGGTTAGCCCACTCTGATTCTACCTAATCTTAATTGCTGATTCACTTTATCCTATAAATCTTTAATATAAATTCACCTCAGCTTTACAAGGGATCATGATGTATCAAAAGCATGCATGTGTGTATTCTGGCTTTTACAAAGTTGTGTTACCTTAGACAAATTACTTAACCTCTATAAACCTCAGTTTCCTCCTCAATAAAATGGGGGAAATAACTAGCTATTAAGATTATCATAAAAACTAGAAAAGATTATTTAACATAGTGTGTGGCCCTAGCAGACACTAAATACACCCTTAATCCCTTCTAAGGTACTTCACCTGACTTTACTTCCCTACACGGTGAAAGTTTAGAATTTAATACAGAGTAATAAACTGTTCCGGATTAAAGCTCATGAAGGCAGAGCTTGGATCTATGTCAGTTCCAGTAGTGTCCAGTAAACACTGAGCCCAGGAATCAACAACTTCTCAAATTGTCAGCCCACAGTAATCTCTCACTTCTCTGCACTGAAAAGGACTAAATCCTATGTGTGTTCTTGTGTTCTTTTTTATTATAGTAAAATACACGTAACATACAATACACTATTTTAAGTATACAATTAAGTGACATTAAGTACACTCATAATATTGTACAACTGTCACCACCATCTATTTCCATTACTTTTTTTTATGACCCAAAAAGAAACTCAGTACCCATTAAGCAGTTACTCCCCAACCTACCCCACACCTTCAGCTCTTGATAACTCTAATCTACTTTCTGTCCCTATGAATTTGCCTATTCAAAATATTTTCCCCCAAAATTTGCCTATTCAAGAATCATATAGTGTTTGTCCTTTTAAGTATTTTAAATAACCTTTATTTTTTTTAAAAGTTAATATATGCAGTATAGGAAACTGAAAAACAAAAGAAGCAAAGAACAAAGTCATCCACAATCACAAGCAGTTTACAATCTGACGTGTCCTTCTAGATCCTGACACATACACAACATCCAATTTTATGGGATTGAGATCGTACAGTATGTATCATGCTTTTTCACAGATCATGAATATTTACCAATCCAAAATCCCAAAGCTATGTGAGTATTTTGATAACCAAGAATACACTACCCCAACTCAATCTGTTAGGAAAAAATGTAATCATGTTTGTCCTTTTCTGTCTGGCTTCTTTCACTCAGTATAATGTTTTCAAGGTTTGTCCATGTTGTAACATGCAACAATCATTTATTGTGGTTAAATAATATTCATTGTATGGATATACCACATATTCTTTATCCACTCATCTATTAACAGACATTTGGGTCATTTCTACCTTTCAGCTATTGTGAATAATGATATTAATACAATGAACATTCATGTACAAATAACTATTTGAGTCCGTTTTCAATTCTTTGGGGTATGTACCCAGAAGTGGAATTGCTGGGTCATGTGGTTACCCTATGTTTAACTTTTTGAGAAATGAACAACTCTTTTTCACAGGGGCTGACATTTTACATATTAATCAGCAATGTATAAGGGTTACAAATTTGTCTACATGCTTGCCAACACTTGTTACTTTCCATTTTTTGGATTATATCCATCCTAGTGGGTGTGAAGTGGTATCTCGTTTGTAGTTTTGATTTACATTTGCCTAATGACTACTGATGTTGAGCACCTTTCCATGTGCTTATTGGCCATTTATATATCTTCTCTGGAGAAATGTCTATTTAAGTCCTCTGTCAATATTTGAATTGGGTTTTTTGGTTTTTAGTTGTCGAGTTGTAGGATTTATATATGCTGGATATTAAACTTTTATCATATATATATATGATTTGTAAATATTTTCTTCCATACTTTGGGCTATCTTTTCACTCTCTTGATAGTGCCTTTTGATGCACACAAGTTTTTAATTTTGATGAAGTCCAATTTATCCATTTTTTCTTTTGTTGTAGTATTTAAGAAACTATTATCAAATTCAAGGTCAGGAAACTATTTCCTTATGCTTTCTTCTAAGAGTTTTATAGTTTTACCTCTTAAATTTAGGTCTTGATCCATTTTGAGTTCATCTTTGTATATGGTATAAGGTAAGGGATCAATTTCACTCTTTTGCATGTGGATATAAAGGTTTCCCAGCACCATTTGTGGAAGAGACTTTTCCTTCCCCATTGAATGGTCTTGGCACCCTTGTTAAAAATTCAATTGACCACATATGTGAGTTTATTTCTGGGCTCTCTATGCTATTCCATTGGTCTATATGTCTGCCCTTATGCCAATCTCACATTGCTTTGATACTGTAGGCTTGCAGTAAGATTTGAAATCAGGAAGTGTGAATCTTCCAAATTTATCTATCTCTTTCATAATTATTTTGGCTATTTGGGGTCCACTGAAATTCCACATAAATTTTAGGAATGAGTTTTTCTATTTCCGCAAAAAAATGGCTTTGGGATTTTGATAGGGATTGCACTGAATCTGTACATCACTTTGGGCAGCAATCTAAACATCATCAAGTTTTCCAGGGAATGTTTTTCCATCTACTTAGGTCTTCTTAATTTGTTTCAGCAATGTTTTATAGTTTTCAGTGTATAACCTTGGGCCTCCTTGGTTAAATTTATTCTTAAGTATTTTATTCTTTTTAACGGTACGGTGAATATAATTGTTTTCCTAATTTCCTTTTCAGATTCTTCACTGATAGTGTACAGAAACACAACTGATTTTTTTTTTTTTTTTTTTT
>VBSM01000529.1:34916349-34965309 GCA_008086735.1 Cheirogaleus medius
GGCCTCCCAGAGTGCTAGGATTACAGGCGTGAGCCACCGCGCCCGGCCTCACAACTGATTTTTATGTGTTGATTTCATATCCTGTAACTTTGCTGAATTTGTTAGCACTAAAAATTTTTGGTGTGGAATCTTTTGGGTTTTCTACACATAAGATCACGTCAGCAAATAGAAATAGTTTTATTTCTTCTTTTTCAATTTGGATGCCTTTTATTTCTTTTTCTTGCCTAATTGCCCTGGCTAGAAGTTACACTACTACATTGAATAGCAGTGGTAGAAGTGCACATCCTTGTCTTTTTCCTGATCTTAGGGGAAAAGTTTTCAGTGGTTCGCCATTGAGTATGATGTCAACTGTGGGTTTTTCATGTATGGCCTTTATTATATCAAGGAAGTTCCCTTCTATTCATAGTTTATTGTTTGTTTTTATCATGAAAGGGTATTGAATTTTGTCAATTTTTTTCTGTATCAATTGAGTCTTTTTAGTATCAGATTTATAGATTATGTTATATAATAATTTGAATGCAAAATATCTGCATGCACATTTCCAGTCTGTTCTTTTATCTTAATTTGCAGTTCTCATAATTCATTGGTAAAGAAATTGACTTTAATTCCTTTAATACCAAGTACATGATACTGGCCCATGGAGAAACTAGTAATTTTAGGAAAATTTTTAAGGTCATAATTTTTAGATAATAAAAATTAAGCAATATTTAATAATAGCTTATTATCAGTTTGAAGGCAATTGATAGCTTGTAATATTTCAGAAAGGTTATTTATATCCAGTTTGATGACTCCTACCTTGACTTGTAGGTTAGCTTTCATATCCTGTTTCTTTCTTTATTTCTAATAAGTTAGAAAGTCCCACTAAGAGGTTACTAAGAATGGAAGCAAATGCTTGTTGGCTCTTCCAGTTACATCTGAATATTTGGATCAAACAAGGACTCAAATGGAGGGATTTCTAATAAATTGCTACCGTAACCTTTGGCAATGAGTATATCACACTCAAAAGGTGAAACACTGACTATTTAACCTTGGAAGATAGTGGTGAGTAGATTCCCAAGTCATTCTTTGGTTGCTCTTACTCTAGAAAGTATTTCTTAATGTTCTGTTGAAGCTTTGTTTGGGAATTTAAGATATCCTCTATTACATATCCTTGATTTATTTCACTGAAGAATGAAGAAAATTATCAAGTTTTTGGAAAGGATCAAAATCTTGATGAAATCTATGTGCACCACAGTTCCTTTTTTCTTAAGAAATCTTTATATTTTATTCTCAAAATTTAAAACTGTTATTTTTAGCCCTAAAATAATAGGTTTCACATATTCAAGAATATACTGCTGAGATATAAGATTTGAAAAAGTCCTGTGCATTTTAAACATTATTATCTGTGTTATGAAAAGTTTTTCTCTTATGCCTGATTACAACTGCTTATGCTCACACCTGTCTCTTAGAGGATCTCAAACTTTAGTGCGCATCAGAATCACCTGGAGGGCTTACTTAGACACAGATTGCTTGGTCCTACCCTCATGATTCTGATTCAGCATGTCTGGGGTGGGGTCTGAGAAACTGCATTTCTAATATGTTCCCAGGTGACACTTTGAGACAACTGCCTTTGATAACCAGTATACTTATTTTAGGAGAAGAACATCTTAGACTTCCTTACCATTATTTTAAATAGTCTACTAGAAAGATGTCTATTTGAAGTTGCCTAAGATATTAGCAATTTTCATTATTTTCTTTAATATCTTATCAAGGTTTGAGGGATATATTAATTACTAGGTATTCATTTGAGTAAAGCAGTGTGTTGACTGACATTCAGGTACAATCTTTTTCATCTGAATAGCCATGACCTTCCTTCAGCAACCTTGCTGAACTTAAGAGTTTTTGTTAACAGCTTTATTAAGATGTAATTCATATATTATACAATTCATCTATTTAAAGTGTAAAATGCATTTTTTTACACAGTCACAGATATTTGCTACCATTTCCATAGTCATTTTAGAACACACTCATCATCTGAAAAAGAAACCGCATACGCTTTTATCTACCATTCTTCTATACCCTCAACCCACCTAACCACCACCCCCTGAAGCCCTAAGCAACCACTAATATAGATTTCCCTATTTTGATCTTTCATATGAGTGGAATTATATAATATGTAGTCTTTTGTGACTGGCTTATTTCATTTAGCATAATGTTTTCAAGATTTATCCATGATGTAGCACATATTAGAACTTCATTCCTTCTTATGGACAAATATTATTCCATTCTATGCATGTACCACATTTTGCTTATCCATTTTTCCATTGATGGGCATATGAATTGTTTTGCCTTTGTGCTACTATGAATAATGAATGCTTCTATGAACATTCATATACAAATTTTGGCATGGACATATGCTTTCATTTCTGTTGGGTATATAACTGGTAGAACTGATGGATCATATGGTAGCTCTATATTTAATCAACTGAAGAGCTGCTAGCCTGTTTTCCAAAGCTATTGCACTATTCCTGCTAGCAATCTACTAGAGTTCAGATTCTATACATCCTTGCCAACACTTGTTGTTATCTCAACTTTTGATTCTACACATTGTAGTGAGTGTGAAGTATTATCTTGTGGTTTTGATTTGCATTTGCCTGATGAGTAATGATGTTGAACTTTTTTTCATGTGCTATTGCCATTTGTATATATTCCCTGGAGAAACGTCTATTCAAATCCTTTGCTCAGTTTTTACTGGAGTAATTTATCTTTTTGTTATTGAGTTGTTAGAATTCTTTACATATTATAGATACTTAAGTCTATACTAATGTTGAACTACAGTTGACTCTTGAACAATACAGGTTTGAACTGTGTGGGTCCACTTATAAGCAAAGTTTTCTCAATAAAAGTTATGAGTGTGCCTACCTTTCTTGTCTCCTCTTCTACCTCCTCCACCTCTTTTCCCTCTACCAGCCCTAAGATAGTAAGACCAACCACTCCTCTTCCTCAGCCTACTCTGCGTAAAGATGACAAGGATGAAGATCTTTATGTATTTTCTCTTCCTTATGATTTTCTTAATAATATTTTCTTTTCTGTATTATACTTTATTGTAAGAATACCATATATAACACATATAACATACAAAATATGTGTTAATCAACTGTTTATGTTATTGGTAAGGCTTCTGGTCAACAGTTGGTATTTAGTAGTTAAGTTTTTGGGAGTCAAAAGTTATACTTGGATTTTCCAATCCCCATTCCCCATGTTGTTCAGGGTCAACTGTACTTCAAACTATTATACTTAGTTTGCAGTACTTATTATACTATATTCATCATTACTTTTATGATTCAATGAACCATCTTTGAGCCATGATAAATTTTGGGTAACTAAGAATATAATTAACTTAAACAGGGAAAAACAAATGTAAATTTAACAATAACATATGAATGACATGAAAGTTCAGACATTAAAGTCAAAATGCCCCTGTTAAATGAATGTTTGCCAAGACAAAACAACCAATGCAATCTTTGTTATCCATAAGTAGTCTAATAAATTGTAACAGATATGATGACTGAAATAGCATTTGGAAGAATATCCTAAGTTATCTTATATTTCAAAATGTGAAATAAACACAAATAAAATCGACCCATTGCTTGTTCATACCTAACTGCCTGGGAACCATGGTAGATAGTTGGGTACTCCAGTAGTTCAGGAATCACACCGAGAAACATTGCCTTGGAGATCAGAACAATTACTGGCCTGAGCAAGAATCTGAAAACTGGCTGCTATTGTCTACATTCTTACCTGTCCTACCTGTCTTGTAGCTTGTTCTGGGAAAAGGCAAGAGTCCCTCTGTGTGCTCTTGTACCACCATGACAAGTTGCCTGCACAGCATGTCTGGCCTGCCCTGGCTAGGTGCTCCCTGGGCTTCATCTACCTAATAATTTGATAGACTTTGTTGGAATTTCAGGGTTGTAAGCCCAAGGACCTTGTCTACTTTGCTCACAGCTATGTTCTCAGTACCCCATATAGTGTCTGGTATATAGTAACTCACTAAATATTTATGAAATGAATATACAAATCAAGATGAGAGAAATTATCATCTTCTGTGACCTGGGCCTAACTATGGAGAAAAATCACTGGATAAAGAATGCTTTTTCTGAGCAAAAAGTAACTAACTACAGAAAGGCATCTATGGTGTACCCAGCTTTCCATTTAGTACCCTAATCATTAACAGTTAACACTTCTTTCTCCTCAAAGTTACTTCTGAATATTAGATCTTCTATGACTTCACATTTTCAGTGGACTTCTGATATTTAAAAATACTGCATTTTTGGTTTTACTGTATCTCACATATAAACTTATATGCAGCTACATCAGGGAAAACTCTCCTAACAGAACACTACTGCCTAATAAGTAGTCTTTCTAGCTTTAGGAAGTGTTCTATATACATATATTTTAAAAGAAAGATAGTAAAATTTCCTATTAAAGGTTGGTCTGTTTAGTAAGTTTTGCTTTAGTTTTTATACGAAGAGATTGTTTTTGTTCTCTATGTGTCTTGTGATAACTTATTCCTGCTTTAAAGAAACAGAAGCCTGAACCTGTATCCTGTTTGTCATTGTTAGCTTTGTAAAAAAGAATAGGTATGACAATGGTGAGATTTTTTTTTCTTGCTGATATTTTCCATTTGTTACTGCAGTAGACAATTGCTCTGAAAGTGCAACACTAATCGCTTGTCACAGCCTCTGTTCCTTCTCCACTGGCAAATACTCGGAAATTCATTCTTGGAGCATCACAGACCACAAGCTTCTTTCCGGGTGGAAAATTATTGCCACTGCCAGTGTCACAGGGAAAACACATACACATACATACTCACACATGCACGTATGCGCGCGCACACACACACACACACACACACACACATACACACAGAAGGATACACAGAGAAGAGCACTCGAGAGGACTAGGGGCCAATTTCAAACAAAACCCAGCAAAGGGGTCAGGGGAGAGCAGCCCTGACTGTGCAAAGTGGAGACAGACTCCCTGGTTCTCAAGTGGCAACTTGGCATGCTGGTTACCTTGGCCCTAGCAGACCTTTTTTACAAAGGAAAGGAAAAGGAGTGAACTGCTGAAAACAATAAGACTAAGACAAAGCTTAGGGAAAAAAAATTACACATTCTATGTAACAAAGCACAAAGCCAACAATTAATTTCCTTTAGCAACAAAAAAGCTGCCATAAACTAATTAGCATATTCTCCCTGTGCTGTGGCAATGCTGTCTTTAAGTCCCAAATCAGAACCCTCTAAAATAAGCCTAGAATGTTCCTCTGGCATATTTTGCCCATGTATTCTTAGAATTGCCAAAGAAATGAAAATGATGTAAACTGCCCTTGAAATCTGCCCTGATCTCCAACATCTGGCTTGTGACAATTACTGAGCTATTGCTCATGTACAAGTCAATCAGAGGTTAGCTTGGAAGAGAATAATTCCTGCATCCAGAATAGAGAATTATAAATAAATTCATGTTGAATGAATAAACGAATGAATGAAACAATAAATAGATCAGGAACTAAGTACCACAAAGTCTTTATTATCAGAGGTTTCTAGATTACCCATAGGAAAAAAAATAGTGCATATAAACAAATTCATCCATTTACATGTTACAAAGCATCTATTATTTGGAACCAGGCTTTAAACAAAAATAGATTCTAAAATGTGGCCACTGTCATGTAGTAATTCTTGTTTTCTTTCTCATCCCCTTTTTGCTAATAACCCCTCATTAGAGAAAAGCACCTCTCTGTCTGAAGCACCTAGCCCAATGATACGTACTTGGTAGAAGCTCAATAAACATTTATAAAACCTAACCAATGATATTAATGAAAATGTCTAAGAAGAAAGTGATAGGCAGTTCTGTCAAAAACAGAGGCTCATGTAATGTATATGTCCTAGCTAGAGATAAAACAATCAGTGATATAAAGGTTAGGTCATTCTGGACCACTGAAGAATGATTCAGAGTATGAATACGGTTCAGGCTCAGGTTTGTTAAATAAAAGCTTTATACGTAGGTATCTCTGGTTGCACTAATATAATGGAATCACTGAAGTGATGGATATAACTTAATCAAAGTTAAGTTTAAATAAATTCAGGCCTAGGAAGCCATCCTCCAAACCTGTTCACTAATTTTAATTGCAAGCTTAAGACAAAGTCTTATTTGTAATTTTTTAAAAATAAAGGCAAATTCACAATTATAAAGGACATTGTTTCTTGTCACACATATTCAGCAGACACCAAATCATTATGATCCATGCATAGTCCAAAAGAAGTTTTTGAACTTAGAAAAGCTTTTCTTAGGAACTCTATTTATGACTTGAGTGATAACTTTCATGAAGATACTCTAAAAATAAAGAGAAATCCTACCTCTTACAGTTAAATTTTAATAAAAATTTCAATTATGTGGAGCCTTGGATTTTTGCTGTAACCCTCATACTAAATTTTGTGCTCAGTATTAAAGGAATTAAAGTCAATTTCTTTACCAATGGATTATAGAGAATACAAATTAAGATGAAAGAATGAACTGGGAATATGTATGCAAATATTGTGCATTCATATTATTATACAGCATAAACTGTAAGTCTGGTACTAATGAGACTCAAGATTTAAAGGGCTGAAGAATGTGTTTAGTGAATTATTGTCAATCAATGCCTCTGTTCCAGGATATACGTAATCTTGAATGGCAACACACCTATTATTACAAATTCCTAAGTACATTATTTCAAAATGTCACTGTCAATTTATAGAGTAACATATAAACATCTTTCCACCATAGACTCAATTGCCTTTCCTTCAGAATAAATGAAAGACTATTAAGAAAAATTATAAAGTCAACATTTTTACAGCAATAAAAGAAAACCAATGAGCATTAAAACTCTAAACTAATTATACCACTCCAAATTTTCATATTTGTTAATGTGGATACATTAGGTTTTATACCATTATAATCAAATACTGTTTTTTCAAGTTAGTTTATTTCATGTAAATTCTTCTAAATATTCACTTATTGAATCATTTAACAAACATTTACTGAGTGCTGACTTTGTCCTAGGTACACTGTTAGGGGATAGAGTTACAAACACAAATATGATATGACTATTGCTCTTAACAAACTCACAGCCTAATGGAAGACAGAGATAATAAAGTGAAATACAATATTACAGAGTTATATTAAAATTGTCTACATGTTTCACATTTGCAATAATTAAAGAACACACTATTGAAAACACTCACTATACTCAGAATCTCTTTATCATTGTTCAAAATCAAACTCTCCCTTATTCTATGGAAATCTCTTTTTAAAAATTAAAAACAAACAAAAATTCAAAACAATAATTTTATAAATATCTGTGAACTTAGCATCTCAAAAACAAATGCTAATATTTATTTCATATTTTATCTTAAGGGTATTTTCCAAATCCAGAAATTTCTAGATTGGTCAAATACTAATGATTACTTCAGATTATTACTTATAGCTCCTACCAGCTATATGACCTTGGACAAATCTGCTTAACTTTGACCCTCAATTTTCTCATCTGAAAAGTGGACATAATCATACCAATTTGTGCTAGATTATCTTCCATTTTCCCCTCAGGATCCGTGCTCTACTTAGCTTTTTGCCCAGGGAGGTTTTCCTGCCTTCTATTAATAGTTTCTGACTGGGTTAGGTCAATAGGAGATACTAGCAGGAGATTAGAGTATGGAAGGAAAGTGATGCTATTCCCTGGTTTCCTCCCTACTAGGTCCCCAAAGTTGGCTATATTTCTCTATCAAAAGCAGTCTTCTCCATACAGTACTTTCTCCTAGGTATTCAGGCCTAGAAATGGTAATGGCTCCTTTTAGCTTTGGGGGGTCAGTATTATCCCCTGTTGATATCTGTAAACACTGCCTATGTCTTTATAAATGGTCCCCTTTTTAAATTCTTCTCAAATAACTCAGTTTGAAAGTGTCATCTATTTCTTGTCAGAACTCTGACTGATATACAACCTCATGGGTTATTTTGAGGATCACATGAGATGATGATATATGTAAAGTGCTCAGCACAGTGCCTAGTACATTATAAATACTCAGTATTTATGCTTTAAATACTTACTATTTATACTAAGTATAGACTACTGTTGTCATTATCAATACTGCTGTTGTTATTTTATTTGAGGTTCTATGCTTATGCTACCTATAATATCTGAATATGTTTCAGAGATTGAGAAATTCAGAATTCTGGAGATCTTTTACTAATTCTCACAGTACTTCAAAAATGTATTCAAATGCAAAATGTGTTTATTGTTAATCAATTTCAATATTTAAAAAGAGTAAGAGGATCTTAAAAGTGATAAAATCCATATAGTAGACAGAATTTCCTGGTCTGTAATTTCTTCTGTAAATATGTTTTCAAACTCATTTCTTGCAGTTTGACCTCCCGTCCCCACCCCAAAACTAGCGAAGTATCAAAAGTCCATAAATTTAAACAAATTATTGGGTTTTAGAGTCATGGAAAGAATGGACTGAAAGGTAAACTCAATGGTTTAAAAGACCTTGGTAAATCTAGAAATGTACCTTCGTCATACTTATTTATCATCATTTGACAAATCACCTCATTAAAATCTACTTAACCTTTCACCTTACCTCATCCTTTATATCTTCTTGTTGTTGGGCTGTGAAGATCTCCATTGCAGCCATGAGTCTCATCATTAACTCATCTACTGTTGTGTTACCTAACAACACATGGAGATTGACAAATTTTACTTTATATAAACTTTTTATATATAACTTCAAAGTATTAAAGTTATTAAAAAATGGAAAGTTGTTCTAGAATTAATCAGAAAGGAATAACTATAGTCTAAAAAATTAGTTAAAAATATTTTCATGTTTTCATTGAAATGTTTCATATGTTCAATAAGAAAGAGTAACTAGTATATATTGGCAGGTGAAATTTCAGAATAGCTAGATTTGAGGAACAGTCTCTTAAGAAGGATTTTTAGCACTATAAAGAAGAATGTGCAAGTCATGAGCTTGAAAAAAATTCTTTTTAACTATGAGAACATCTCCACTCAATAACATGTTCAACAACTGTTTATATGTCAGTGGTTAGCACTTTACATGTATTATCTAATTTAACCTGTACAACAATTCTATGAAGGGGTCATTATAATTTTGATTTTAAAGAGAAAGAAAATGAACCTTAGATAGCTCAATCAACTTGCCCAACCAAAGTCAAGCTGATTAAACGGTGGGGCCAGAATTTGAAATCAAAGCAGGCTCACTTGAAGCCTAGCCTATCCTCTTTGCCTCCTCAGTTCATTGCTTTTACTTAGAATTATCTCCTATCACTATTTGTTTCTGGTGAAACAAACAGTAATTCAATTTATGAAAATATTTGATTTGGTTTTTTTGCCCAATTGATATGTTTTCCTTTCAGCTGCTTTCAAATGACTATACTATAATCTTTATGAAGAGGGTATTTAAAATGTTTGATTTTCCTTAATATAATTTTATTCCTTGTTCAAGTCCATAACAAACATATAGCACATATATGCCATTTTCTAAAAGCACTATGTCCTTGTTACTTGCTTTGGATGTACCACAAGAGAGAAATTCATAAGGATACATAAATATATGACAATTCTTCTCTTAAACCTACAGGCAGAGTTAGTTTTTCTCCAGGACTTAAGAAGGAGTCTTCCTATCTCATTAATGAAATGGCCACCAATGGGACAATAAAGAGCATGATCTTTCAATGGCCCTTTTCCTAGTTTTTCTTATGACCATTGGCAGCATGGGGTTAAGGAACATCTGCAGTCCTTAGAAAAAGAAATGATCCAATTTGTTCACATCAGCACTATGCTCTCAATAAATGAGCTATAGGACAAATGTTATCTTGTCACTAAGGAAACAAAACTGGTTTTGCAGCCAGAGTAACAACCCTAGTTCCATTACTTATAAGCTATATGACCTAGTACCTATAAATTGTCTAGCATATGACAAAGGCTTTAATAAACATTTGTTTAATAAAGAAATAAATAAGTGAATGAGTAGACTGTAGCTCTCTAAAGATCAGTTTTCTTATTTTAAAAATGGAGATAATACTAGTTCTGTAATGTTCTTGGAAGGAGTAGAGATAATGTAAAGTACCTGGTACATAGTACACACACAATTACTGGTCGTTATTATTAACAGATATCATAGATGGCAAAATAAGTTTAAGAGTACCTTCAAGGTAGATTTTATTATTAGACAAGTCCTGGGTTTCCATATCTCATTTGCAAACTGTAGTAATTAAGACTCAGAGCCTAGGAAATAAATACTTTATGGAGTGTACTGAAATCATCAGTGAGAAAATACTATACTTGTATAGTGACTAAAGCTTGGCCATTAATTTTCAGGCTTAAGCCACTGCTCATCAGCAACACTTCAGCCCTAACTGTAAGGACCCACTGCCAAACTGGACTTGTAGGTACTTTATACTTAAATCCTTAATGATCTAAGACAGAGAAGAGGTACCAGTTAATGTTAATGCAGTTCAGGGCAAACTTACTCTTCACAGCCAATTGCCGTTACCAAATTTTTTAATGTCAGAACTGCTTTACACTCTTAAAAACAACTGAGATGTTCAAAGAACTTTTGTTTATGTAGGTTATAGATATCAACATTTACTGTATTAGAAATTAAAATATTTAAAACAAATTTACCAATACATTTAATAGCAACAATAATAAACCCATTACGTTAATATAAATATTACATTTTAACAAAAAATGACTATTTTCCAAAAGAAAAAGTTTAGTGAGAAGAGTGGTATTTTTATAACATTTCTGCAAATCTCCGTAATGTCTTAATAACAAACAACTGTATTCTCATATCTACTTCTACACTAAACTAGCTACAATATGTTGTAATGGTTGAAATTTATGAAGAAAATCTGGCCTTAAAAAGATAGGTAGTTGGAAAAGGGAGAAGTATTTTGATAGATGATTGTGGACATTCTTCTTTGATATTACACTCAAGCTGACAAGTGGAAGTTTCTTCAAATTAGATACATGTGGAATTTGAAACCACATCAATTAACTTTTTGTACTTTGTTAATTAAAATCCACTGCCCTTTAAATGGATCTTTTAACTGTTTATGATTTTATAACATCATGCATTAGTCATTTGGAAAACACTGGTTCACTCAGAAGAGTTATATATTTCTTCTGAATGTTGACACACTTCAATATATGATATAAAAAATCACATTTGTTAATATCATCACTGATGTCATCAAAGAAGTATTTTAGTTGTCAATCTTAAGGTGCAGGATATAAATTTTTGCTTGAAAACTCAAATTTTATCAATGACAACAAAGTATCACTTTTTTTACTTGAAAATGACAGATTCACTTTGCTCATTTTGGAGAAAATGACTGCCAAATACTGAGGTAACACAAGCATTGTTTGTCAGTCCTATTTTCAAGTAAAAATGATTTCTTTAAAAAAAAAAAAAAAAAAGAACTAGTTTAGCTCAAGCAACCCATCAAGTGCTTTTGAGACAACCAGTATATGTCAGTACACAGCAAAGTGCTTTATTCATCCCTCCCACAGCGTCACAAAAACTATTAAAAGGGTTAAAATTTAATAAAAGCAGTAATTTTTACTGCTTCATCAGGACCATTTTTAAATGGCCTTTTCTTTTTTAACTCCAACACATGGTAGTGAAGAATATGACAACCAGTAAGGTTTTATGTGATGGCCTTGATTTGTGCTAAGGCAGTGGTCTCCAACCTTTTTGGCACCAGAGACCGGCTTCATGGAAGACAATTTTTCCATGGACAAGAGGGGCAGCTGAGGATAGTTTCAGGATGATTCAAGTGCATTACATTTATTGTGCAGTCAAACTTCTCTGCCAGTGATAATCTGTATTGGCAGCTGCTTCCCAGCACTAGCATCACCACCTCAGCTCCATCTCAGACCATCAGGCATTACATTCTCATAAGGAGTAGGCAACCTAGTTCCCTCGCATGTGCAGTTTACAGGTTTTGCGATCCTATGAGAATTTAATGCTGCCGCTGATCTGACAGGAGGTGGAGCTTATGTGATGATGCGAGTGATGTGGAGTGGCTATAAATACAGATGAAGCTTTGCTTGCTGGCCAGCTGCTCATCTCCTGCTGTGCGGCCTGGTTCCTAACAAGCCACAGACCAGTACCATTCTCTGGCCTGGGGGTTGGGGACCACAGTACTAAGGTTCCAACAGTTTTACAAACTATTGCTTCTGACCCACTAGTGCAAATGTCAATAAAGTAAAAAAGGCAATAAAAAGGTCTTAATACAATTACGAAAATAATTTTGACCTTACAGATCCCCTGAAAGGGTCTAGAGTACTTCTGGAGTTTATGGACCACATTTTGAAAACTGCTAGCTATTGCAATATTGCCTCTGACAAGGGAAGGCAGGAATGAAGTATTATCTTCATTATTCATTTACCCTATGCAAATCAGTTCCCCCATAGGTCTTTTTTAACATGTTTATGAAACCGAATGCTCTAGTTATAAACAAAACATAAAATATCAGAGGTTTGGTTTGTTTGGGTTTTAAAGATATTAGAATTTATACATTTCTTCTCCTCCATCAGACCTAAATGGGGACAGAAATTAATAACCCAGACATAGCTTTAGCTTGGAGTGCTTGAAAAACCTTTTTCCCGGTGGCACAGAGAAGACAGACTGTTTTCAATTTACACTAATTCTTGGAGTGCATTAGTAACAATAAAAAATTTAAAAATCATTCACTTATTTTTTTGGTAAAGTGTGCACTGCATGCACCATGTGCATCACAGGCATCCTAGACATGGAATCACACAAATAAGGAGAAACAAATGTCACTGTGAACAATTTAATCTACAATATACATTGACTGGATTTTCCAGATAACTAGAGATAAGCATTTCTTTCAACTAATCAACATTATAGCAATAAATCAATATAAATGAGAAATGTCATATTTGACAACTATGACCTAATTGCTCGTTTAGAGAATTTGGCAATTCTGAACATTTAACTTGAATATCCTATGTTCCAAGGGATGTACAATTTTATTAAGATATTTCTGTTAGAAACATGTAGTATATTTTATTTTTTATAACACTTATACTTTTTGAAGATGTTCTTCAAGATATTTTATATTTTAAAATGCAAAGACATTCACCAATAGAAAGAAATATGGTTAACTTTGATGGTAAAAACTATAGTTATCAAATACACAGAAGATTTTACTCTCTTTTTGACATATACATTACCTTGTATCACATTTAACACTTCATTAGATGATCGCTTTCCCATAATAATCAGAAAAAGTGGAAACTGATCTGTTTTTTGAGTCCGAATGGTTTGTGCAACAACACTGCCAAAATGTCTATTGCACATCGTCAGAAATCTAAAATGAGACAAAATCCAAAGTAAATTTTATTTCAGAGTTTAATAAATTTACTAGTACCCCAACAAAAACTTATTTTATTAGTTATGTTAAAATGAGATAACCTGCCTTAAAGCAATATGCAAGATCTTGCTATACTGCATTTTTAGCTAAGTCTTAAATGATACAGAAATGATTATTATATGGAAAGCAGGAAACATGTCCCAAATGTTGTCTGGGCTGACAGCATAGAATTCATAATCTTAAACACTGCAAGCTGTGTTACCCTTAAACTAAGAAGAAAACAAACTGAAGAATTTCAGTAGGAGAGAATTTCTTAAATAGAACAAATAATATAGTGTGATACAAAGATAAATTGACTAGCATCATCCTAAAAAACAGAATTTAGTAACATTTTTACAAGTTTTTAGAATCCAGAACTGTACTTTAGAATAGTGTTTTCTTCAGTAGTAGTAGGTCTTCTAGTTTCATACTTAGCATGAGATAAAAATAATAATTCTAAGCTTTTGACCAAAAAAAAAGCTCAGAGATATTAGCATACTGAAGTCTAGCATTAGTATTCTTAACACGATCTGGAATAAATGAAAAAACTGATAAAGCTTTTCTCTTCTATTAGAGGACTGTTTGAAATTAGCATTTCTTTCAAGAGAAAAGGGTAGCTTATGATATGTTTTCAGATCTGATGGTAAAAAGTAAATGTCATAATAATAATGAATTATGAAAGACCAAATGCAAATATAGAATGCTTTAATAAGATCCAATTTAATAAAGTCTGTAAAAATAATGGACTTTTAATAACACAGGTCACAAAAGGCAAAACAGTGGAAATTCTGGGGACTAGCCACTGGTACTAGCTTATTAATTCTTAATTATGTTCATGAAAGGCAACTTAAATCGTGTGTTTTCTTATGCCTTATGATAATATTTTAGGTAACAACTCCTCTGAAATGCATGTTCTGGCTGATGAGCAAAGTCCTGTTGTCACATGCATTAGAAGGTAAATCTATTTGAAAAGATAAACGACATTAAAATGTCATGTGCTCAGATTCATTTGATATCCAAATTCAAAACAGAATCAAATCTCTTAATTTTTAAAGCCAATATATTTTCTGTAGAAATTCATCTCAGAAATTTAGGCTGAATCCTCCATAAAACCTGTGCTGTGACTATAGAAAGTAGGTCTTGTGAAGAGCTACTGGAATTACTGGCAAGAGTATGAAGACCAAGTTAGCACCACTGCAGTAAATTCACTGGGAGGGAGGTTCACATACTCATTTAGAGCAGCAATAACCAGACTTCATGGCAACGATATGACAAGGCCTTAAGACATCCATTGTTGCCCACGACATAGTGCCGTCATGAAAATTCAAATCTTTACATTCCACACCTATTGTGGGATAAAAGGTGGTCAAGCAGCCTAAGTTTCCATACTAAATTTCACATCCACATAGCTTTAATTCATCGATGGAAATGTGTAGATCAGGAGACTAAAAAGTTAGGATCTCATTTTTCTTTGTGATTCTTTTTTAAATATTTGAAGTCAGTCTTGACCTTGACATAATCATTGGCAACCTCTAAAATTAAGATGTCAAAAGACAGTTGGAATGACATTTTCTACAAAAGGGAATAAGTCTTTGTTGCTTTCATACCAATGGATTAGGTGGATACCACACAGTAGATGCCCATTGCAGCACCAGCTTTACAAGTGATATTAAAAACAAGAAACTCCTCAAAAAAGGAAAGAAGAAAGGGGGGTGGGGAGAGAAAACAAGCAAGCAAGCAAGCCGGGAGCGTGGCTCATGTCTGTAATCCCAGCACTTTGGGAGACCAAAGTGGGATGATTGCTTGAGGCTGGGAGTTCAAGAGTTTGAGAGTGACCTGAACAAAATAGTGACACCCTGTTTCTACAAAATAATTAAAAAAAAAATTTAGCCAAGTGTGGTGGTGCACGCCTGTAGTCCCAGCTACTTGGGAAGCTGAAGCAGTAAGACTGCTTGAGCCCAGGAGTTCCAGGTTGCTGTGAGCTATGATGACACCACTGTACTCTAGCCCTCTAGCCTGGGTGACAAAGCAAGACCCTGGCTTGGAACAAAAAAAAAAAAAAAAAAAAAGAAAGAAAGAAAAGGGTGGTGGTGGGAAGCAGGCAGGTTCAGGCTGAGTGGTTTTAAGAATTCCATTTCAAGATGGTTTTGCCTGGAAACTGTGTACTCCCAAATTCTTTCTGTGAAAATGAGCAAGAAGGAAAAATAATTATGAAAATGTAGGTATCTTGTTTGGTGTAAAATACTATAAAACACAAATTTCAAAACCACACAAAGCATATTCAAGAGAGGCACAGTCTCTAAAGGCACATAGCCATTCAATTAACTACAAAAAAAAAAGCAAAGTGACCAATTTCTTTACTAGTTATCTGCAAATCACTTTCATTTTTTTGGAAGTAGTTGGGAAGTATGCAGGGATTACACAGCCAGCTGACAGTTTATAAGCTTTAACTATTTGTTCTAACCAAAGAGACTGTTAAAATTTTAACTAATCTGATTAGTCTTCCTAAAATCTGAATCATGTTTGAGATTTTCAAATTGCAATTACTGACAGCCTGTCAAGCCAATGGACAGCACCAAATTGCAAAATTCCTACTTGTTAGTGCCTTCCACTATAAGTAACAAGAACTTGAGGTAACACTTCACAACACATATATCAAATCTTTCTCATGGCTAGGAGGCTTTGCTTCCTTTTCCCAAGATCACTCATAGCGCAACATTACCACTCATAGCACACTATCAGCAGCAAAAAAATTCAGTTCAAAACATTAGAAGAAAAACAAGACATGGGAAAAACAGTCATTTAAAGAGAAAAAGTATGGTTCTCATAATTGTGGTATTTTCTTGCTCTTGAACAGATAAAAGTTTCACAGTGTATCTAGTGGCAGGGACAAAGTTGTCAACCCAATTGCACATGGCATTCATGAGAATTAGATGTCATGAAGGGATAGTTTCCACAGCTATTGGATTCCTGCAATCTCAAGCCCAAAGGGGGAAACAATGACAAATTATTCTGTAACAAGTAGAAATTGTACTGTTTTTTTTAATTATAAAAGATTTGCATAAATCAAACAACCTATAGATTGTAGATCTATTTGAGGAGGGGAATAAGATGTTTCCAAATGAACCCCCAAGACCAAATGCTAAAATGACAAATTTGTAAAGACAAAGAATAGATGCCCTCGCTAAGGAGATAAAATGAGAGAGGAAGGGAGAGGAGGAAGAAAGAAGAGTTGAGAAAATGAACGAAAGAAAATGGTTAATCACAAATCAAGTATACTTTTATATTCACCAGTTCTTGCTATTAGAAAACTAGGAAGGTAAGATAAAATGGTTTTAATCTAAAGTTTAGAGAGAAAAATAAATAATATCTGATGGCTAGCATACATTAATCAGTAAAATTTTTGGTCTCTGAAGCATAGATCTTTTCTATCTTGCTAATGGAAACCAGGATTACTAATAAATCAGATATGGAAAAAAGTAATCTTCTTTTAATTCAAAATAGAATATAGTTTAGTTTCTTTCAATGTAACTCATAATTACATAAGTCACTAACTTTTACTAAGCTGTACTCCAACATAAAATATGTATTAAATGAACCTAGCAATTTAGAAAAAGTGGAGGCCATAAAACTGCCAACTACTCTATTTAAGGATTCCTGATTATTACATTTCAATGTGACTCCCATAAATTTAAAGGAGTCTCAGCCATAAAGTGGGAATAGCATTTATCTTTAAAACACTTGTCTTCTAGTAAGGATAAAATGAGGTAAGATATAGAAAACACTTGGACTTGAACTTATGCCTAAAATATAGTAGACTCTTAAAATTGGTAGCTATTTTAGTATTATTAAATGTACAATGATATTTAACATTTTTATCATGATTTCTTTCAGGATTAAAATGATAGTTTATACCTACAGGTCAAGGCCAACACTGAGAGATTTTTTTTTTGCATGGTAAGATAGAGTATCAAAGAGTTGTTGACTAAACAAAAATTGTCACTGTTTTCATTCAGAAAATGAATGGGCAGGTATCGATATGTAGAAAATAAGAAAATACAATTATATATGCTGCAGCTGTGAAATATTACAAAATTTTACACATTTAAAAGTAGATACAAAACTAAAATCATTATTTTATTTTAAATACATTTATATTTAATCATAATGTGGTGAAAGTCAAAGGGGAAGCAGACACATGTGAAGGGGTGAAACATGAGGGGCATCCTTGGTTTATAACAACCCACTCTCCCAAGAACTAATCCATTCTCTTGATCACTAATCCAGTCTCCTGAAAGCAAGAGAGATAACTCACTACCATGAGAACAGAGGCAGAGCCCCATGACCCAAATGCCTCCCATTAGGTTTAACCTCTTAAAGTTTCTACCTTCCAACACTGCCCCACTGAAATGAGTTTTGGTGGGGACACACAAACCATAACATAGACCTAAGTCTTTGGTGAAAACTGAGTTAGGAAAATAGGGTATGTGACTAAGCTGGGGGAGACTGACTATAAAAGCAGTGATCCTCAACCTTTACTGTTCTATGAATCACCTAGAGAATTTATTTAAAAGGCATGTTCAGAGGCCAGGCTGGTGGCTCACACCTGTAATACACAGCACTTTGAGAGGCTGAGGCAGGAGTATCACTTGAGGCTAGGAGTTCGAGACCAGCTTAGGCAACATAGCGAGACCTCTTCTCTACAAAAAGTTAAAAAAAAAAAAATTAGATGGGTGTGATGGCACACACTGGTAGTCCCAGCTGCAGGTGGCTACAGTGGGAGGATCATTTGAACTCAGGAGTTCGAGGCTACAGTGAGCTATGATTGTGCTACTGTATGCCAGCCTAGGTGATAGAGCGAGATCCTGTCTTAAAAGTAAAAAGGCAAGTTCTTCAGCCCTATTCCGCCAGAGATTCTGATTCAATCGATGTGGGGTGAGATCCAGGAAACTATCCTTTTAATAGACTCATAACCCCACCCTAGGTGATGCAAGTGGTTAATGGCCAACTTTGAGAAACACTGCTTTCACAACACAGGAATGCTTTCCTATAAGGGTTTAAGCTGCCTCTGAAGATGGTTTTTAAAGAAGTCATCCAAAAAATGTTTTGGGCAATGGCAACTTCACTGGACTGTGTCTAGTCTCCCGAAGTTACCACTTTGCAAATGTTAGTTCCCACTTACTTTATTTGTATGGGTGAGCTCCAATCTGATGTAAGACAAATAAATAAATGCCTTATATGAGCTCCAGGTGATGAAGGAAAAACAAAGCAGGGAAAGGGAGGTTGCAATATAAAATAGAGTGATCAGGAAAAGTCTCACTGAAAAGTTGACATTTCATCAGAAACACATATCTGAGGAAGGAGAATTCCAGGGTGGAAAGAACAGCAAATACAAAAGTCTTGAAGTTGGAGAGTATCAAATATATTTGAAAAGTAACAAGGAGGTTAGTATAGCTTCAGCAGAACGAAGCATAAAAAGACAAAATTGATGACTGTGACTATTTCCACATGGGGCGGGGGGGAAAGAAAAGAAAAAAACAAAAACCATAACAAGGCCAGAAAATAAATAATGAACGGGGAAATTTTCTGACTGTCAAGCCACAGAGAAAGGGCTAATATCCTTAACATATATTTTTATATATATATAATTACATATATTATAATTCTTACAAACCAATAAATACAAGATCAACAAACAATATATTTAATATAAAGACAGCTTCTAGAAAGGGAAACAGTAATGCTCAAAAGCGTGTGAAAAGATAACTCTAATTCATAATTAGCTAACCCCTAATTAAAGCTATACTAAAATACCATTTTTCACCTGTCAGATTAGTAAAGATTAAAACATTTGGCATTGGCAAAGTTATAGAAAAACAATCACTACTACACACTGTTAGTAGCAGTAAAATTGGTACAATTTCTTTGTGGGCAATTTGCCAATATCGATTAAGATTTAAATGTTTTTAACCCAAAAGTTCTACATCTGGCATTTAGTCTATAGATATATTTTTATGTGGAAGTCACCTATGTACACAGTTAATTACTGCATGTTTGTAATAGGAGAATATTGAACACAACCCAAATGTCTATCAATAAAGTCTGATTAAATAAAATTATAGCATATTATGGAATTTAGAGGAAAACTTTGTACCCATAAAATAGAAAGAGCTTTTTGTGAACTGATGTGGAATATCTTTATGATATAAAGTTGGTGGAAAAAGTCAGGCGTTAAATAGTATTTACCATTTGTGTAAAACTGGGAAAAAAATAAATATATATTGGCTTATTTATATGCAAAATAATGTATGTCTCTGTGTTACCCTCTGCAGAGGCAATGTTGTAAGTTTCTTATTTATCCATCCAGAAATTCATTTTCCAGGGGCTGTATAAGAGCAATTTTATGTTAAATACCATGTAACATTTCTTCTGTATTCTGCCTTTTACCAATAAATAAAAATTTATGAGAGTCTCCTAAATATATGACAAGATACACATGGTTGTTGTCCTTAGGATACTAAGAATATTTTGGTTTTTAATAAATCAAGGCCCCCAAACAGTAAATGTAATCTGGTATATTACCAGGGCCTAGATTTAATGGTTCACATTAAGTGTTGGAGGAATCAGAAGGGAATGGGGGCCTAGAAGTCAGGGAGAACTTTATGTTGCAAGATGGTGCTCCTGGAAGGCCGTTAGGAGATGAGCATCTCTTACTCATCTCTGCATTCCTAGCACCTGTTACCTAATGTATATTTGTTGTATGCATGGGCCAATTCACTTCAGTAACATTTATCTCCACCATGGCAGTATTGATCATACAACCCTCCTTTTCCTCTTCTAACTACTTATGAAATCAGTTTAATTCAAAGACCATTGACCATAATAATTCATGGTCTCCAGGGCTCCTTTGACTATAATTCCATCTTCACAGGTCACTTGGACCCTCAAAATAAACAGGTAGTCCATAAGTTCATGATTCTAAGCTTCCCTTCTGACTTTTAGCAAACTGCAGTTTTTATTAATATATAATTTCATCCTGTCACCACCCAATGACTAAAAATGTGACTTAGAAAATATTTAAAACATACCAATATTAACAAACTAGAGTAAGTGGGAATTATTGCAAGCAGCATAGTATTGTGGGAAGAACAGAGACTTTAGAGTCAAACAAACCTGATTTTGACACTTACTATTAATAATTTTTTCCTTTGGCTAAGTGAGCCTCAGTTTTTTCATCTATAAAATGAAGATAATGCTACCTACTTTTGGAATTGGCCTGTGGATTAATAAATACTACTTCTTTTCTTCCCTTTTATGTGCTTCAGAGTCAAAATTGGTGCCCCCTCAAAAATTAAAGGTATGGTGAAATGTTTCCTAAAATAAGTTACAGCAGCAATTTCAGACTTGTATCTCTGAACAAGGAGTTATCCTTAACACTGCATTTGGCATTGGATTTATTGCTGTATAACTTCTAGAGTATGCACTAGTATCTTCATGATGCCCTACTATAGAGCAGAGATTTAAAGTAAAGATACATATTGATGTGTATGTGTGTGTGTGTGTATACATATATATATAGATAGATAGATTGACTGATTTAATGTCGTCATGTTCTCTGATCTTTTCCACCTGCCAAATTTAGAGACTTTGTGATTTTATTATATTAAAAATTTTTCAGGCATTTATTTCAGGGCTGGATGGTTTCTCTTGGAATGCTGACATTTATACGCAATTTCCTAATGTATTTGAAAACAACTATAACCCTAATGGATAAAAAAGTGTGGTAGAAATCTCATACATAGAAGGAAAGTCTTTAAAAGATAAATGACCAACAGCACAGAATATTAGCACTTCGGTCACTCATCAAAGCTTTCTAGCAAGAATTGATTTCAATTCAGCATTTGATAAAGGCTCACTTGAGACAGCTGATGTATGACAGACAGAGTTGAATGGACATGTTGACTGTGCAGTGTTTCCCCTAAGCTTTAAACCTATTATGAGTTAGATCATCAAAAAGGAGTATTTGAGGACCATATCACCTAAGCTCCCTGAAGTATTATCATTACTGGAAAGAAGATTCAATACAAAGCCCTCTGGTTTTACAGGGGATTAATATTAAAAACATCTATTTAAAATAATCTGTCTTCTGCAAAACAACAGTGGAAGATAATTGTTCTATTTAGTTTTCCTAATGACTCTTAAATAGAAAATTATACAATAAAATTCGCCCTTGAAGGCAGTGTCAGAAAATCTTGAGAAGAACTATTAGGCTTCCATATATCAGACAATGAGAACCATAAACCATAAACTGTAAATTCTCGGGCATAGTACCTGGAACATAAGAGAAACACAATAAATAAATATATATGAAATGGACATATGAATGAATATATGCCTATGATATTTCCTTTTTCTCCTTTAGCTGCAGGAATTATAGAGCTGAACTTCAACTCAGGTGCTTATAAATATTTATCTGTTTGCCATTATTAGTTTGTTTATATCTGATTTTATTTTTATTTTCCTGTTTGATATTGTATTTACTCTTATATAGAAATTATATCCATTTTTAAAGTAGGAATATTGTAAATGCTAAATGGAAAAAATAGACATATGAGAGAAAATGAGGGGAGCAAGAATGTTTTCCCAATTCAAGTACAGTATATGGTACAAAGTACTTAATGAATACTTTTTTGGATAAAGAAATGGATAGATGGTAGAGTGAACAGGACTATAAAAAGCTAAAATCAAAGATGATGAATGACTATAACCTGAGGAATCTGCATCCCTAAAGTAAATACCATGATTTTACAAAGTACAGACCAGTAAACTTGCCCTCAGTCCCCACAAAATCTAGAAAAGTTGCTTAGACAAATGGTTTATGAATATTTAGAACATAGTAGCGATGAGTGGGAGGCAGCATAGGTCATTAAGAACACATCATGTCCAAAACTAACCATGAGCTTAAAAGACTGAGAACACATCAGCATTCCATAAGCTTTAACTATCTGGATTTAGTAAGGCATATGATAAGGTGTTTCAAGGGATCCTTCAGCATTTTATAATACGGAAACTGTAACTTGGAGGGTTTAAGCAACTCACCCACAGTCGCAATAGTGGCCTAGTGGCATAGCTTGTGGCATAACTAGAATTCCAATCCCGGTCTGACCAAATCCAAAGCTCATTCATATTCTTGACCATTATGATGTTTTGCATTCTTATAACATCCAATAAATAATTATTGAGCATTGTAGTAAGAGACAAAAGTGAAAAATATTGATATATTCTTATCCTTATCAAGTTTATACTCTAGTGGACCAACAGCACAGAATAATAAAGCTTACAACAAGCAAAAGTAATGGCTTATTATGGAAAGTTCTAGGAGGGTGCTACTAAAGAGAATGATGGTGGAGGAAGCTTCTCTAGAAATATTCATAAGACCTTTCTGAAGAAGGGACATTTAAGCTGAGACTTGAAGGACAGAAATATGGGTTCATTTCAGTCTTTCTGATGATGTCTGTTTTCTCAAGCAACTAATGAAGGGCAGCTGGGAAGGGGAATAGCGAGGAGTATGACATTCTTGGTGTATGAGGAGTAGTATGAAACAGACATCTCACCCAGGCAAAGAGAACTAACTAGGGAATCCCAGTAGGCTTGCCCAGCATTATTATGTGCTCATTTAAAGTTTGTGTTTATTTTTTTAAAAAAGTCAGTGTGATTTTCTCTAGCAGTGTTCAAATGCAAGAGTACAGGCATACAGAAGGTGAATAGATGGATCAAACAAAGTGGGTGTAACAGAGGGAGTTTAAAATATAACAAGAAAATTATAATGATGAACATCAAAATCTAAATAAGACAAGGAAGGAAATGAGAACTGGACACAGGAAAGGGTAGATGGAGTGAGAGAAAGGTCAATAGACTGGAAGGCATGAGGAACAAAACTTTAGCACTAATGATGCTTGAAGAAATGAGTGGGAGTAGTAGGAAGTGGTAGTCAGAGCCAGATGTTTGAAATCAAAATATATGACATGATAGTTTCTACTGATGACCACATCGAAGTGTGGTAAGTAAGGTGAAGAAAAAAAATTTTCTGGAGTTGGACACATCTAGGAACTGAGAGAATTACCAAAAACAATGAGAGGAATAGAGATGACAAGGAATTAAGGTCTTATTTGTGAGTGGTAAGATTTGGAAGTTAACAGATAGAATCTGAACCCCCAAAGATCTTGTCAACGAATTGTGTTAGTAGAAAACAGCAGAAATATCAACTTGGGGGAAAACAAGTAGGGGGGTTTCAGTTGACTCCCTGGCTCTGACAACAGAAGCCAATAATAAAATTTCAGAATAGAATTGTGCATCGCACCAGACAAACCTCCTCTGGAGCACTATAGGACCTTTGGAAGGGGCTGGATCTAGATACACTATCATATAAGGAATAGGGGAAAGGACTAATTATATTTGGTAAAAAACAGCAGGGAAAATAAGGTCAACGAGAGCTATGGTTAAATTGATAAGAGGCTGTAATGCAGAAGAGAAGTTATGCTTATTTTAGGTAATTGCAAAATTAGAACCAAAAAGGAGAAGGGTGGGAAAGCTCTTTATAGAAGAAGCACTGTAGCAAAGATCCTTTCAGTTTTTAGAGTAGCTCAAAAATGCTCTTTTGAAGCTTTCATTTCCCTGTCCTAGCAGTATTCAGGAAGAGGTTGGAACGCCAGTTAAGCATATTATAGGAAAAAGGCCTGCATGCCTGCAAGCTGTACTGCTGACTTAGGATTTGTCTAATCCCCAACTCTAAAGTTTGGTGAATTTCATGTTTATTTGTTCCTTGAGCAAGTGGTCCATATCTTATACTTTTTTGATAAGATGCCATGGAAATTTGCACACAATAATTATTCAGTATATTTTGTTGTTGAAACATTCAGCATGGCAAGATCATGGAACAAGAAGCATCATGTAGCAGAAAAGCACAGGTAGGGTTGGGATTTACATCTGGTACAGCCAGCCTTTTGGTAAGTCACAGAACCTCTCTGAGACAAAAATAGTTTCCACATATGTGAATAGGACCTTTGCTGTTTACCTTGGAGAACTATGGTAAAGATTAAATAAGGTAATGTACATAAAGTGAAGATTAAATTAGCTCATGTATATAGTGTCTGGCACTATAATTTAAGTAGGTGCTTAATTAATGGCTGTAATTGTTATGATATGTTTTCATTTTTTAAAAATCGGTTGTGATGGTATTGCTCTTAGTTACTGATACTTGATAGATATTCCTTGTCACAAATAATATTAGCTTGGAAGACAGTTTAAAGTGAAAGGAGGCTGCCTTTAAAGGTAAGAGGAAGCAAAAGACTGGCTTCCTTCATTACATCCTACTACAATCACTCAGACTAGATTATCACAAACTGGTAAGGGCAGCATGCTCATACTATAATCTAATATACTTACAAACTTCACCAACATTCATTTTAAAAATGTAATCCTGTTTACCTCATATTTTTCTATGAAAAATAACTGTCCAAGTCAGAATGTTAGAGATAAAGACATTACACTACTTGTTTAATACCACCTTATTTTTCATATTACCAGCATGACTGAGTCTCACTTCTTAATTGTTCTACATTTTATGATTGATGTCTGATGGCATAAACAATGAAAAATAGTTGTATTAGTATTGAAAAATCATAGTTTTTTAAAAAACAGCAACTGACATATTCAAATGTGTATAGGCTGGCTTTAAGAACTAATAAGTTAATACACAGCTTTCATAATAGCCATATAATAAATTTTTGTTGCTGAGGTTGAGTAATTTATTTGAGAGCTGCTCAGAGACTCCAATACCTCATTTACTACTGGGACTGGGCAACATAATTTTTCAGATAGAGGTATGGTGATCAAAGTTTATTTATTTTTCATATAACCTTGCCTCATTTCTTCCTTAGCTGAGGTGTGTAGAAAAGTATATATTAAAGAAAACTTTCTTGGTGCTGATCATGTATTGAGGAAAAGAAAGGACGTGAAAGGAACCAATTTAGAATTTTTTAAATTGTTGGCTGTAGCTACAGACTGAGTTAGCCAACAGTAGATAAACTGACAGATAGCTTTCTAAAAATTCCTATAGTTAAATAAAGGATTTGTAAGTAATACAAAACTATCCATCACTCTTCTCTATTACTCTAATGCTATCAAGTAAAGAGATAAAAGCATATGCTTAAGGAAAGGACACCAAATCTATTCACTAATGAATTACCCAAACACTTAAGAAACAGAATTCCACCTTACTCCACAATTGCAGATTAATAGGAAATTTCAATTTTTTTGTGTGGTATATTTGGCAGGTTAGACTATTAAGATTGTTGAGCACTAAAATCTCTTTGAGTGTTTATGCTGACTGATAGGCAAAAACTGTATGATATGTTAGAAGAACCAGTTTATACATGTGGTTTTATATGACTGAGCTTTCTTTTACAATTTCTCTGTTTTACTACCAATATTCATGGAAGAGGAGAAATGTGCTATCAATTTAAATGGTATATATATATATATAAATTTTTCAGAAACAACCACAAATATAAAAGTTATTAACAATGAGAGAGCAGTTAAGAAAACCAATCTTTTGTGACCTTTACAATTTCAGGTAAGAAGAAAAGCAAAAGACACGATGGGTGTGTGGGGGTGTGTGTGTGTGTGTATATATATATATATTTTAAGATATTTCACCTTATAAATGTCTTATTTTTAGAATTTGTTTCATTGGATAACTCATGTATTATAATATATATAAAAACTAGATCATGCACCTCTGGCAGGCATATTTATTTCAACTTGTATGCCCTAAAACAGTAGTCCCCAACCTTTTTTGGCATCAGGGACTGGTTTGATGGAAGACAATTTTTCCACGGAGCCAGGGGGAAGGGATGGGGCAGAGCTCAGGCTGTGATGTGAACGATGGGGAGAGGCTGTAAATGCAGATGAAGTTTCTCTTGCTCACCTCCTGCTGTGTGCGCCTCCCCACCCCCACCCCGCACCAAGTTTCATGGAAGACAATTTTTCCATGGACGGGTAGAAGAAGGGAGGTGATGGAACTCTGCAGCCTGGTCCCTAACAGGCAATGGGCCGGTAGTGGTCTGTGGCCTGGGGGGTTGGGGATGGCAGCCCTAAAATACAAGGATAACCAGCTGATGGGAGTGAATATTTGCACATAATTATACATGAGTAAACCACAGAGGGTTCACAGAATGAGAAAGGATTCAGGAACAGATTAAAAAGGCTTGGAATTAAGATCAAACTTCATATATCTTGAGTGATGAATCTTTTAATTTTGTGACCCATAATCAAGATACCTGGATTATTCAAAGCATAGAGTGATTAGGAGAAAGGACCAAGAAAAATACCCATAAACTAACAGTAGACTAACAAGAAAGATCTAGTGCATGAGAAGAATAGGATTTGATAAAAACTTACAATGTTGTTTCGGACTGGCTTGTCAATACTATCACCTTTGTATTGTTCTTTTCTAACAACAGTTTTCATATAGACTGTTTACTGACAACTGTGTCTGAGTTAAATGTGTGTTTCCTGAATAGCTTAATTAGATTAATGTAGAGGAAAAAAATAGGCTTTTTTTTTTCTAACACAAATGCTTTGATTCAGATACAATGCATATGCTACCAGACAGTTGTAACTGTAGTGCTAGATAGAAGTGTGGGAAATAGTCAAATCAGAGTAAAAAAGGCTTGTAAACTGGTAATTTTAAATTATCTCAAAGGACATTTTAAAAAGGATAATCTATTTTTAAAAGAGTGAAAAATGTATTATGAACAGTTTGGCCATCATCTACATCAAGACTGGCTTGTTCTCAATCGTAAGAGGCCATCACCTTTCATCCGTTCCCTCTTTCCCTTCCTTTCAGTACTATTAGGAAACTATTCACAAGTGCACCCTTGGACAATGCTGAGCAGTAATTATGACTTGCTGACAAAGAGATATGAACAATTACTGAGCCCATTTTGAAACCCTACACTAATAAAGTCATTAGATGCTGCCCTTGCCATGATCCCTCTAAAAGCTTCTGAAGTTACAAGAACACATGGCATTGTTTGCAGGGACAATTGCTGCTGGCAGAACACAAACCTTGAGTTAAACCATGCTGCAAATTGATCTTGACATTCTGTTAAGACCGCCACTAAAAATCAAAAGCAGAGGAGAAAAGGAGAAAATGAGTGGGTAGGATGTAATCATGGAACAGGAGGGGTTCCTCCTCACCTTCTCTCCTCCCTCTTCACAAAACAAACCAGGGAGAAAATGACAAACTCTCCTGGTGTTTTTGGAACCTTCATTTTAAAGCATTAATTAAGCCCTTGACCTGGGATGTTTAGGATGGCAATACACTTCCTTTAAAAGTACTGGAAGGAAAATGTTACACAAAGGGAATAAAGAAGTTTGGGGAAAATTATATGGAAATCTGGCATGAAGGCTCTCTGGAAGTCTTAGTACCCCAACAACATGTTCATCTGTTTTATCAGCTACCTCTGCAGAAACCATATTTGTTCTTAGGTGGCAGCTAGAAATTAACACTCCTTGTGTCTCTGATGCAGACCCCACACCTGGGCTATGCTTGCTGGATCAAATGGAAGTGTAGGGTTAGAGTAACATAGTCAGTTAGGCTTCAGCCAGGCATGAACCACTGAGTACTTTGGAATTAAGGGTAAGCCACTGTGAATATGGCTAATTACTGAGATGGAAAGTACAGGTGAAGACAGCCTACTGATAACAAGTGCTTTAAGTCAATTAACTCTTGCCAAAGATTAAGTAATGTGGAAAACTATCACTTGTCTATTAAGGCTAACAAGTACCTGTCAGCATAGCAGCGGAAGTTTGCAGTGACCTGAAATACTGCACCCAAGGGCATTAAGTTCAAAAGCTAATATTGACAGGAAATAGATTTCTGTCTGTGAACACTGGTACTGTGTGTACAAAATTTAATGCAATGCTATGTACATGTTACATGCAACTGTGTAACCCAGGCATCAGCAATTCCTAGGGCACTGTTTACAGCTACTCTGAACACTGCTTAGAAATAATGTGCAACGCCTGATTTAACACTTAGCAGCATGTACACTGACGAGCAAAACATTTTCACGTCAGCAACTTACATATAAGCAACTCATTCCTCAGCACTCATAGCTGGCTGATTACCCAGTTGGCATTATCTTAGTCAAATTCAATGTTTGATTCTAAATTTTCTAGAATTAGATAATCTAAACCAGCACCTATATTTGCCTTGTGGGCCCTCCTAGTCAGAACAAGAGATGCCCACTAACCTACTTATTACTGGTTAATAATAGTGGTTTACTGTGCCATATATGTGATGTGGCTTTTCTTTATGAAGCCACTTCAGCCAAGAACCCACAGCTCAGCATGGAGGGTACTTGTGCCAATGTTCCTATGCATCAAGTACATGTCCAAATAGTTTTAATAGAGGGAAACAAATTAACACTTAACCGCACTGATGCTTCATATGGTAATTATTTATGGTTAATTCTAATGGCGTCTAAATGGAACATGCCTGACTGCTTGGCATCTCTCACCATGCAGTCAGTCTAGCATTCTAGTCTCATGGACATGTTTACTTCATTCAATGCCACCACTATCGCAGAAAGCTCAGTACTATCCCAGAATGGACCAATTTGTGAGGCCAACTTCTTCTGGGATATCATAGAGACTTTGTGAAATCTGGAGAAGAAACTATGGAACCACTGGATGAACTCATCTGGGTTGGAATTCAAGCTCCTTTCCAGATGGCCTGGGGCCCCTGGGGCACATGAGCATAGGCCATGATATTCTGGGGCCCTACAGGGCCAGCAGAAGACAAAGTACCTACTATGGACATTTTAGTTCATTTTACAAGGAGAAGAAAGGCTTCAGCTTTATTAGTCCCATTAGTGGCTATAGGAGAAGATCACACAATTAGAGGTATGGAGTGGTATTTCCAATGCTCTTGCCCATTACCCAAACTGTTTCTCTCTTATTCACTAATTTTCAATAAGCCTATTGGAGATTATTTGTTTATTATCAATATAGCACTTACTTTTTAAAAGGTACTTGTATAAAGCAATGAGATTACAGACATAGCTCCCTCAGGGAGCTGATAACCTAGCAGGGAGACAGACAATAACCATACAATATAATGGATACTATTAATACAGGTTAGTATAGGGACATTATGGGACCATACAGCATGTGCATTTTAACCCAGACTGCGGGAAGGGAAGGATAGGTATAGGCAAGGCCTTCTAGAGGTGATATCTGCCCTGAATTTTAAAAAAATTATTCTTTCATAGCTAAGCACTCACTCACTAAGAACATATTGTACTCAAAAATATTTTTATTGTATTAGTTAAATCCATGATGGTTTTCCACATGTTACATACCCAAAAGAATATATGATCTCAGTTTCACTGTCTGCCTGTAAGCATATGCCAATACTGGGATGAATCATTAATGAGACAACTTCTTTGAACCTGTCCATCCTGGTTGGTTGACCTTAATTCTCAATCTGGTTCCAATCATACAGGATTATGTCAGCTGGCCAGTACCCTCTATTCTTTCTGCCTTCCACAATTATCTCAACCACTGACCCTTCACTCCAGATACCTAATTATGAGGTTTTAGATACTAATACTGTTTAGTAAAAAATAGCAAAATCTGCAACCCAGCAGACTAGGAATTTTATCACAGTAATATAAAAATCTCTGAATAGAAAGAGTGAAATTCTAATTTCATCTGTTTGTCATTTAAGTCCTTCTCCGAACTCCCTCAGGTATAGCAACTCACTATGAAGTTCAACTGTACTGCTAAAGTACATACCTCATATTATATATAAGCACTTATGTCTGCCTTGCCTACTAGACTATGAGTGTTTTGAGGGTTAGGATTGTGTCTTGTTCAACTTTTCATCCTCAGAGCATAGTACCATTCCTGGTTCATATTAAATATTCATTAAGTGTTTATTCAGTGAATAAACATGAAGGAATACAGTTGGTCTTTCATATCTGTGGGTTCTGTAGCTGTTGATTCAACTTAAAGAGGATCAAAAATATTTTTTAAAAATTGCATCTGTACTGAACATGTTCAGACTTTTTTCTTGTCATTATTACCTAAACAATACAGCGTAACAACCACTTACACAGAATTTACACTGTATTAGGTATTATAAGTAATCTAGAGATGATTTAAAGTATATGGGAGGATATGCCTAGGTTATATGCAAATATTATGCCATTTTCTATCAGGGACTTGAGCATCCACAGATTTTGGTATCCATGGGAGGTCCTGGAACCAATTCTCCAGGGATACCAAGAGATTTGCAGGATCTCTTTTTTTACTATTACCTCACTGTTTTAGCTCTTCCATTTACTGGTATATCCTACTATTTCTATCAGGATCACTGTCAAATGGATATTTAAGAAATTACAGCCTGGCACAGTAGTGGGCACCAGCTACCAGGGAAGCAGAGATGGGAGGACTGCTTGAGGTCAGGAGTTCAAGGCAGCCGTGTGCCATACTGAGCCTCTGATAGCTACTGCACTCCAGCTTGGGCAACATGGAAAGGCCTCATCTCTAAAAAAAAAATTTTTTTTTAATTAAACAAAATCATACCCTCTAGAACCTCAAGACTACCAAAGGCTTTCTGTCTACTGCTTTAAGAAAGAATGGTCCTGAAATCCAATAAGACATGGCAGCCAAGACTGTACAGAATTTTCCAAGAAAAAAACCCCCACTTAGTATGTAATATTGACATTATAAGCAAAATTCTTAGATGGAATTGGATGCATATATTTATTTGCTAAATGCCTATTGGGTTTCTTTTTCTTAGAATTTTTTAAAGTGCTTTGTTGAATGAGACAAATAAAATGAATAAACCCTTCTAAGAGATCACAATTTAGTAGCAGGAAAGACAGGCATTAATCATTACTGCTAAAGTTTGGTGACTCAGGTCATTTTTGGAATGCTCCAAGATCAACCTAGAAACTATTCCAATGTTTTTATACAGATATGGGTTGGTCAACTTCAGTATTCAATTCAGTAAGAAAGTTATTACAGTCATTTTAGAGGTGTGAAATCTAAATCACCAACCATCACAGGGGTTATGACATTTTATAGAAATCTGTTTCTTTTTTTATTCCAGTTTGTTAGAGAAATCAGGAAATTTAATTTATAATAGCAAGTGATATTCATATTCTGGTAACTTTACTAAAGCATTTACTTAGTTTAATATCCTTCACTTCTACACAAGATAGAGTCACAGTAAATTGTGAATGGAGGACTAATGTTTTTATAGGTTTAATCAGAATATTCCTTAAGCAAGAGTATTAAATTTGCTTGGCAAGTCCTTTGCTATCTTGGACATTAATGTTCCCAACTATAACATCAGGTGGTAGTCCTAAAAAACCACTAAGGAACCACCCAGACCAAATTGTTGACAGGCCCAGGATTCTCTAAATTTATATGACTAGTTTGAACTTGGACAATCAGATATGGGATCAGATAAACTATCCACCAGGAATTTATTTTGAAACTTATATCTGTTGTAAAGAAATCACAGTTAAAAAGAAACCCACAACCATTTTACTTGTGATGCCTAGAAATCTCTTCTGTATTTCCATATATTAATATGGCCCATCTCAGCTCTCATTAGTAAAATGCAAATGTCACATAACACTTCTGATACATACCTCACAGATTAATAAATATTAGTGCAAGCAGTCTTCTATTGAACTGAGTGAAAGTTTAAGGTTTTGTAACTCAAAGTTATTAATATAAGCATCTAATGGATGATGCAATCAATTTTCATGATAAACACCTTTGGATAAATGTGGTGTGAAAATCTAAGAAAGATCATACAGGGGGAAACCCAATTACACAATTTCATTTAGATGAATCTATGATAGGTGGTAAGAAAATTATGTCTAAGCTAAACCATTTTTAGGGGGCAATAAATCAGCCTGATTATCTATGGTTTTATATATCAAAGGAAATCTACTTTTACTCTTTTTTGGGAATATGCCATTCTAATGAATTTTCATCTTGTGTTTGTAAAATTTGTATTTTCCCATTTTTCTTAATAGTAATAATGATGGAACTGGACATCAAAAGTAACTATGTAATTTTATTTGTTACTTTAATATAGAGAAATTTAATACCTTAACTTAAAATAGTTTTTAATTTGTAATATAGACAGAATTAGATTTAATAGGGATGCCAAGTATCTTAAATTTCAGAAATCATTCCATTTCCCTGTGTGTGGCTCTTATAAATGTTTAATAAACTGAATTCCTAGATGTTTCTATTTTTAGTCTTTAATATCACTTCTTTTTATTTTTATGACAATTACTTAATAATGGGATACCACATTTTTAAAAATATAGATTGAAATATCCTATCATACTTCATAGTTGGTCCTGCAATCCATCAAGAAATAGCTCTGAAGCATTAAACAAGGCCTTTATTTAGTGTTTTTAAAAAAGTGTCATAAGGAGTTAATAGGACACAGCTGTACTGGCTCTTTCTAATAAGCAGCTTCTGTCGCTTTGGTCACCACAGGTGTCTCTGTAACCTGCAAACTCTTATTACTAGTGTATCAAAGTTGTGCTACTTAACAGACTTCTTTAGTAAAACATAACAAAGCAATTACATGGCTGTTGATTGCCAGTCATAAAAAAAAACCCCTCAAACACTGTTTTTCAAAAGAAACTACACTGCAATTTTTTGTCATTGTAAAATAAAAGGAACTAAGGAATTAAATGGAGGATAGAACAAAATAACAGCAGGTAGCCCACTGAACTTAGCCACTACAGATGGTTTAGAAATAGTGTTTCCTTCTCCATCAAGTTGTGGATAAAAGGAAAGGAGGAGATTCCTTACTGCCAGTGAATGGCAAAAGATTTAGCCAAGTCTCCAGTCTATGTATTTTGCCTCATGAAAGACCTTCGATGTGGCATTTTTATCTGTTTTTGGCACTGCTTTTCATTACCTTTAACTGAGTGTGAATAATAACCTGATTTAATTTAAACAAATACAGGTGCTAAAGGTTCTTTATTTATGTATAACAGGGAACACTTCTAAGGCAGAACGAAGTCATCCTATGAAATTTCCTAACAATTTGCTTAAAGAAATGAAGTATTAGGTGAAGAAATTGCTTCAACGTTCTTTTGCCTCACATTTAAGGGGAAGAATCATCTTTACCGATTTGGATTAAATAAAACAAAATCTGAATGATAACTAAAAATTCAGTGAGCCATACAATAATAAAAAGATAAATCAGATGTTTCCTAATTGTTCTATAATTGCTTAAATAAGGTTAACTATAATAGGCCTGCCTTGAAATGAATTAACCTAATCTCCCTGTTCATAAGCCAGCAGCCTGTGATTATGATTGTGTTAACACACCCAAAGTAGCATCATGGGCTGTTATGGTCACATGTGTAATTAAACATGATGAAATATATTTCAGATGGGAAACTCAAATAAGCAAAATATGAAGAATTATTCATTACTTACAGATATTAACAAACTCAGTAAACTTATCCTGACAGCTAGGAAAGAGATTTTTTTTCCTATTGAGAATATGGATGTATTGCTAGCTGTGTGCAAAAGAATGTGTGCAATAAAGCGATTACATCAATTAGCATATGCTAGAGTTAAGCTATTACCAACTCCAATGGACTGGTCCAGAATGTCCTGCCTTTTTTACTGAAGTTATTAAAAATAAACTTACTACTAGGATTATATATTAGACTTGCTTTGCCTTTACTGAATATTATTAAAAACACTGATTTTCTTAAGGTTCAATAACATATTAGAATTATACTGTATCATATTGCAAAAAAGATGAGAGAAATTAATTTTTATTTACAGGTTACTCTTGAATTTAAGAAGAGTCTTTTATAAGTTAAGTTTTTATTTTCATAATTATTAATAACTGTATGTGTTAGCCACAACAAATAGCTTCCCTTTAATGAAATACAATGGTAGAGAATTTACTGCTGAGGATAAAAAATGTTTATGATGATGGAAACCAAACATAATGATTTTTTTTTTAAAAATAGAAGCCCAACCCATAACTTGTGAACAACAGTATTACCTTGCTCTGTTGGCATCCTTTGTCAGATCCCAAGCCCAGGTTATAAAATTTTGACTCAGATAAGAAACAATGGATTCAGCACAAAGCATTTGTGAGCAGAACACGTTGGTTAATACACTTTCATCATGGTGGAGGTAGATAGCAAGAAGCTTTCTCTGAAAAAAGGAGAAAAGACTGATCAATTAAAACATCCACTGACGTAATAAGACATCTTGAATTTGAGAGGCATTATCAGTCTATATGAATAACAAAGACAAAAATTAAATGTTATTCTCTAAAAGTGTACCTTACATTTGGAGTTCCTAAAGCATCTACTTTATATGAATAAATTTTGCTTACTTCTACTTTAAAAAGGCTAGGATGATTATATGTAGTTTTATAGACTGCTATTATAGATATCTGTTAACATGTACAAACCTATCTCAAGCAGAAATTCTAATAGAATTGCATTTTCCTTAAATAAAATGGAATTACCATTCTTCTTATTTAATATGTACTTTGTATGTAAAGGGAAATATTAACTTTGAACTATTCAAACTATACAGAGAAAAAATACTCATTAAGATTGGATGGCAAAAATCCCTCTTACATAATTTTTATGGTTTAATCTGAACACTGAATAGTCTCTTCTACTTGAAAGAAAAGGTCTGAAATGAAGTTTTGTTTTAGTTCCATAGGTAACATGTTCCTGTATTAAAGTCCTTATTTAAGAGAATGTAACATCTAATTGCCACTTGAGAAGATGATAAAAATTCAGTTCACATGAATTCTTTCTAGTTTATATTTCAGAAAATGTCCAAAGTGGTTTCCCAGATGGAAAATTATTCTTTCCTTTTTGCCACAGTAAAACTTGCCTTCAAGAAATGACACTTGCTCTCTTCAAAGTGTCGTCTATCATAGTAGGATATTCAATAAAATAATTGAAACTAAAAACTGAAATTGAACAAGGAAATAGGTATAACAAGAACAATGGGTGTTAAGTAGCTCTGCTTATAATTTGCAATATGTTAGCTTCAGCAACAATGTCTACAAGGATGAAAAAGCCTAAATTGTTGACTAACTTCTTTGGGGCTACCTTATAGAACAGCTGAGTTTAAGAATAGTCACAATTACCATCAAAAGGAAAGATAAAATTTTATGGTAAAGACAACATACAAACCAATCTGTGAAATTCTATCACAGGGAAATTTCAAGGAATCTTAGAATCTTTCCCTTCTTATTGAATAAGGATGTGATGATAGTAAATGAAAATTTGCTGTGTGGGATTCTAAACAAAAGAAGGATACTTATAGAAAAATATAAGGTTCATGCTGATGAAAGGCTAATGAAGTCTGATGCTTGGAATTATCTTGATAAAGAATCCAAATAATAATAATAATAATGGTAATAATATAGCAATTATTAAAATATTGTCTTCTGACCTAAATTTTGTACTAAATGAGGGTAGCCAGAGTTAGATGGGTAGATTAAGATTCTAAAAGCTTCAACTCTGAATAGGAGACACAGTTTTATGACCATTATCTACTTTAATCTTAGGAATAAGCCTGTAAAATAGACATTCTTAACCTCATTAGCATATGGGGAAACTGAGGTTTAGAAAGTTGACTTGTCCCAAATTTCACAGCTAGTTAGTAATACAGCCGAGATTGGATACCAGATTGTCTGACTCCAAACCTAAGTGTTCTTTCTCTGACAATACAATGATAGAGGGAAATCAACCACACTGTAGTCAAGGCTTGTGGGAGCACTCTTATAATATGAAGATGCCAGACTGCTTATAACATCATTGCTTCTAGGACTTAGACACAGCATGTAATGGGAATTCCTGGGTATAAGTAGCTCAGTTGATCCTATCCTGCTTCTATGTGTTAATTCATTTATTCATTCATTTCACAAGCATTTGTTGAAGTACTCTTTGTGTTAGGCTCAGCAGGAAGCATTGACCATAAAATGGTGAACAAGAAAGACTCAGGGTTTCTTCATCCATGTTGATGTCTGCAGAGAACAGTAGCAGCCTTCTAGGAAGTTTGTAAACAGATATGTTGTTTGAAAGATACTTATCTAGTAAATTCCTACTAACCCTTTAAGGCAACCTTTTTGGAACCAGGGACCGTGTTTCGTGGAAGACAAGTTTTCCACAGACAGGGGTGGGGAAGGGATGGTTTTGGGATGATTCAAATGCATTACATTTATTGTGCAGTTAAACCTCTCTGCTAATGATCATCTGTATTTGCAGCCACTCCCCAGCACTAGCATCACCACCACAGCTCTATCTCAGACCATCAGGCATTAGATTCTCATAAGGAGAGTGTAACCTAGATCCCTCGCCTGCGCAGTTTACAGTAGGGTTTGTGCTTCTATGAGAATCTAATGTCACAACTGATCTGACAGGAGGTGGAGCTTATGTGGTGATGAAAGCAATAGGGAGCAGCTGTAAATACAGATGGAGAGTGGCTATAAATACAGATGAAGCTTCACTTGCTTGCCTGCTGCTCACTTCCCGCTGGGCAGCCTGGTTCCTAACAGACCATGGACCAGTACTAGTCTGTGGCCCAAGGGTTGGGGATTGCAGCTTTAAGGCTCAAAGCAAATGCCTCTATGAAACCTTCCCTGATTCCCTCAGGCAAAGTTAAGAGCTTCCATTCCTGAGCCTCTATCTCTTCCCATAATTGTTTACCACTTTCCCCTCTAGATTAAGTCTCTCAAGGGTAAGGATGTGGTCTCTTCCAGTCTTCTTTACATCATTAAACTTGCATAGGACTCAGTCTGTTTGATTAAGAAAAAAAAAACTTGGAAGCTGATACCAACCACAGCCCTCTGGCAAAAAAGACACCCAATGGGAGCAGCAATGCTAAATACATTTTAGCAAATGAATCAAGAATTCTGCTGCTTTAGGAAAAGGAACATGAACCTGGCACCACTAACAAATTCACAGCTCCTCTTCTTAGGAGCTCTCTAGCTGAATAGACAGAGGGATGTCAACCTCTAATTCGGCTTGATCGTATCTCAGCAACTACATTTAATGAGACACTGGGAACAAGAGAGCTGTCCACTTTTAAATCAGCACATTTCTAACCAAACAATGGCAATGGCTAAATCTTTAAAATGCATATTTCTTTCAAGAACACTGCAATGGAACATTTAGACTTTGGGAAAGAGATTAGTGATTTACATTGCTATCTCACTGATTTAATTTAAATGTTCTTCCAAACCAAACACACATGTGCTAAAGAGGCTACTAAGAAACCCAACATGCAGAGTTCCCTATAAGTGCAGCCCACAGTGTTGACTGAAACTAAACTTGGAAATCCAGGGCACTAATGCACAATATCAAGCAATAAAACAGCATCTCTTTGGCAATATTTAATTTAAAAAAGAAGAAAGAGGCAGGCGAAGATCAGGCACTGTTTTGGAGGATCAACCATTCTGCATTTCAAAGCACTGGTCCCTGCAATATCCAGGTTACTGTGCTAGAATCTCGACTATTATATCGCGGTTGTGAGAGGGAGGGCAAAGATGTGTTTACTCAGTGATTAGGCCCTTAGAATAAGCCTCTAGCTCCTAGAGAGACAGCTCACCACTTATTCATTTGGGCCAATTCACAAAGCCTAGGAAGATTAAACATCCATGCTGAGAAGACAAGCGAATGCAGACGGTGAAAAAGAAATAAAAATTCTTTAAAAACTCTGAGATGACTTCATTATTTTTCCACAAGGAAACTTTAGGAAAGTGTTTAGTTAGAGAAAAACCCACATTGACCTTTCTCTAAACCCTTAATCTTTCCTTTGTGGTGGCACTGCTTTGTGGTAAGCGACTGGCTCGCCTCGCCCCTCTTTTCACTGGAAGCTGAGAGAAAAAAGGCTCTGGAGAAACAGTTTTCGTTCCAGGGACACAAACCCCTGACACTGTTAAACATGAGATGCCAGGAAAACACACTTAAAAAAATTCCCACTTTAAGCTCTAGAATGAATGTGAAAAAGAAGATGATAAAAGAGTATCACAAGAGGATAGTCAGGCTAAGGGTACTCCCATAGTACCTTTCAAAAGGAAAACTGAACAATCTTGAAATAATCTTTTCTCTGACATAATAAGCTTTCAACAAAAAATTTTCTTCTGCTATTATGACAGTAAATAAGCAAAATATAAATATTCTTAATAATATGCACAGGCTACTAAATTTGGGCTATATACATCTCTGATTAAATTATAGGCACAGATAAGTAAACTCAAGACTCAGACTTCTGATAACTTTGTTGAGCTCAATTAAGCACAGGCCAAAACAGTAAGAACTGGGTTCAGCATATCAAACAATTTGGGAAAGTTAAAATGGCAAAGCAATCAGAAAATGTTTTGTTTTCCATTACTATAACCATTTTTTCCTTTGGCCCATCAATAATTTAGTTCAATAACACTTAAAGAGTACCTATGTGTTGGCTTTGAGAATAGGAAGATGAATAAAACAAAGTTCCTTGCCCTCAAAAAGTTGGGGGGAGAGATGTGAAGAGGCAAACATTTAATTGTAGTATCATGTAACAAGTGATAATATTGAGGCATTACAAATATATTTTATTTGTCCTTTCTAATTTGGCAGAGAGAGTCTAAGTCTCTCTGGTAGAACACAAAGGTAAGCAACCCAGCTACACTATTCTCAGACTCCCTCTTTGTGATCTAGGTTTTGGTAACACAGTGTAAAGGAAAATCTTCAAGATTTAAAGTAATAGAAAGCTCCATTCTGCCACTTACAGCTGTGTGAGCACGGGGCAAGATGGGTTGTTGTAAGCCTTGGTAAGTGCCTATTTACAATGCCTGGCCCATACTAGGTACAGACTGAAAGGTAGCTGTTAGGATAGAGATTTCTGAACTATCCATGCAAAATAAAGGGAGTTGAAAGCATTTTCAAGAAAAATAGTAGCCATGAAAATGTATGAAAGATTAAGCAGCTCCTTTGTTTTTCCTACTGGTAATAGAGACTGAAATGTTTATTGTGTCCCTGCCTTTAGTGCCTCACTAATCTTCACATTCAAATCCAGAAGCTAAGGTACTAACTTGATAGTTAGGAAATGCCCAGCAGACAGCAACCAATGTGACTTAGTCTTGAGCTACAGTAGCTATTATATTTAGACGTTTAGTATCACAGAACCATAGAACATTAGAGCTAGAAGAAATGAGCTATGTCTCAAAATAAGACAGGCACAGAACAGACACTCAGGAAATATTTGCTGATGGACTGAAAAGAGGCATTTCTATTTGAATACAAGAACATCCATAACCTGTGTTCAATGATTTTAAAGTTGATATGACAAATAATTTCTATTAATAGAAATAGTACAATGTGGTTCATAGCTTTTTTCAGTATAAGAATTATAGCATAAAATAATTTCCTTTGTGTAAACTGGGACCTGACTTTCTTTCCTTCCTTCCCATCTGTTCTCCTTTTCCATCATCATTATCATCACAATAATCAGAATCATTATCACTACCATTCTTTCGTTTTTGTTTTAAGTTTGGTGATGGTTTTTTGATACAATGGATACGCTGACACAATAAACACCCATTTATCCTTTACATAGATTTACCAATTATTAACATTTTGCCATACTTGCTTTATCATTCTTTTTATACTTCTTTTCCTGAAACATTTGAAAGTTGAGACATCTTGACACTTCTATCCTAAACACTTCTAGTATGTCTCCTGAAAACCATACATCCCCTTACACAACCATCATCTTTATTACACACAAGACATTTAATATTGTTACAATATCATCTAATATAGAGTTCATATTCAAATTTTCAAAGTACCCCAAAATGTCCTGCTTTGTTTATTGACTTAAATCCAGCATCTGATTTGGATCATTCCAGTCCTCTGCCCACTTCCACAATCCTGTTCTTATATATAGATGTTCATAGGTCCAGCTCAGCATACAACTATGACTCAAGATAAGTGTATGGTGAGAACAGAGGCAGAGCAGTATGAAGCCATACTATCTGGGTTCAAATTCCTGTTCTGCCAGCTCCCAGCTGTATGACCTTGGGAAAGTTACCTCACTTTACTGTGCTCGGGTGCCACATAGTTCTCTTTTTTTATTTCTCTTTGTTGAACAGAAGTTAATTCATTTTTGTATCAGATTCAACTGAGATTTTATTTACATACAGTAAGATTCACCGATATAGATAATATGACTTTAGAAAAATGTATACAGGCATGTATCAGTCAAGATATAGAATATTTCCACCACCCAAAAATTCATTGTAAGAATCTTTATTGCCTCTCTTCTTTCTGTATCTCCAGCTCTGCTAATCAATAATCCAATTTCTGTGCCAATAGTTTTGCCTAGGCCAAATGTCATATTAATGGAATTTTAGAATAAAAATGCTTTTAAGGATTACCCATATTATTAAATGTATCACCAGCTTTTTATTTTTATTGCTAAATAGCATTCCATTGTTCAGATATATCATAATTTATTTTTTCTTTCACCAACTGATAAATATTTAAAGTCTATTTTAAGTTAATATTTTACTTCTTTCCCTTATATGTCATACCTGGCCCTGCCCTGCTCATTTCCTACTTGACCTTTTCCACTTCTTGTTTCTTGCTTCACATTCTTATATTCCACATGGGTGCCATATAGTTCTGACGGTTGGAAGTCCAACACTCTGTCTAGATGGGAGTAGTAAGAAGGTAAGGCTAGCAAATCAGTAGTAATGAGTGCTATAACAGAGGTGGTTCTGTGATCTGGGCATGAACATCAGACTCACTGCTTCTTTGTGAAGGTGACACCTAAACTGCATTTTAAAAGTAAGATAGGGTAACTGAGTTCTCTGTGCCTGAAGCTAAATTTTAAATTTAGATGATAGTGAGGAAAAGAAGAGTGAAAACAAAAATAGCAAACAGAAAGTTTGGGAAAGGCCCAGCAGTGCCAATGGCCCAGTGTGTTCAAAGAATACCAAACCAGCTATTTTTAAAGAGTAAAGACCAGAGTTCAAGTTGTATTGTGAAAAGAATCATGACACTTTGCCTTGTTTGGCTCCCAAAGATGATTTCAGAGACCAACAGGTAGCAACCAAATTGGAGAGGTTCCAAAAGGAAACAGCCAGCTGCTGAAGATGAGGAGATACCAGGATGGTGTCTTTTTTCTCTCACTTACTGAAGCAGATGTTGGGATAGCATTCTGAAATCTTAAAGATACAGCTGTCTTTGAATCTCACATAGGGAGAACCATCATACGGAAGTCAGAGGGTTTAAAAAAAAAGCCTAAAGTAAAATCAAACTCTCTTCATAAAATAAGCTGACAAATGTTCATCAGGTATAGATCTTTATCAGTTTTCATTTCTAAGACTGTAATACTCCAGTAATGAAATATATTTGAGGAAGGCCAACATGTAACTGAAGTTTTTATGAATAAGGAAATTAGGAGCTCAAGTAACTAGCTCTTACAGTAAACTATAGAGAGGTAGGCATGCTCTCTGGGGAAGCTGGGAGAGGGAGTGTGGAGGCAAGGAAGTAGGCAGTTTCAGGCCAGACCAAAAGATCTTATCTCATTGGTTTTCCAGGTAAACACTTAGATGCAGTATCAAGGACTTTGGAAAAGCAGCTTCTTAGAAGTACAGGAAGGATTTTTCTGATCCTCTACTATTCTCTTCTGAGAGGGCTAACACTATCTGTAGTCAACCACAGGCCTATTAAATAGGCAGAATCACATGAGTGTGAATGTGAGGTACACACTTTGAAAGGTAGTAGTAAACCAACACTCCCCTCCCGCACCTTTAGGCCATTGAGGAAGAGAAAAAGAACCCATAATTTACCTATCTCATCTATTTCCACATTCCAAGGGGGTGGGAGAACCATAGCCATAAAGAATTAAATTTTTTCAGTCATTTTTCATTTAAAATATATTGTTAACAATGCATTCTTGCTAAAAATCATAAAAATTACAATGATTTGTGGGTACACATATTCAGTAGCTTTTTGATACCATCAAGTATTATCTGGCAGACAGACCCGAAAGTAGAATATTGTAAATTATAAAAACAAGCTGAATTTAAGCATATAGAACTGGAGTAACTCTTAATCACTCATTTAAAAGGCGTGGCAGAGACTGCTAGTAATCCCTAAATATTTTCCATTTTCCCTTAGTGAGAATATCTCTTATTTATTTATTTTAGTTAGCTTAATGGCTGACTTAAATAAAAACTATATTTCTCAGCCTCCCTTTTAATCAAGTATGACCCCACAACTCAGTTCTGGTCAATTTAAGCAGAAGTGCTAGTTGGAGTTCCAGTAGTCATTTTGAATCTTGCCATACAGTGAAGTAACATGATAGAAGGAATTCAAGTTTCTGACTCTGGGAATTGCCATACCAAGCCTGGAAAGACTACCTCTGGACTTCTTGAAGGCAACAAATTCTATTTTGTTTAAGCCATTATTAATTTTTATTCTTCTGATAGAAGCAGCTAAACCCAATCCTAACTCTTAATAGGCCAACTATAATAAATCCTTAATCATATATAAAAATGATGTAAAACTTAGTCTATAGTATCATTAACCCATAAGATCTGAAGAAAATAAATGTATTTATGGGTTAGCTCTTGGCCCAGCAGAAAGATTCTGACAGCCTACCAATGGAACCTAAATCATATTTTAAGGGATTATAATTACCATGGCTTGAGACAAATGACCTAATTAGCTTGTCATTTAGAAAGCTCCATCTTGTGAATCTGGTTAGTATGAAGAGAGAAAACCTATTCTCAGAAGGCCAAGTAGGAACCGTGATTGGATAAAAGCAAAAGAAGACATGGAAGTTGCTGTTTGGGGTGAATCTAGTTTAGTTTTCATGCAATGGGGCAGAGAGAGCCTTCACTGTTAACATGTAGTCTAGCCCATTTAATCTAGAAAAGATAGCCTACTGGGATTTGGAATAGTGTAATAGAGAAGCGGGCATTACTTGAAATGCCATATGCCCCAGATTATATATATTTGAGACCCAACAGGGTGGTGGAAGTCATAGTAGGTATTTTTTACTTTTTATCATCTACCTACCTATCTATACATACATGTAATTTTTATAACACAAAAGCAGATATACTATACATACTATTATGCACCTTACTTTTTTCACTTAACAATATATCTTGAACATCATTCCACATCAATGTATATAAAGTGGCTTCATTCTTTTAAATGGTTGCAGATTATTTCACTATGTAACTGTATCATTACTTATTTAATCAGTCCATTATTGATGGGTATTTAAGATATTTCCAAAAACTGCTATTATAAACAGTGCTATAATAAGTATTCTTGTATTTATTATTTTTCATTTGCATAAGTATATATTTAAAGAGATTTCTGCTATCATGATAGGTGAAAACTGTTGTATATTAGTGTAGGATTAATCTGTATTTCTTATATTATCAAAGATATGAAGCATCTTTTTATATTTTGAGTCATTTTTATTTCCTTTCCTGTGAAATACTGTTTATTGCTTGCCCATACTATGGTTGTTGTCTTTTTCTTAATGATTTTTGGAGTTCTTCATAAGTGTACATTTAGAAAAATGTACACTTTGTGATATAAGTTTCCAATATCTTTAATAATGATTTTATGTGACATAAGAAATACTTTGCTTTTTCTCAATATATTTATAAAAGGGTACAAATGATAAGGCAAATATAAAATCAACAAATTCTATCAAAATGTTCCAGAAGAAAGAAAGGCCAGAACATATTAGAGTAGGTCTATGACAAAAGCAGTATTATTCTTTTCTATTTTTCTTAGACAATTCCAAAGAAGGTGCTGAGAGACAGGATACCAGAAGATACATGTGTATAAAAAGGTACACAAAAGCAAACAGGTTGGGAAATTTAGAGCCAAAAAGTCTATAAACTATTTTGTGCTATTACTATTACTGTACTATGGTTTTCTAATCATTTCCTGACACTCCAGTCGCTACACATATACAAATGGACACAGATCAGTCTCACTGTCACCAATTTCTCCCCTCCAATCCATCCTGCAAACTGGTATCATATTATTTATTCCTGTATTACAGCTCTGACAATGTCACCCTCCCATCCAAATCCTTTCAAAACCTAACCACTGCCTAACAACAAAAAATATTAGCTGGCATTCAGGGATTTCCATGATGACTCCTGCCCCCAGACTTCTTTCTTCTAGCCCTATGTCCTACTGCTGCCTTATAAGTACCCTATATACCTATTAAACAGGCCTATTCATCTTCTCTAATATGTATATCTGAATAACTTGACTATTATTAAGCTAAGGATTCATTATTCCAAGGTAGGTTCATCAACAAGATATATTTATCCCCATTTCAGAAAAAACAAAATGGAGGTTTATATAGCTTGTTGGTATCAGAACCTACTTTCAAATCCAAATTTGCTGGATTTATTCAACATTCATCTACTATAAACAAACAATGTCAAAGATATTTCATATACATTTCAAAGATATCTTACATATATTAATTTTTTTTTGTTAAACCTTGTGAGGTATGAATTATAATCTAAAGTTTTAAATGTAGAAATTGATGTTCAGAGAGGTTGAGTAATCTGGTTAAAAGATACAGTTACTAGTAATAGCTAGTAAAACAGGAGCCAGAATTCAAACCTGAGAATTCTGATTAGTACTCTTTCTACCATACCTCTTGTTTTTAAATGAAAATGTTTAGGAGATAGATATGGAACAAGTTTCATTACATGTGAAATATTTATCTTTTTAAAATAGGTAATATGAATAAAAAATACTTCCTAGGACCTGGGAGGGCCCTTTGGGAAAAATGATACAAATATGGATAAAGCCCATGAATAGAAATTAGTTTTGCTTTTGATATTTCAATAAATTTTACTAGCACTATTTTTCAAATATGGCTTGAAAAGATGGTGAATAGCAGTATATTGAGCAGAAAGTTTTACACGGCAGCATATTTTAAAGCTAATTTAATAAATTTTTAATTGATTTAAGAAATAATTTTAATATAGATATTAAAGATTTTTATAATTTTAATTAGGCAGATCTGATAACTAGATTGGAGAATTAAAGGCAAATTCTAAATGGTGCTAATAATACATTGTTTAGTGAAAACATCTAATTACAGAATAGCAGATTTGGTATGATTGTATTTATGTAAAATATATAGCTTTTTGACTGATAATCATGTTTATAGATTTTATTTAAAAAGTAAAAACATTTATCAGTGGTTATTTTCAGGTTTGGAATTATGTGGTAACTTTCATTTTTTACTTAAAATGTATCTGTATTTTTTTATAATAAATACATTATTTGTATAATGAAAACATAGTTTTCTTTAAAAAATTATATTAGCATCATAGTTCTTATCTCACACATGTGCAGGATGCTGTCCTAGCTGTCACACAAAATTACTCCAAAAGATACTGGCCTGCCTTTAAGGAATTTAAATTGAAAAGATAACACAGACAAGATGAGCAGACTGGGCATATTTTCCAAAGCACAAAGAAGTTTATTTGCCTGGTTTTCTGGATGATGGGGTGCTAGAAGCTCACCAATTAGAGCTGTGGCCTCAGATTTGTGTAGAACTTACTTTTCTTAAAGACATTGATCAATGATGGCATTTAAATTTCTTTCAATATGAGGAAGTAGAAATATCACTACTTTAAAATGGGCTGATTAAAAAAATAAAATAATTGATAACTAACAAGCACTGTTAAAGTGAAGCACTCACTTTAGTGATGGAAATGCTCATTGAGGTTTTCAAAATTCCTTTTTGGAACTGTTCTTAGATCTAGTTCATAAACTGAATGAGAAAATCAGTTTTGTTATTTTACAAACATTTCTCAAATTTGTCCAAAACTTCTTAACAGCAATGCTTATCTTAGGCACAGTGCTGGGTGCACTTATGGGCAGTATCCCATTTAATCCTCAAAACAACACATATAAAGTGGATATTATCATCATCTCCATTTTTTTTCCATATTAGAAACAGGCTGCTTAGCTGTTTGGGGCCACAGAGCTACTAAGTGAGATATTGGGAGTTGAGCATTGCTGGTTTCCTTAATATATGTATAGTATCTGCAAAAAGCACTGGTCTAAAGTTAAATCTATGGAGCTGTAAAAGGATTACTAATATCAAAGCCCAGTCTCCCAAAGGGATGTTTGGGAAAAGAACAATTTTTCATATGGGAGATAAGCTATAGCACTGAGATTTTTATTGCTGTTGATTTGTAGTTACTACAAATGTCCAATGATTCTCTAGGGTACTTTTTGTTGTGTGGAAGAAGAGAATTCAGGGGTAGCAGGCATGAGAGGTGTGGGGGCTATAAGGAGAAAAAGAATCTTCTTCAAGAAACTCCCAGGGAATCATGGTATAGCCAGTGGTAACTCTTCTGCAACCTTAATTAAGGAGGCTCACCAGGGACTCTCATTTATCTAAAGATAAAATATAAGCTTCATTCAAAAAATATCTTTTAAATGCCAGCTAATGCCAGAGAATCACAAGCCCCTCCATGCCTTGGACCCACTGATCTTTCCAGCTTCATGCCTTGCAGTGCAACTCTCTGTCCTACATTTTTTTTTTTGCTCCAGTAACACCAAACTGGTTGTGCAGTCCCTTCATCTTAATCTTTCACTGCCTTTACTTTTGATCTTCCTTCTGTTTAGAATACTGTTATTTGCCTAAGTATTTCTCATCTTTTAAGATCCAAATTAGATGTACCTCCTTTAGAAATCTTTCCCCTGAACATCTAAGGTAGATGAGGAACCTTTCTTACATGCATATTATACTATATGGATCTTTATATTGTCTTATCTTCCCTACTAGACTGTGAGTTTATCAAGGGCAGGAAACCACTATATCCCAGATTCTTAGTGCACATGTGATAAATATTTATAGCCTGACATCCTTCATAAAGTCAAGAAAGGAGGTCATAAAACTGATCAACACATTATCAGAAGCCTATTCTTTGTTACAATACACTTAAAAGAAACATAAGAACTTAGCATATCTGCTTTACTGAAGTTGGAGCTCTGCTTTGTACAATATTGTAAATTCCTCAAGAAAAAAGGCAGAAAGAATTATGAGCACTCTCACTACCAAGTGCTCTCAAATGAAATCAGTTTGAAGCAGTTTTCATTAAGATGGATTGAATGTGGCATCGTGAGAAACACTTTATCAAATGTAGTGTTTTACTTAGTGATTAACTATATACCAGTTGATGAAGCTCCCCAAATCCTTTGTAATCCCACCACTCCAATAAACATTTAATGAGTATATAAGTTCAAAAAGCCTAGCAGAGGATTTAAACCTTCAATCTTGTTTTTATTTACTCTTGGAACTCAATTTCTCACTTCAAGTGCAGAATGCTGGTGCTCGAGGCTCATCTGTTGCCCTGGTAAAATTAATGTGCCTCCCACAGTTTAAATTAAACATGTGATATTTAAGATGAAAGAAATTTAGTAAGAGTGCCACAGTATCATTCACACTGGCCTTAAAATGTTTGAACATCAGCAAATTGTTTTCTCAAAAATGATTCATTCAGAAGTTTTAAAAAATAGAACTGAGCAAGATTTGTTTTAACTCTCAAATGTGAAATTTGAAAAGGAGGCATGAAGTTTAATAATTAAATCCTGCGGTACAGCAGTTAGCACTGAAAACTGAAGTGTGAGGGTATAGTGTAAGCCATATTTATCTGTGTTAGAACATATGAGCTGTTATTTGGTCCCTACTACTTACTATTGCTATGTCTTGGGCAAGTTATGTAGCTTTTCTGAGCTTTCTTATCTCTAAAATGGGATTATGAATATTGTATGTCCCTATCTCACTGTTTGTTGTGGGGTTCAAATGAGATATGCATAGGAAAATGTTTTATAAACCACAGAACATCATATAAATCTAAAGTAGCATTACTATTACCATACTTACACAATACACAATTAAAAAGAGATGTATACAATCTGCTTGATGACTATAATAAATGTAACTGCTTAGATTTAATTTTGCATAATTTATCTGTCATGGAGTTAAACTTCACTTAAGTTTACAGAAATGTAATAAACTATACATAAACTACTGATCTGTAACTTGGAAAAGAGAAAGGAAGAAAGAAAAAAGTCCTGGACGAGAGGAGAAAATAAAGACATTTTATCAGTCCAGAGAGGTCAGTAGATTTTGGTATGAACCTAATATGGTATGAAGCAAAACATTTAATTACATGAACCAATGATTATCATCTGCTAAAACACCTAAATACTAATCAAAAGCAAACAATCAATTGTTTCATTAGAAATAACAAGGAGTCGGCCGGGCGCGGTGGCTCACGCCTGTAATCCTAGCACTCTGGGAGGC
>VBSM01000529.1:34965409-35015967 GCA_008086735.1 Cheirogaleus medius
AAAAAAAAAAAAAAAAAAAGAAATAACAAGGAGTTAATAAACAAGATCTTATACTCCTCTGGGGATTATCAGTCTGAATAAATCCAAATGTCAATTTAGTATACAAGGTAAAAGTTCTTTTGTCTATAATACACTGTATATTTAAGTATAAGTATCAGCATTTAAAGGTATTATGTGTGAGGTATACATCGTATATCTTATAGAGGCTTTTGAATGAGATTTTTAAAATATCTATGCCTATTTTGGGAGCTACAGTTTGTTACAAAAGGCCTTGACATTTTCTGGTTACTTCAAATGCTTAGCAATTTTGCTGGAAAGCAGAGACAGATATATCCCAAATACAATCTTATCAAGGACTGAGTTGAAAATTAGATGATTTTAAAACTATAATAAGATACTCTTTCAAACATATTTATGTCCAATAAGTGATTGTTTAAATATAATAACATGGCCATACAATGAAAGATTCCATAACCATTAAAAATCCTGTTACGACAAAGTATTGAGAATTACTTACAAAGCATTCTTAGAAAAAGCATTTCACCTGAATCTAACAAAATTTTTCGACCTAATCCATTTTTCAGGAAATCAGAGATAGAGGAACAAGTTAAATAATATCACAAGGAAACAATCAAACAAATCTAGAATTTGGAACAAACTACAAGTCATTTGGCCTGATTTCACAAAGCAAATGCCAGGAAGAAAAGGAGAAATATGCTACTTGCTTAAAAGGGATTTAAGAAATCTAACACTCAAATATAATTTGTGATTCTTGAGTGGATTGTGGTTCCAAAAAAACAGCTAAAAAGAAATTCTGGGGACAAGGTAAAGTTTGAATATGCACTGAATATTAGATAATATTAGGGAATTACTGTTATTTTTTTCTTTTTCTTTTTTGAGATAGGGTCTTGCTCTGTTGCCTGGGGCTAGAGTGCAGGGGCATCATCATAGCTTACTATAACCTCAAACTCCTGGGCTCAAGCAATCCTCCTGCCTCAGCCTCCTGAATAGCTGGGACTACAGGTGCAAGCCACCATACATGGCTAATTTTTCTATTTTTTGTAGAGATGAGGTCTCACACTTGCTTAGGCTGGTCTCAAACTCCTGGCCTCAAGCAATCCTCCCGCCTCAGCCTCACAAAGTGCTAGGATTATAGGCATCAGCCACTGCACCTGGCCTGTTAATTTTGTTATATGTGAAAACGGTATTATGATTATGTATGAGAATATCATCATTTTTAGAAAACACATGCTGAAGTTCTTAGGGGTAAAGTATGATGCCTACAATTTATTTTGAAATAGTTCAGCAAAAAATAATGAATATACAGGGTATCCTAAATGTTTTTCTTCAATTTAGTAACTTCAAAAACTTAACTGCTATAAACTTTAAAAAAATCATTTGAAACTTTATTTATATTTATTTTATATTTATTGGCATTTTTGAAGTTTGAATAATAGATTTTTAATTTATTTTCTGTTCTAGTCAGCATTTGCCATTTTCAAATAGAGAGGAACTGAAACAAAAATTTATCATAAAACTTTATGCATCAATATCACAAAAAATCCAAATAAGAATAAAATTATAAATAATTAAATTTCGAAGGCTGCTCTTTTGCTCTTTTGCCAGTTTATAGCAGTTAAACTTTTGGTCACTAAGGCTTAGCACTCCATTAAGACTTTGGGATACCTATACATGGAAGAAGCAAATATGGCAACATTTTCAAAATTACTGAATCTAGTTGTAGAGCATTTGGATTTTCATCGAATTATTCTTTCTACTTTTTCTGTATTAAAATTTTTGAAAAAAATTGTTTTCCTTGATAAAATGTTAAAATATTATAAAAGAAGTTGTAAGGAAATGATTCTATAATATTAAAAGATGAAAAAAGCTGTTATAATAGGATTATAACATGACTCAATTTTATATTAAATATCTATAAACATACTCATCTAAACATACAATAAAAAATATAGAAAGGGGGTCCAGACAACTCATGGTGGCCACAGCAGGTTGGGTGTGGTACAGTGGTGACTGAGCTGCTAGCCTGGCAGGCTAATGCTGTGCAGGTGCTGGGCTCGCCCCAGCCAGGATGATGGTGAAGTATTTTCTGGGCCAGAGCATGCTCTGGAGTTCCTGGGACCAAATGTTCACTGTCTTCTGGTAGCGGTACCCAAATCCCTATAGCAAATATGTCTTGACAGAAGACATAGTACACTGGGTGGTGACCCCTGACCAGAAGCTCCTGTCATGGTGACTCCTGACCAACACCAACAGGATGTCCCACTGGGCCAAGCAACTGTTTCCTGTCAATGTTGCTCACTCGGTGTACTCCACTGTGGATCCACAGAATCAAACCATGACCACCTTCACCTGGAACATCAACCACACCCAACTGATAGCGATGGAGGAACCATGTGTTTACTATCTGAACTCTGACAATACTGGCTGTACCAAAATCCATCGGGAAGCCTGGATCTCCTCTAGCTTATTTGATATCTCCAGAGCTGTCCTGGAATTTAGTCTTGCCCCGATTCAAAAGCAACGTGACCAGGACAATGAAAGGTTTTGAATACATCTTGGCCAAGCTGCAGGGTGAGGCTCCTTCCAAAACACTTGTTGAAACAGCTAAGGAAGCCAAGGAGAGGGCAAAAGAGATGGCACTGGCAGCTACAGAGAAGGCCAAGGACCTAGCCAACAAGGTAGCCACCAAGAAGCAGTAGCAGCAGCAGCGGCAACGTGTATAGCCAGCCTACCACCACCATAGCACACCAGACAACTCGGCTCAACTCCCTCTGCCCTCTCCCCATTGTACTCTATTATTAAAAATCAACTTCCAGCCCTATCCACTGTCTGGGTGGTGTGTTGTGGGAAGCTGTCCAGTTTGGCATCTGTGGTACACCAGACACATTATCCATGTCTAAGCTGGGCCTGCCATCTCCCTATAGGACAGCTGAGGACAGAGGTGTGGTGACTTGCCCCTATCCCAGACAGTACGCAGGTGAAGTGGCAATAAACACTAGACTGTAAGCCCCACGAGGGCAGGGCTATTTGTTTTGTTCTCTGACGTGTCCTAAGTACCTGGAACAATATCTAGCACATAATAGGCACTCAATAAATATTTGTTGAATTAAAATATATATATATAGAGAGAAAGAACATATATCATAAAGTTAATAATCTGTGTTAGAATACTTTCTCTTTGCTTTTCAGTTTTTTGTAAACCATAAATGTATTATTTTTTTTGTAAACCATAAATGTATTATCATAAACAAAAATAACAGCCATTTTACATGGATTTAATACTTAAATAAATGCATAAAACAGCCTTTAAAAGGGCTATTTTGCTATTCTTAGGGTAAAGAATAGTTTGTTTCTTAATCTAAATTCATTAAACTGTCAATGATAGCTCTATGTTTATCATCATAGAATTCAATTTTTAAAAATTTGTTTTAAAATAAATTTTTCTTTATATCAGAAATTTAACATAAACTAGAAACCAGGAATCTGAGACATCCTTGTAATTGTTTTCAAAACTCCTTGCTCTCTTTAATTCCAACAGCTTTCCCATCTACTCCATGTACACATTATGCCTTCCTACTTCCCTTTCTTTTATCTTTCATTCATTAAACTTTTATTATTGAGTATCTACTATGTGCAGGGACATAAAGGACATAGTCCCTGCCAAAAGAAAATCAAATCTCCTGTGAAGACATATATAGAATGGACAATTATAAACAATGTGTTAAGTGTACCAATAAGAGATGAGCAGAGGGTTTCACTGGAAAGTACTAAAGGGGGATATGTGCAGCCAATGTGAGAGAAGTGGAAGAGCCAGGAAAGGTTAAGTCTCAGAGGAGGAGGAGGAGTTCTCTAGGTAAAGATCAGGGTCAAAGGCATTCCTAGCAGTGGGGAAGCATGAAAGAAGAGTAAGATTATGGGGAAATACAATTATTGTATTGCCAGATTTATTAAGTGTAAGGTAGGGAATGGGAAGAGCTGAAGCCATATAGATAGGCAGGAACCAGATCACTGAGGTCTTGACTGCTATGTCAACATACAAATAGAGTGAATAGAATCTTCTTGCTCAAAATGTACCTTCTGAATTCTTATTACAGACTAATCTACTGGGTTTCAAGATCACAAAGCCCATTTCCATATTTAAGAAAGAATCTTTTTTTTTGCCCAAAGTGACTTTTGGGAAAAAAATATTGCAGTTGTTAGATATATACTATTTATTACATGGAATAGTCATTTTTGGGAAAAGACTGAAGAACAAATCCTCCACCAAGAACTTGTGATTCACATAAATGAAAAGAATACAAACATGGAGCCTGGTCCCTTCTAAGCATGTCCACATTTCCTTTCATCTCTTTAAAAAAAACTGTTTCAGAGCTTGACAAGGCCTTCTGCAAGAGCCAGCAGTACTCTATCACACTAATGCCTCCTCTGAAATGGGCATCTTGGTGAAGATTAGGTTGGCAGAAGAACCAGAAACAAATCAAGTTTTCAATCTCAAAACAAAAACAAAAATGTTACTCATTGTCTCGGCAGGTCTAATGGTACATCTGTGGCATGCACTTTTTAATCAGAAAAGGTAAGACTGTACTTACATCTCGGGCTTTCACATAGAAGGCCTCTTGAAAAGCAGCTTCTAATGAGCCAATAAAAAATACAGGATGGCAGTCACCATATCTACAGGAAAAATTGAATCTATTAATTAAAATACATTTCAAATTCACTTCAAAGTATCACAAGTCTAACCAATGACTTTAAAAGTAAACACTGGGGCTAATGTCTAGTGCAAACTAAATATTAAAACATTTCTTCAAAAGCTTGGAAATGAACAATTAGGTTTTAGAATTCTTCTTGGCTTATACTGATATATTAGAACACAGGAATTTTAAGTATACCTAGCAAATGGATTTAATAAGTGCTGTGAAACCATGCCATTTATAAGGAGCAATTCTTGATTACTCACTTTCATAAGATATTCCTAGTTACATTAGCCTTAACTTCCCACATTAGTTCATTTATTACATAATTCCAATACAGAGGAAAAAATGGTTTCCTGCAGTTTGTATGTTATAGTATAATACATCAGAAAATAGCACTAAAGAGAAATACAATTTATACCAAAATTGAGAGTTAAATATTAATCCTTTTTATATTTAAATATCTCACCAGACTGTCAAATGCATATAAAACATTTTATATTTATATTAGACTCTTAAAAGAAGAAATGCTAAACAATTCCAAAAAAAGTTAAAAGAAAAAAATCTACTACACTTAAAGTTTTTAAATTACCTTTTTACTTAATTTTATTTTAAAGAATTTTTTGTTTGTCCTAGGATATACTAAAAATTAACATCCTATATCCTAGTCCTTTTGGGAATATAATAAAAATATTAAATTAGAATCCACTTATTCAACTTCTATAAAGATACAGAAATAAGTTGAATAAACCCATGAAGTGGCATAAATGATTTGCTAGTTATCTCACATTGAACCAGATGTGTTTCACTATCAGGGCTGTATAAATTGATAAATGTTCCTTTGAATACTTTAAGGAGAAATTTTAAACAATATATAATTAAAATTGCCCCAGAAAAATCACAGTAGCATGAAAGAACATCAATTTTATATATTTAATGTCCTAACCCTACCTTGAAGAAAACTCTGCTGTAAATTGTAATAAGGCATCTCCTTCATTTTCTGCGTTTTCTGGCACTAAAAAACAAACAAAAGAAAAAACAAAAACAAAAAAAACAAAACAAATAGACACAAAAAACAAACCACATAACATCTAATCCCACATATAAGAAATATATTTAATCAATAAAGATGAAATAAAATTAAATTTTAGCTTCTGTGATATATCTGAGGGGACATTTTAACTCAACATATACTGGATTTTATCAAACCAGAATTAAAAACCTTAAAAAAATTCCAAGCTTATAAATTTTGGAAAACCAACTGACACAATCCTGCTAAGCATTTACACTATGTGGCAGTCGTCATTTAGGATTTCCGTGTTTTCTTGAAATAGACATCTTGTGATTAAATTATATAAAAAGAGTCTGACATTATTTTAAAGACCTCATTAATTGGGAAAATAGTCAATTTTATGTAAATATCACATAAACTTCTGCCCAGAGGAATTCTCTATTTCACAGAATAAATGATTCAGTTAAGAATTTATTTTAGTTTTCATTTGCCATATAGCATTGCTTGTTATTCTACAGTATGCATCTCATTAAGTAGAAGTGAGAGAGATGGCACATTTAGTTTACTTTTTTCCTTTCCAAAGATGGGTACTAGTGAATGGAAAAGTAATATTACTATTTTTAAAACTGGTAAGATGTGGGGAAACAAGTACCAGTTACAGAAAGTACAGCTGTTTGTTAACCTCTAGGACTAAATGAAGAGAGTTATAACGAATTATATATGTAAAATAAAAGTTACATTCCTTTCCATTTTTTATGAATTCTCCTAATGTGCCAGGAATTTTTGAGTTTAAGATAATCAAAATTCGAAAGGCTCTGATTCTAATGAAGAATACCCACTCACTATATTTTCTCTCTCCAAACCTGGAGGTCAGCAAGAGATTTTTAGGTTCACTGTCCTTCATAAGTTTGTGTACTAGAAGGGAGAATTAAAATGCTAGACCCAAAGAGCTATTAATACTCACTCATTGAAGATTTTCTCAGGGCAGATGATGCCATGCCGAATACTTCTCCATCATCCACTCCAAATTCTGTAGCATCTTCAAAGTCATCTCCATCGCTATCACTAACCATATGAACATCGGTGCTTTGCTATTTAAGGAAAGCCTTGATTAGTTCCATATTGACTTTAATATATCAAATTCTAAAGTATAAGTTATGTAATCACAATAGGATATTAGTCTTAAAAGAGTTTTAACAAATATTTTTCAAATAAGAAGTCATTTGCTAGAGTAAAGCTTACTATTTTTCATTTTAAGGCTTACCTACATTTATAAACTTGCCGTGATACTGGTAGCCCAAAGGTTGGAGACTGAGGGCAAAGAATGCTTACATACTCAATGAAGTTAGGAATTCTCTGCTTATTTTGTTTTTGGCAACATGAGTTGATGTTTAAGGTATTAACAACATCAGCTTCAAAATATGAACCAGGCTACTATTCTCTCTGGGATTGGAGTGAAATTCCAAAATACTGAGATTTAAAGCATTAGAACTGGGTAGTGAGTACTGACAAATATTCAAGCCTTAAGCGAGAAGAGGGTCCAAGCAAGGTATCTGCAGACATGCCTGTCTATTATGTTCAATAAAGTCTACAAAGACTATTTAGTAAATGAAATGTCTATCTTTTAAAATATGGTATTATGTACTTAAGTTATGAAAATGGGGAAACTATTTGATCCTTCAGTCTATGCAGAACAACTTAACATAGAGATAAATATTTGACTGAAAAGCATTAAGAGAAACAGAATCTAAGACTCATAAAATGTAGCTAGAGTGGATGTTAGAGGTCAGCCAGTTATTGAATCATAGATTTTAAAGGTGGAAGGGATCTTAGAAATCTCTCATTAGTGGTTTTCTAACTTCTTTTCACGGAGTTACCTTCCTCCCCTAGGCCCAAACAAAATATTAAGTAAAATGGCAATGCACACAATAGATAAAAGTAGGGCTACTCTCACTAAGGCAGAGAGGGAGGGCAATGGGGAGCCTGATGTTCTTAGAATTGGCCTTTTCTTCCTCATATCTGTTTGACAGCTGAGGTACCTCCAAAGGATTTCAGAATCCTGTGGAATACTTTTTGGAACCGCTGATCTAGTAAGTCTAACAGTTCCAAATGAGTAAACTAAGATATTTACTCCATTTGACTCCGTATGCTCAGCATTTCCTCCTTGAGCATACCCAAGCATTAATGCCCATAATCATAATCATAATATTTTCCCTTGCATCTTTAGGACAGCCTTTCCAATAGTTTAGATAGACAAGGCAATGAAGATACACTTGTTGGATGAATAAAATGAATGCTCCTTGCCTTAACCAGTTTACCCACTATTCTGATTCTTCTACTATTTCTTACAGACACCTTGGTTCTACAGGCAATCCTAATCCTCCCTTGTTTGTTCTGTATAGTCAAGACAAGCTATTCAACAGCTTTAAAATTCAACACCCCCTCTCATTTCAAAACAGTAAGGGAGACTCCTCGACAAAACAAACATTTACTAGGACAACTGTGCTTGAATTCCTCTATGTTTCAGGCAGTCAAATATCTGGAGCGTGAAGTTCCCTTTAACTTTGAGGCTTAGTCTTAAACAAGTAAAGGCTCAAGATCTACAAGGCACACTAATACATTCCTTTACAGTGCCTAACCAGGCTCACAGATAAGCAAACGGAAAGAAACAAAAGTCAGCATGACAGACCTTTTCACATCCTCTATCACTGCACACCCCAACCTCCCCCCCTTGCAAACAGGTTTGCACAGCAAGAGGTAAGCCGTATAGCAGGAGGTGAGCAGCAGGTAAGTGAAGCTTCATCTGTATTTACACCCGCGCTCCTGGTCTGTGGAAAAATTGTCTTCAATGAAATCGGTCACTGGTGCCAAAAAGGTTGGGGACCTCTGCAATCAGCTAAGCTATTATCTCAGGCTTTGCTTAAGTCTTGCCTCCTACTCATCCCTTTCTTTGAGATGCATCAGGTAAACATCAAGGGGTGGGGGAACAGGAGAGAATCTTTCTCCAAATCCATTTTTCAATTAAATAATAGCCCCTTCAATAACAATAGGACTTTAGCTCATACTAAGATACTGATTTTAATTTTCTCATTGTGTCTCCATTATTCATTTTGCCTTCACAAAGTATAGAATCCTCCCTGAAAATCCCAGAAAACAAAATCCTACAACCATGATATCTTCAAAAGGAGGTATCTAAAAAGCCGATTTTGTTGAAAAAAGTATATTCCAAACATGAATTATTGAAGTATCTGCAAGAATGAGCTACTTAATTATGTATAAGGGACTCCCAATCTCTTCACATTTTCTTATCAGCCATCTAACAGGTTAGGAAAAGCTTTTTCTAAAAAATGAGATAAACAATCCTTTTTTCATTAATGTTTGCTGATGAGAATAGATAATCTCTTGGTATCAGTCATGGCTATCCTAAAATTCTTTGACTCCAGAAAAGCTATTTATTATGAATTATAAAAATAGCTTAAAAAATCAGTGATTCTATTTTGGCTATTTATTGCATTCATTTATTATCTTTATCATTCAACAAACATTTATAAATCCCTACTAAGTGCCACAATGTCTGAAACTGTATGAAAGATAATAGTCTATGCTCTCTCAAGAAGCACCATATAATATCTACAGATAATTATAATACTGAGTGATAAGTGTTTTGACATATAAATTCAGAGAAGAATATCTAACTCACTAGGGGTGGGAAGATCAGGGAAAACTTTCTGGAAGATATGATAACTAAACTGTTTGAGGCAAAAATTTCGAACTCGTAACTGGCATTAAAGCAAGATCCTAACTGAAGCAGTTGTTCCTTTCAGCAAACATTCACTAATTACCTGCTATGTCGAGGCACCAGGTTAAAAGCTAGGTATACAGAGATAAAACATGGTATCAGCCTTCAAGAAATTTCCAGTCTAAAAGGAAGATATATTTAGTTATGAATATTTATTTTTTAGTGTATTAAGTAATACAACAAAACTATGAGCAAATGTTGTTGGAGAATAAAGGAGAAAGTGATTCATAGGATCAGTGAGGAAGGCTATACAAGGTTTCACACAAGTATTAATATTTAACCCACACCTTGAAGGAAAGATATCATCAGTGTGGTGGAGTATGTGTATAGAAAGATTGGTGAGGAGGGAGTTGTATACTAGGCAGAGTAAAAACTCATGCAAGGAATTAGGTATTAAAAAAAATCAATAAAGAATTCAGAAAAGTAAACTGAATCATCAGCTCTATGTGTGAGACACAAGTGTGGACTGGCAGTAAGGACAAAAATGTTTGATGGAACTAGATTGTGTTAGTCCTTAAATTGGCATGCTAAAATATTTGAACTTTACTCTGATGGGAAAAGGGAAATCACCAGAGGTTTTTAGGCAGAGGAGTATTCAAGGAAACAACTCTGATGGCAGTGAGTATGTGTATGTGTGTGTGTGTGCCTGTGTGTGTCTGGGATGGTGTGGTGGCATATGGCAGATTAGACAGGAAGATATGAGAAGGAAGACCTATTTCAAAGTTTCAGGAGAGGAACAGGGCATCTATACTTGAGTAGTAGCAATGGAAATTGACTAAAGGTGACAGACTTAAAATATACTTCAGCAGAACTGATAGGAATTGTTGACCACTTTGACTTGGAGATAAAGAAAATGGAAAAGGCAAAAATGACATCAAGATTTCTAGTCTGGGTGATTGAGTGGGGAGAAAAGGCCAAGACTGGTGAGGGAGGATATTGAGGCCAGTTCTCAGAATAAATCTGAAGTAGCTGTACCACATCCAGGTAAACATATCTCATAGAAAAGAAAACTAAAAACTAAAACTAAAACAAAAACACTTTCTCAGGAGTTCAGGAACAAGGTCCAGACAAGATTTAGATTTGGAAGCAATTAGCATATAATTAATAGTTAAGGTTACAACAGTGAAGATTATCACTCCTATAAAAATAGAAGAAGAAGAGTGATAATGATTAGAACTCACAATAGCTCTACATATGTATCTATATATTTTCCATTTGGTGAAGGAGGAGAATCCAGTAAGAAATGGATAAACAGCTGTCAAAGATTAGAAAATAAATTGAGAAAGTGTTATAGAAGGAAGGTCTAAGAAAATTTCTAGAATAGGAGTGGATGACAAAAACTGTAAGTAGGTTTAGTAGAATAAGGATTAAGAAAGAAATAGTTATGGTATTATAAGGAAATCAACAATCAACCACCACCACCAAAAAACCCCGAATTTTTAATCAAAGGTCATAGGGTTGAATACTCTTATCATTTTCTGTATGATTTTAGACAAGTATCTTCACACTCCAACTCTAGAATATGACTAATACTGACCTCAAAAATACTGTGAAAATGAAAGGAGATGACACAGTACATACAGTAACTTATAGAAACTACTAACTGACTTGAATAGTTAAATTCAATTTTAGTCACACAGTGCAAAGAAGCCAACTGTAGAGAGTTACATGAATAGAAGATGAAGAAATAGAATCATCCAATATAGATCACTCTGAGAAACTTAGCTGTGGAAAGAAAAAAAAAACACACACAAAGAAAGATGGAGCTAAAGCGTGAGGGGGAGTGAGGTTTGAAGGAATATATTTTTTAGAAGATTTGAACATGTTTTCAGGATGAAGAGAAGGAACCAATAGAGAAGGAGAGGATAAAATGCAAGAGAGACCCCATATCTATTGAGTCAGTGTTGTGGGACAAGCTACATAATGGGTAGAACATAACCTCTAATAGCAAAGAAATTTCTCAACTAAGAGAATAAGGCAAAATTTGACACCATAAAAATATCCTCTTTGAACAGTAAAAAGGAAAGGTTCATAAAAATCTCAATGTATCAATTGGGACAGTTTCAAAAAACCATTTGACCAGTGACCAGAGTAACCAGTTTCTGGCTTGGGTCCAATATAAGCATCAACATGAATGAGGAGATGGGTTTTTGGGAAAACATGGTAAGTTCAGTTTTATACAGAGTGAATCTGAAGTGGACATTCAAAGAGAGATGTTTAGGAATCAACTTGATTACTATTTAGCTTGTCTGCCTGTGGTGCAATGTCACATACTATGGGATAGGGAACCTGCGGCTTTCCGCTTTCAAGATTTTCTTCTTTTTGATAATAACCATACTAACAGGTGTGAGGCGATGTCTCATTGTGGTTTTAATTTTTCATTTCCTTGATGATTACTGATGCTGAGCATTTTTTCATATACTTGTTGGCCATTTGGATGTCTAGCTTTGAGAAATGTTCATACAGGTCCTTTGCCTATTTTTAAATTGGGCTTTTTGTTTTCTTGCTATTGAGTTCCTTCTACATTTTGGATATTAACCCCTTATCAGATATATTTTTTGCAAATACATTTTCCCATTTTCTAGGCTGCCTTTTCACTCTGTTGATTGTGTCCTTAGCTGTGCAGAAGCTTTGTAATTTGACGCAATCTCACTTAGCTATTTTTGCTTTTGTTGTCTGTGCTTTTGGAGTCAAGTTCAAAAAATTATCGCCCAGAACAATGTCCTGAAGCATTTACCCAATGTTTACCTTTAGTAGTTTCATATTTTCAGGTCTCAGATTTAAGTGTTTAATCCAATTTGATTTAATTTTTGTATACGGTGAGAGATAAGGGTCTAGTTTCATTCTTCTGCCTATGGAAGTTTTCCCAGCACCATCTGTTAAACAGACTGTCCTTTCCCCACTGTATGTTCTTGGCCAAAGATAAGTTCACTACAGATGTGTGGATTTATTAATATTTCTGGGTTCTCCAGCCTGCTCCACTGGTTTATTTGTCTGTTTTGATGCCAGTACCATATTGTTTGGGTTACTACAGCTCTGTTGTATAATTTGAAGTCAGGTAAGGCGATTCCTTCAGTTGTTTATTTTTTTGTTTTTGCTCAGGATGGCTTTGGCTATTCTGGGTCTTTTGCAGTTCCATATAAATTTTAGGATTACTTTTTATATTTTCTGTGAAGAATATCATTGGTATTCTGATGAGGATTGCACTGAATCTGTAGATTGTTTTGGGTAGTACAGAAATTTTAACAATATCGATTCTTTTAATCCATGAACATAGAATATTTCTCCATTTTTCTGTGTTCTCTTCAAGTTCTTTCAACAATGTTTTATAGTTTTTATTGTAGAGACTGTTCACTTTTTTGGTTAAGTTTATTCCTAAGTATTTTATTTTATTGTAGCTATTATAACTGGGATTACTTACGTGGTTTCTTTTTCAGATTGTTTACTGTTGGCATGTAGAAATGCTACTGATTTTTGTATGTTGATTTTGTATCCTGCAACTTTACTGAATTTGTTTATCAGTTCTAATAGTTTTTTGTAGGTCATATGTGTCTAGGAATTTATCCATTCCTTCTAGGTTTTCTAATTTAGTGGCATATAGTTGCTCACAGTAGTCTCTAATGATACTTTGGATTTCTACAGTATCAGCTGTAATGTCTTTCTCATCTCTGATTTTATTTATTTTGGTCTTCTCTCTTCTATTCTTAGTCTGGCTAAAGGTGTGTGTGTTTTATGTATCTTTTCAAAAAACAATTTTTTGTTTTGTTGATCTTTTGTATTTTTTTTCAATTTTATCTATTTATTCTCTGATCTTATTTCTTTTCTTCTGCTGATTTTGGATTTGGTTTGCTCTTGTTTTTCTAGTTCTTTGAGATGTATCATTAGGTTGTTCATTTGAAGCTTTTGTATTTTTTTGATGTAGGCACTTATTGCTATAAACTCTCCTCTTATTAATGTTATTGCTGTATCCTATAAGTTTTGATACGTTTGAGAAATTTTTAAATTTCCTTCTTAATCTCTTCATTGACCCACTGGTCATTCAGGAGCATATTGTTTAATTTCCATGTGTTATATATTTTCCATTGTTCCTCTTGTTATTGATTTCTAGTTTTATTCCATTGTGGTCAGAGAAATACTTGGTATGATTTCAATTTTTAAAAATTTTTTAAAGACTTGTTTTTAACCTACATATGGTCTATCCTTGAGAATGATCTATGAGCCAAGGAGAAGAATGTATTCTGCAGCTATAGGATGATGCATTCTGTAAATATCTGTTAGGTCCATTTGGTATATAGTGCAGATTAAGTCCAATGTTTTTTGTTGATTTTCTGCCTGGATGCTCTGTCCAGTGCTGAAAGTGGTATTGAGGTCTCCAACAATTATTGTATTGGGATCTCTCTCTCTCTTTAGCTCTGATAATATGTGTCTTATATATCTGGGTATTCCAGTGTTGGGTGCATATATATTTAGAATTGTTATATCTCCTTGCTGAATTGACCACTTTATCATTATATAATACCTTCTTTGCCTCTTTTTACAGTTTGTGTCCTGAAATCTATTTTATCTGATAGAAGTATAGCTATTCCTGCTCTTTTTTGGTTTCCATTTGCATAGAATTATCTTTTTCCATCTTTTTATTTTCAGTCTGTGTGTCTTTATAATAAGTAAAGTGGGTTTCTTGAAGACAACATAGAGTTGGGTCTTTTTTTTTTTTTCTTTATCCATTCAGCCACTCCATGTCTTTTGATTTATCCATTCACATTCAATGTTATTATTGATAGTTAAGGACTTAACTATTGTCCTGTTGTTATTTGATTTCTTGTTTTGTGGTCCTCTCTTTCTTCCTTCCCGTCTTCATTTGTTAAAAGTGATTTTCTCCGGTAGTATGTTTTAATTTTTTGCTTTTTAATTTTTGTGTGTCTGTTGTAGGTTTTTTGATTTGAGGTTACCCTGAGACTTACAAAAACCATTTTATAACCAATTATTTTAAACATATGATGACTCTGCTTACAAACATGCAAAGAGAAATCTAACAGAAATTCTAAACTTTAACTCCACCCTCGCTTTTTTAACTTTTTGTTGTTTCCATCTATATCTTTTTTATATTATCTATCTCTCAAAAAGTTGTACTAGTTATTTTTGATGGGTTTGTCTTTTAGTCTTTCTACTCAAGCTGGAAGTGATTTATACAACACAATTACAGCAATCGAGTATTCTATATTTGTGGACTTACTGTTACCAGTGTACCTTCGAATGATTTCTTACTGTTCATTGATGTCCTTTTCTTTTCTATTGAAAATCTCCATTTCTTGTAGGACAGATGTGGTGTTGATGAAATTCCCCAGTTTTTGTTTGTCTGGGAAAGTCTTTATTTCTCCTTCATGTTTGAAGGACACTTTTGCAGGATATAATATTCTAGGGATAAGGTTTTTTTCCCTCAGCACTTTGAATATGTCATGCCACTCTCTCCTGGCCTGCAAGATTTTCAGTGAGAAGTCTGCTACTAGACAGAGTAGAGCTCCTTTATTTGTTATTATTTTTTTCTTTTTTCTTGCTGCCCTTAGGACCTTTTCTTTATCCATGACCTTTGGGAGCTTGATTATTAAATGTCTTGAGGTAGTCTTGTTGGGGTTAAATCTGCTTGGTGTACTTAGCCATTCTCATACCTGAATATTGGTATCTTTCTCTAGGTTTGGAATGTTCTCTGTTACTATTTGTTTGAATAAACTTTCCACTCCAATCTCTCTCTCTCTATCTCCTCTTTAAGGCCAATAACTCTTAGATTTGTCCTTTGGAGGCTATTTTCTAGATCTTGTAGTGTGCTTCATTCTTTTATCTCTTCTAACTGTGTATTTTCAAATAGCCTATCTTTAAGCTCACTAATTCTTTCTTCTGCTTGGTCAATTCCGCTGTTGAAAGACTCTGATTCATTTCTCAGTTTGTCTATTGAATTCTTCAGCTCCAGAATTTTTGCTTGATTTCTTACAATTATTTCATCTCTTTGTTCAATTTCTCTGATAGGCTTCTGAATTCCTTCTCTGTATCATCTTGAAGTTCACTGGGCTTCTTCAGGACACTTATTTTGAATTCTTTGCTTGAAATGTCACATATCTCCATCACTCCAGGATTGGTTACTGGTATCTTATTTAGTTTGTTTGGTGAGTTCATGTTTTCCTGGATGTTCTTGATATTTGTGGATGTTTGTCAATGTCTGGGCATTGAAGAGTTAGGTATTTATTTTAATATTCACAGTGTGGGCTTGTTTGAACCCATCCTTCTTGAGAAGGCTTTTCAGATATTCAAAGAGAATTGAGTGTTGTGATCTAAGTCTTTGGTAACTGCAGCTGTATCAGCATTGGGGTGCCCCAAGCCCAGTAATGCTGTGACTCTTGCAGACTCCTTGTCGCACTGCCTTGGTGAACTTGGGTAAGATACAGGAGAATTCCCTGGAGTACCAGGCAAAGTCTCTCACTCTCTTCCCTCACTCCCTGGCTGGGCTGCCGGAGTAGGAGAAGGAGTGAGGTGGGTACTCCCTTGTGTCCACGACCACCAGGTCACACCTGAAACCAGCCCAGTATCACCCAAAGCCTGTGGTAACTATTGCCTGGCTATCTCTGATGTTTATTCAAAGCCCAAGGGCTCTTTAGTGAGCAAATAGTGAATTCTGCCAGGATTGAGTTCTTCTTCTTAGGGCAGTGTGTTTCCTTTTGGCCCAGGATGGGTCTAGAAATGCTGTCTAGGAACTGAGGCCTGGAAACAGAGGCTTCAGTAGTCTGCTTGGCACTTTATTTTACTGTGGCTGAGCTGGTACTCAAGTTGTGAAACAAAGTCCTCTGAACTCTTCCCTTTTTTTTCCCCAAGCAAAAGAAGATCTGCCCTGACCTGGAACTGGGATATGGGTGACACAGACACTGGGTTGGCCACCACTGATGGTGTCTCACTGTGTCATGTGTATCACAAGACCACTGGCTGTGAACCAGCACAGACACAAGAACTGTAGCCTTTGTGGTCTGACTGCCTTATCAATTCATTCCAGGCCCCAGGCTGCTTTTTGTCAGCCAGTGGTGGGGCTAGCTGGAAGCTGGGTTTGGGGGTGGAGGATTTCCTCTAGCCGGGCTGGTCTAAATGCTTCTTCCGTGGGCACAGGCAACCCTGTGCTGTGTTTCCCTATGACAGGGCAGGCCTGAGTGCCAATGCAAAGTCTCACAATCACTTCACTTTCCCTCCTCCAGGCACACAGATTCTTTCTTCACTTGGTGTGATGGCGCATACTTCTGGGAGATGAGGGAGAGGTAGACATGCGAGATTGTCTTTTCTGCCCTTTTGTGTGCCTCTTTCTTTGATATAATGTTAACATCAGGTACTGCGATCGCTCACCTGATTTTGGGTTTTGTTGAAGGTGCTTCCTTGCATGGATATTTGTTGAATTTGGTGTTCATGTGGAGGGACAATTGCTGAAGTTTTCTATTTGGCCATCTTGCTCTGCCCCTTCTCCATGTTGTTTTGATTTCTACAGCTTTGTAATATATTCTAAATTGGGTAGTGTCATGCATCTGGCTTTGTTCTTTCTGCTCAAGATCACTTTGGCTATTTAGGGTCCATATATGAATTTTATGATATTGCTTATTTCTGCAAAAAAGTCATTATAATTTTTGGGAAAACGGAGTCTTGCCATGTTGCCCAGGCTGGTCTTGAACTCCTGGGTTCAAGCAATCCTCTTGCCTCTGCCTCCCCAGTAGTTGGTACTACAGATGTGTACAACCATGTGAGGATCCACTGGAATTTTGACAAGGCTTAGCCTGAATCTGGAGAACACTTTGGGTATTTAAAAAATATTAATTCTTATCCATGAACATGAGATATTTTTCCATTTATTTGTGTTGTCTTCAACTTCTTTTATCAGTGTTTTATAGTTTTCAGTACACAGATCTTTTACCTACTTGGTTAAATTTATGCCTAAGTATTGTATTTTTTTTTATAGCCATTGTGAATGAGATGCTTTCTTGATTTTTTTTCTTGGATAGCTGTGTATAGAAATGCTACTTATTTTTTGAATGTTTATTTTGTATCCCACAACTTTTCTGAATTAATTTATTAGTTTTAACAGTTTCATTTGGTGGAATCATTAGGGTTTTCTACATGCAAGATCATGTTGTCAGCAAACACAGCAAATTTCACTTCTTCCATTTCCATTGGGATGACTTTTGTTTCTTTTGCCTAATTGTTCTGGATAGGACTTCCAGTACTATGCTGAATAGAGGTGGTAAGAGTGGGCATCTTTGTCTTATTCCTGACCTTAGAAGAAAATCATACAACTTTTCTCCATTGTGTATGATGTTAGCTGTGGGCTTGACATATCCATATGTTTTATAGGTCATTTCCTTCATATCTACTTTGTTGAAATTTTTATCATGAAATGATGTTGAATTTTTTCAAGTGCTTTTTCTGCATTTATTGAGATAATCATGTGGTTTGTATCCTTAATTCTGTTAACTGGTATATCACTTTTATTGATTTGCATATGTTGAACCATCCTTACATCCTAGGCATAAATCCCAGGTGATTATGGTGAATGATCCTTTTCACTTGCTGTTGAATTTAGTTTGCTAGTATTTTGATAAGAATTTTTACATCTAAGTTCATCAGGGATATTGACTTGTAACTTCCTTTTCTTGTAGATTCTTTGCCCTGTTTTGGTATCAGGAATTATTTGGCTTGGCATCATCTGAATGAGTTTAGAAATATTCCCCCGCCCCCGCCCCAGCCGCCTTTTCAATTTTTCAAAGAATTTGAGAAGGATTGGTTTAGTTCTTTATATATCTGGTAGAATTCAGCAATAAAGCCATTGGGACCTGGGCTTTTTTTTGATGGGAGACTTTTTTATTATTAATCTCCTTACTTATTATTGGTCTTTTCAGATTTTTCCTTCTTCTTTTTTGTTTTAATAGAGACAGAGTCTCGCTTTGCCACCCTGGCTGGAATTCTTGGGCTGAAGCAATCCTCCTGCCTCAGGCTCCTGAGTAGCTAGGATTACAGGTGCTAGCTACTGTACCCAGCTAATTTTTTTGTTTTAGAGACGGGGTCTTGCTATGTTGCCCAGGATGGTATCAAACTCCTGGGCTCAAGTGATCCTACTGCCTTGGCCTTCCGATGTGCTAGGATAACAGGTGTGAGCCATTACACCTGGCCAAGATAACCAAATATTTTTTTCAAGAGACAAGGTTTGCTATGTTGTCTAGGTTGGATTTGAACTCTTTGAAGATTCGCCCAAGCAATTTTCCCACATCAACCTCCCAGGTAGCTGGGATTAGAGGCATATGCCACTGCACTTGGCTCAGATTTTCTATTTCTTCATGGCTTAGTCTTAGTAGGTTGTATATTTCTAGATATTTATACATTTCTTATAGGCTATCCAATTTGTTGGCATATAATTGTTCATAGTAGTTTCTTATAATCCTTTGTATTTCTGTGATAACAGTTGTAATGTTACCTCTTTGAGATTTCACTTTTTATTTCTTAGTCTAGGTAAAGGTTTATTAATTTTATCTTTTCAAAAAACTATTAGTTTTGTTATCTTTTCTATTGTTTTTATAGACTGTATTTCAATTTATTTCTGCTCTGATCTTGATTATATCTTTCCTTCTGCTAACTTTGGGCTTCGTTTGTTTTTCTTTTTCTAGTTTCTTGAGGTATAATGTTAAGTTTCTTTATTTGAGATCTTCCTTCTTTTTTGATTTAGGCTTTCGTTGCTAAACTTCCTTCTTGAACTGCTTTTGATGCATCCCTTATCTTTTGTTATGTTGTGTGCCCATTTTCATTTGTCTCAAGATATTTTTTAATTTCCCTTTTAATTTTTTCTCTTGATTCACTGGTTGTTTAATAGCATATTGTTTAATTTCCACACATATGTGACTTTTCCAGTTCTCCTTCTATTATTGATTTCTAGTTTTATATCACTCTGGTCTAAAAAGATATTCAATACGATTTCAGTCTTTTAAAATTTATTAAGATTTGTTTTGTGGCCTAACATATCATCTATCCTGGAGAATATTCTGTCTGCACTTAAGAAGAATGTGTTTTCTGTTGCTGTTGTATGGAATGTTATGTATACATCTGTTAGGTCAATTGGTCTGAAGTGTTCGATGATATTTTAATTTAAATAAGCTTTCTGCCCCTTCCTCTTCTCCTTATATGGACCTCCTATTCTGCAAATGTGGAGATTAATGGTGTTCCAGAGATCTCATAGGCTTTCTTCAGTCCTTTTCATTTTTTTTTCCCTCTGACTGGATGATTTCAAATGATATGTCTTCAAGTTCACTTACTCTTTCTTCTGTTTGATCTATTCTGCAGTTGAAGCTCTCTATTGCAATTTTTAGTTCAATCATTATATTCTTAAGCTCTAAAATTTTTGTTTGTTTTCAATCTCTTTGCTTAGCTTCTCACTTTGTTCTTGTATTGTATTCCTGATTTTATTAAATTGTTTGTGTTCTCTTGTAATTGCTGAGACTCTTTATAATAATTTTTGGAATTCTTTGTCAGGCACTTTGTATATCTCCAATTATTTGGGGTCAGTTACTGGAATTTATTGTGTTCCTTTGGTGGTATCATATTTCCCTGACTCTTCATAATCCTTGCATTCTTATTCTTTTTTTTGTTTTGTTTAGTTTTTGTTTTTGAGATAGGGTCTTGCTCTTGCTCAGGCTCGTATAATCCTTGTATTCTTGTGAAGGGTGAAGGTGTCTGTGCATTTGAAGAAGGAGTCACCTCTTTCAGACTTTATGAACTGGCTTTGGTAAAGAAATATCTTCACCTGTGGGGATGGGGAGGAAGGGAGGAACTCTGGGGCATGCTGTGGTACTGGGTCTAGCGGCACAAAGAACCAAGTATGGTGGTGTGTGGTTACTTGAGGTTTGGGGGTGGAGGAGACCGGGTCTCGTCAATTCAGGCAGTTGGAGCCTGTGACATCAGCACCTGCCTAGCCCTTGGTAGCAAGAGCAGTGGGAGGTCTGCAAAGACTGTTACGGGTACTGGGGTCCTCTGCTGTGTCTCTCTGTCAAATGGCAATGGATGAGAGGGCTGGTAGCAATGTGTGTACATCCTCCAATGTGGAGGCTGGCTACAAACACATCTGTGTCAGCAGATGCCAACTGCAGGCTCATGCACTGGGGAGAGGGCTGGGGACAGAAGCAGGGAATGAGGCTGACTAAGGGAGCACACATGGCAGTAGGGACTGGCAGCTTGCATGTGCACAACTGCAGGAGCTACGTGGGGCTAGGTGACAGGAAGTAGGTTGTCTGTGTGTATGTAGGCAGCTATGGGGCTATCTGTGGCTGCAAGCACTGTGGTGAGGGCAGGAGCTGAAGGGTAGGACCAGCTGCTTATGCATGAACAACCGTGGGACCCGGGGCTGGCAGCATGCAGTAGCCTAGCCTCAGATACATGTGGTGGTGGAGTTGGAGCCTGAGGTGGGGGGCCTAAGGGGTGTTTGCAGACACATGTGTGGTCACTGTGCTGTGTCCTTGGACCAAAGCATCCACAGAGTCAGCAACTGGGGTGCCACTGGGGAGAACGGGTGGTGGCTTAGGGTGCCACTGGGGAGAGTGGGTGGTGGCTTAGGCACTTGGAGAATGCAAAGCCTGCTGAGGCAGCACTTTGAACTCAGGCATCAGCAGCTCAGGTGACTTTGCAGGAAGGAAGGAGAAGAGTGGTGGGTCAAGTACCCAGAGACTGCCAAGGGTGCTGGGCTGGATTCCCAGGCAAAAATTATCATAGCAGTAGTAGTTTTGCAGCTCTGGGTCTTTACTCATTTTTGAATTGGGTTGTTTGGTTTTATGTTATAGAGTTTTAGGAGTTCTCTACATATTATATATGATTTACAAATATTTTCTCCCATTCTGTGGATTGCCTTTTTACTCTATTGATAGTGGGTTTTGATGCACAAAATTTTTAATACTCAAGAAGTCCAGTTTCCTTATTTTTTCTTTTGTTGCCTGTGCCATTAGCATCATACCTAAGAAATCATTGCCAAATCAACTATTGTAAAATTTTTGTCCTATGTTTTCTTTTTCTAACAGTTGTATTGTTTTAGGTCTTAAAGTTAGGTCTTTGAGTTCATTTTTGTATATGATGTTAGGTAAAGGTCCAATTTCATTCTTTTGCACATGGACAATCCAGTTTTCCCAGCACCATTTGTTGAAAAGGCTTTCCTTTCTTCTATTGAAAGGTCTTGGTACCCTATTCAAAAGTCTTTTGAACATACATGCCAGGGTTTATTTCTGAATTATCTATACTATTCCATTGGTCCATGTCTGTCTTTATGCTAGTATTGTACTGTTTTGATTACTATAGCTCTGCAGTAAGTTTTGAAATCAGGAAATATGAGTCCACCAGCTTTGTTCTTCTTTATCAGGATTGTTTTGGCTATTCAAGGTCCTTTGAGATTCCATATGAATTTAGTATGAATTTTTTGATATCTTCAAAAAACATCAATGGGATTTTGATAGGGATGGCAATGAATCTGTGGATTGCTTTGGGTAGTATGGACATTGTGACAATATTAAGTCTTTTAACCCATGTACATGAAATGTGTTTCCTTGTATTTATATCTGCTTTAATTTCTTTCAGCAATGTAGTTTTCATAGTATAGGTCTTTCACTTCTTTGGTTAAGTTAATTCTTAAGCACTTTATTCTTTTTGATACTATTGTAAATGGAACTGTTTTCATAATTTTCTATTCAGATTGTTTTTACTGTATAGAAATGCTATTGAGCTTTGTATGTTGACTTTATTTTATTCTGCCACTTTGATGAATTCATTCTTTAGTTCTAATAGTTTTGTTAAGTGGAATCTTTAGAGTTTTCTACATATAAAATTACATAATCTGTTAACAGAGATAATTTTACTTCTTCCTTTCTCATTTGGAGCCTTTTATTTCTTCTTCTTGCCTAATTTGTTCTGTCTAGAACTTCTAGTACTATGTTGAATAGAAATAGTGAAAGGGGGCATCCTTGCCTTGTTCCTGATCTTAGTGAAAGAGCTTTAATCTTTCATCATTGAGTATGGGGTTTGCTGTGGATTTTTTATATATGGCCTTTATTATACTGAGGTAGTTTCCTTCTATTCCTGGTTTGTTGAGTGCTTTCATCACAAATAGGTGTTGAATTTTGTCAAATGCTTTTCTGCATCAATTTAGATGATCAAGTGGTTTTTTTCCCTTCACTTTGTTTATAATTATTACATTATATTGTGTATTACATTAAGGATCTCATTATCTCTTGCTTGAGCTAGTACTATAGAGTCATACCTGATTTCCCAATCTCCAATATTGCTTCCCTTAAATCTATCCTCTGCACAGTAGTTAGAGTGCTCTTCTCCAAAATGTATATTTTGGGGAAAAAAAATCACCCCACTTAAAATCTTTTATTGCTCCCCAGAGTTCAAGTTCTCCGTGTGACATACAAGACTTATTTACTTTTGCCTCATCTATTAGCTTCCTTTTTCTCCCACTTTATTCTGTACTAATATCAAACTGCACTTGTTCCCCCCCCTCCCATACTACATCAGATCATGCTGTTTCCCTTGAATGGAACATAATTCTGATGATTCTTTATTCAGCTGTGACTCATTCTCTGTAAGTCAATTTGGATGTCAACTCTTCAAGTCTTCATTTTCTTTTTCTTTAAAAAATATTCATTCACAAATATAAACTCTGTGTCTGCTACATGCCAGACACAACACTAGGTATTAGGGTACAAAGGTGGATAAGGCAAACAAGGCTCTTGCCCACAAACATTCTTTATAGTTACACTGCCCCTTATATCTGTGCTCCCCTAGCATCTCATGCTTGCCTCAATTTTCTCATTAATCATACAACAGGAAATTATCAGTTTAACCTCATCTGACCAGCACATAGTGAGCATTCAATAAACATTTCCTTAACCACAGTTATAAACCAATGCTTTTAACGTTGACTACATTTGAAAAAAAATTTTTTTGTTATTTTTGGGTTAACCTTTCTCCTTCTCCAGTATCAACTGAGAATTAAACAATTTTCAAGGAGCCAGGGTCCACAGGGCCCCCACACTGTGTGACCCAAGCAGCTGAGGAAAGATTGGTACCTAGCTAGGTACACAGGGATATGGGAAAATCACTAACAGGGGGCTCAGGACCAAGGCGTGGATGGGAAGGAAAGAGAATATATTAAATTATTATAAAGAAAATGTGTTTGTAGGATCAAGTGGATGATGTAAGAATCAAAATTTCCCCAGCTAAAGGACATATAACTATAATCCAAAAAATCTAAAACTTGAATTTAACTACTGGTCCTTCCTAACTAAAGCTTTAAGAAAGTCAATATAAAAAAATTTTAAATTTTTAAAAATAAATAAATAAAAGTCAATAGCAAAATGGTGATTGTCTTGAAATACGTGAAGTCATGTAGAAGGGTAGAACCAGAAGAAAGCAGTGGAACCACTGGGTGGAAGTTATAAGTACATATATTGTATTTACATATATATTACATATATAATGCAATATAAGGAAGATATCAACAGAAAGAGCTGCACAACAATGAAACTGGTTGTCACATGAGGGCCAAACCCTGTCATTGGAAATATTTTGGGGAGATTCTTATATAAGACAGTGAGCTCTTTCAGCATAGGGACTATGGCCCTAAGGTTAGGCACCTAGATACATTAAATAAAAGTTTAAATGAATGAGATTTGAATGGACAAAAGAGGGGTGGATGAAAGTGTAGGTTGGGCCAAATGATCTCAAAAATCCCTTCCAGCTTTGTATTTCTATAATAACATAAAAACTAAGCTACAGCTTCTTTCCCATTTCTCACCATCCTCCTAGAGGAGGTAGTATTTACAAATTATCGAAAGAAGGAAAAATATGAGCTCATTCCAGATAGTGAGATTTTTAAGGAATTACTTTTAAAGAATTACTAAGGTTATAACTGTTATAGTTTGGCTAGGACTCCTAACCTCACTCTTCCCTTTTCTCTAATTAACATAAGAGAGTGCGAGCTTCACAAACACTGCTTCTCTCTGTATGGAACTGACTTCTCTCTGCTGATGTGACCATCCAAATAACATATATAATGGTGAGGGTTAGAGAAGAGAATAAATAAGTCAGGAAGTTACTTATAATATCTCAGGGCATAGCATAATTAAAAATTTTTGTTTGAGCTAATTGGGAACCTTTAATATTAGTTATCCATTGAAGAGTTTGGAGCATGACCTACTATAGCCATTAAAAAGACTCAAGCGCTATAAACAAATATTTCACTAAACTATTTCTGGCAATTTCTGCCAAAGAGTGAAACTTATTCTCATTTTTCTTTCACAAGGACTAGTAAGATAAAGTACTGGAAAAAATGGTGTGGTCTCTTTTAAGAAATTAACAGTTTTGGAGGCCGAAGTATAGTATAGTACAATATAGTGCAGTAATATCTGTACTAGGAGAAAAGGTTTCCTTCTCCTTTTCTAAAAAATGTTAAAAACCAGAGTGGCAAATTATCATTTTCATGGGATGGTCAAAGACTAGAACTATTTATGCAGCTTCACTTCTCTTCACATATTTAAGTGATATAGATATATATTCAGAAGATGGCTAGAGAAGTCCTGTGGCAGCCTCCAGAGTGGATGTCCAAAATTATATAGTCAGTTTAAATAAAAATGAGCAACCATATTTTATATAGAATGTAAGTGGGAAAAGGTTTTATTAGACTAGCCCAAGCTTTTAAATACCTGAGTCATGCTCTATCCTAAAAAAATACTAGTTTAAATAAAGTTTTTCTGTGCTATTTAGTTATGACCTCTGCTGAATAACACTTTTTGAATCATGGTGATGACTTCTCCTAGCACATAGCAAGAGCTCAATAATTATTTCCTAAATGAATAAATTGTAACATCCAAATTCTTTCTTATTTCCTTATGACCATGGTCAGAGTTGAGCATGGTAGTGCTATTTGTAGCCATAGGAGAGAATTAAAATATTGCCTTTAACATTCTTCAGGCCCACATAGATACAAATAGGCAGAACATATACACAAACATGTTCAATCTTTACTTCCCCATCTCTTTGTTTCTACAGTATCCTTGTGTGCACTGCTATCAATTCATTTTTTACATTATGCCGTCATTATTTTACTATCTATCACCCTTGACTCTGAGCACTTTGGTATAGGTACAGTGTTATTCATCTTTATTATCTAATATCAAGCAGTGTCTGGGTCATAGAAGGTGCTCTCAGCTCAATGAGTTAAAGAACCTCCAGGATCAATCCTAATAAATGTAGTCAAATACATAGTCATATAACCACATAGCAGCAAAGAAAATCCCTTTGTTAACCTGACAGTTCTAAGTAAAAATCATCTCAACCAATCTGCCTGAATTCTGTTGGCTGAAACATGAAACTACCAGAACAAGAAGGAGTACATTAGTAATAACCTAGCATGGAAAGTTTCTGCCTTCAAGAATTTACTGAGACTTTATTCATGCTACATTAATTTTATCTATTCATTGCTGTGGCAGATAAAAAAGAATGGGAAGTGGGCAGGCTGAGTGGAGGATAGGCCTTCTGTTCAATAAAAAACTAGCAACAAGGCTTACTTCTTCTGACTGCTCCCGAGTCTGTGCAGGTGAAGATCTTCTTCCCACTGTAAGTCGATGGCAAGGATAAGAGAGCCCTGATTCAGCAAGACACATCTGCAAAAAGTAGAATCCACCACTTGTAAATAAAATGTAGCCATGTTTCACAAAAAGATTTTACTTTTTGAACATTTTCTATTATTTCTGAAGCTAGATTAGAAAGCTCACTTTAGTAGCCTAGGTATTACATTACCAGGAAGTCTTTGAAAAATCTGAAAATTTTCCACACATGAGATGTTATAGTAGTTAAGGCTAATTCTTATTAGACTTAGTAATAGACTGTGGCTCCAGGAAATGGTAATAAGCAAAAAATAAGGCAAATCATACACACTTTTCCCCCTAGTATGTGCCTGATTAGTAAAATACCTCATTTCCTAACTCCCTATGCAATAAGGGTAGTAAAACAAAATTGTAGGAGAGACACAGAATCAAAAAATTCCAGAAGACATTTATATACCAAAAATATAACAAAATATAAATTTAGGTTTTACCTAAAATAATCTCTCAGAAAAGAAGAAGCTGCCTTATATTTGAGCATTTACAAAAGTTCTCCTATTACAGGGTACTTCCTCAAATACTTTATTTTCAATACACTGGGAAAGACAAATTAGCTTGAAATAACCACAGTCAATGAAGATTTAGTTGCTTATGGAGTTCACCTGTCAGAATTGGTTAATAAAGAAGACAAGGATATTTACTATCAATTTCATGATTATTCCTAGAGGTATGATCTCACAATTATATATAAGTGTTGAAAGCCCATATAAACAAGCTTTTAAAAGATACTTTGAATAATGTCTTAGGAAGACGATAAATATACATCTACAGGACAAATGCGGAAAAAAAAAAACAAACCCACCACTGTTCTAATGATACCTAAATAGGAACAGTATTAGATTAGTAGCTTCCCTATAGGATAGGGATAATAATGTTGAGCTAACATGGGTAAAGCAAAGAGAAAATGTCTAGCACACAGTAGATGCTCAACAAACATTAACTTTCTATTTTTCTGTGAATAAGTACTTATGGTTTGGTATAAAATGTTCAATGAGAGCATGATATGCTGATTCAATATGGTGCTGAATCTCAAATAACTTAAAGAGGATAGACTCTAAAAAATGTGACTCTAGTGATAATTATGCTTATATATATAAAAAATACATATAGAATTTGAATAAAATTATTTCATGAAATGTGAGGGTAGACAAAAGCAGTATTTATAAATTAACATTATTTTATATAAGTATATAAGTTAACATTAAGTATGTCCAATTAAATGAAGTAACTTGATAAGCAATTATTATACTATACATAACAAAGTTTATAAACTGCCCAAAGAATACCTTTTTTAAAATAAGGGATTGTCTTACAGTATTTTTATTTGTAAGATAAGGCCACATTTTTAAGCATAAATAGCTACAGTACGCAAGAATTCAATCTGATTGTTCTTGTCAACTGTCAATGGTTGAAATGTAAGGATGGCAAATCATTTTTAAATTAGACATGAAGAAATATGACCAAAATCATAAATTTGATGTTAAAAAGTAATCCAAGGAAAAGGCAGGTACTTAATAAATTCTTGTTGATTGCTAAAAGAACTCTTTCTATTTAGTAACAGGAGACAGCTGAATGTAGCATGGACTTTCAAAGTCAGTGTCCTGAGTTCAAATTCACTTCTACTATTCATTTTCAATCAATATTTTACATCTCAAACCTAAGTTTCCTCTTCTATAAAAATTGATATTACCTTTCCTAACAGGCTTTCTGTGAGGATGGCTTGAAAGAGAATACACTTGCCACACAGTATATATTCTTTTAGTGACTGAATACTGTTAAAGTCCATTTGAAGTTTTCTCTTTTCTTCTGACAGAAGGTATTTACTATTAGGAACATATTAACTATGCCAATGCTTCTCAAAGTGTGATCTACAGACAAAGGGTTTTTGAGACACTTTCAGGAGTTCCACAAGTCAAAATTATTTCATAATAATATTAATACTTAGATGGTATTTGATTTTTTTCACCATATTTAACTGTACAAATTCATTTATTTCATAGGGAATGGAGGCCCAAGGAGGATCAGAATCCCCCAGACATATCTGTTGAATATCAAAAGGCTGAGAATCCCATGATGAATTCCACACAAAAGCACTAGTCCTAGTCCCTCCAGGTTTCTTGAAACCTCAAGCAGATCATGGTAAGATGCACCCAAAATTCCAGGACTCACTGGATGAATGTTTGCCTCACTTGTGAGTACAGGGGTTTCTTCTTTCTTAACTGACATAGTATGGTTTGATGTTCCTGGCGACAAACTTGGCTGAATTTGTTGTTGTTGCTGCTGCTGCTTCTTTCATTTAACATGCTGGTTCTTAAACCAAGTCTTTATTACTGATTCATCAAGGTGGAGCCCTGAAGCCAATTCCTCTATAGTAACCCAGTTTGGGTGCATGGTCTTTTTGAATTCTTTCAATACTGAGTTGTTCCAGACTAAAGTTTGTGTGGAGCCAATGAGTATTCTTTGGCTTTGCCGACTTGATAGTAGACATGATATCCCTTAGAAGTGCAGAACTCTTGAGCTTACTCTATGTCTTTTCACTGTATTTTTATACTGATTTTAAAAAGCAATGGTGGGCAAATCTGCTGGTACCTTAGCATGAATCAGGGTAGTGGCATCGAACTGTGCTAAAATCTCCAGTGCCATTTATTCACTATAAAACTAACAGTTTCACTTAAAAATGCCCCTGTTGAATCAGTAAAAATTATTAATTTTAATTATATTTTGTCTCTTGAGTACAGGTCTTTTAATATTCTATATGACAAATGGGAAGTATATATAAAACATTCATTCTTCATACCAAAGTATGATATGTTGAGGGAAAAGCAATTGTGTTTGAGTTGTGTGCTGAACCAGCCACTCTACTCATGGAACACCCTTACTACTTAAATTACTGGCAGACAAACTGGTTATTTGGATTTGGGTACAGTTGAGTATCCCTTATCCAAAATTCTTAGGACCAGAAGTGTTTTGGATTTTGAATTTTTTTCGGATTTTGAATATCTGCATCATATATACTTAACAGATAGCATCCCAAATCCTAAAATTTGAAATCTCACTGGTGCTCAAAAAGTTTTTGAATTTTCAGATTAGGTATATCCAACCTGTCTCTGGCAAGCTTTTTCTCCAAAATGAATGGAGTGAGCCTACTACTTCACGGAACAGGTCTGACAGTATTAATTGCTAATGATAAAATTTGAGTTTTCAAGTAAAAATTAAAAATTTAAAAAACTATCAGCCATCATGAGCTTGAAAGCTTCTCAATGCTTAAAGATTTTTCTGATGAGATTGGTGGTGATATTAACAAATGCAATGTTTTGATATAATATAATGAAATGTGTCAACATCTAGAAAATCTGTATAACTTACAGATCAATATTCTTCCAATGAACAGTGAATGCATAACGTTATAAAATTATGCATGAGTGAAAGTTCTATTCAAAGTGTGAGGCAAACCAATGGATCTTACTATAACAAAGTACAAAATGTAATATGGCTTCAGATTCTGCATTGAAACTAACTTTTAGGAAACTACTACTTGTCAAGTTCTACTTTAGTATTAAAGAAGAAAGATTCTTCCTTTTTCCAACTACAAATCTGTGTGAGGCCAGATTTCTTCATATACTTCAACCAAAACAATATATAATAACAGGTTGAATGCAGAAGAAAGATATTAGAGTCCAATTGTCTTCCATTAAGCCAAACATTAAAGAGATTTGCAAAAGCATAAAAACAATGTTACTCTATTATTCACTAAATTTTTAGCAAATATAAATACTTCTCATAAAAATGCTGTTTATATTAACATGTAATGGTTTTATTATCTTAATTAAATATTTATTTTTTCTCAATATTAATTTTCACAATGGTGAATGTCAGTGACTATATTCTTTGAGGTCTTTGATGATTTCTTTATAGGTGAAAGGGATCCTGAGACCAAAAAGCTGTGACCTGCTAAACCACACAATGTGTACAGATGCAACTAATTTCCATGAATAATAATAATATTTGAAAGAACAGAGAAGCCAGAAAAGCACTTTCTTCTGTGAAATATTAGAATCTTTTCAATGATGTTTCCTCATATAATTAACAAAGCATACAATGTTTTCTTTATAAACATATTAAAATAAAATATTAAGACAATATGCAAAAGAAAACTAAATCATCATGACTGATCACTTGCTATATCTGACAAGTTGTTAATATTATTATTTTAAGCTTGGCCGTTGGTGTTTACAAGGCCCTTCTTAATACTGCTTTCATTAAAAATATAAATTAGTCCTTCAAAGTATTTTTTATTTTGTTGCCAAATTTTAACTCTCTCCCAAATACATGTTTGCAGTCTGTCTTTCTTCCTAATTATTAACGACAGAGACTAAGACCTTTTAAGAGTACTAGACTGGAATTTAGAAGATCTGAGTTATGGGATCTTGAGTCAGTCACCAGGAACCTTAATATCTCCTTCTGTAAAACATGAAGGCAACTTACCAAATGATCTCTCAGATTCCTTCTAGCTCTAATGGGCTATGATCTTAACATGTCAACAAGGTGATACATACAGTTAAGTCAATGGCAGGCTCCTTGTCCTGCATGTGACAGAGAGTAATATAACTGAACAAATCTGAAACCATAGCTTTACTATTTGTATCTCTTTTTTTCAATCAGCTAGTAAAATATGATTCCCTTGTGTTTTAAAAACAACATTAATACAAGAAAATTTTTTAAAAACCTTATCTCAAGCTTGTCAACATTCTAACAAGGCACCAGCATAATTAACTGCATCCAGGTTTGGGAATGCTAATGGGTACTACCATTGAATAAAATCATTGCAATACGTAATATGAAGATATAAATGTATGTATTAACAGCATTGAGTATTGCTTTATTGAAGTATAGTAGGCTTTTAACAGACCACATATTTGTATACAATTTGATAAATTCTGACATATGTATATATATACACCCATGTAACCACTTGGTATTTTTAAAAATATTTAATAATAATTATTAAGAGCCTAATATGTATTGTTATTACACAAAGTGCTTTATATCCATTACCCCATTTAATTCTCACAATAACCCTGCCAGGTAAGTATTATAATCTACATTTTAAAGATGAGGTTACTAAACCTCACATAGATTAGAAGCTTGCCCAAGGTCACACAGGTACTGAGTGGTGAGCCAAAATTAAAACTCAGGCACTTTTATCTTATAACCATTTAAAAAGAATTTAACCAAATAACTACTAAGGCTCTAATACATCTTGTCTTATGGTCTGATAAACAATAATTACTTTCTTTGGCTTAATTAAAATAGCTACTCCTGGAAGCCATCAATTTGTCAGGCAATATATAGTAAGTCCTTAACATATGTTTATCATGAATGACAACTCTGCAAATTAAAGATTATCATGATTGTATAGACCACAAAACAGGCTTAGGGAGGTAGAGTAACTTGTCCAAGTCAAATTAGCTACTAATTGGCAAACCAAGTTTAACTCCAAAGGCCATGGAGTTTTCTATTACATCATATTTCCAACGCAAAGCCTTTGAGGAGTAATAAGGAGCCTTGAAGGTGACTGCCAGAATATCCCTTTTAAATTTTCAGATGCTCACTGTTCAGCTAAACAGATTACTAAGGTAGTTTTAAACCAAACTGAGTCATGAGGCTAAAATTTCATTTACTGCCAACCAAAGGGCAAATCAAAAATCTACCTTTATTCACAATCCAAGCTTTTTTCCCCCTTTTACCTACTTTCCTCTTTTTTTTTTTTAAGTCACTTATGTGCTGGAAAAGTCACACAGAGCTTAATTTGTGGCAGGTTGAAGCAAGCTTATTAAGAATGCTAGTTACCAAGTGTACATCCACTTGTCTGGACTAGCCCACTGCCACATTCTTGTAGCAGGGTTAAACAGCAGTTTAGTCACTTCACAAAAAAGCACACTGTTAAAAAGGAAGTGACTAATAATATTCTGGAACAAATGGAATATTAAAAGAGATCTGCAGGTCAAGATCAATTATCTACAAAACTCCTGTGTAAAAAGCTCAAAAAATTGTCTCTTCCGCCTGGCCTTGCTGTGTTATAGTCCTCAATTAATTTGGCAAGTTGGTATGGTTTAATGAAATAAATACAAACAGTAACACATTTGGAGGCTTTTTGCTATATACATAAAGACAAATGCTACCATGTAAGCAAGCAGAGTTGGAAGACACAGGGATGGCTGCTTAGATGGCTTCATTTTAGACTTAGGATGCTAGAGTCTGAAGGCTCCTCAGAATTCATCAATTGCTAGTATCCCAACCAGGAGACCACAAATCCTGAAGCCTTGGCTGAGTCAAGTGCTGCTGCCACACCCTCCCCTGCCAATCATCCCCTGCCCCATTCCAAACTAGTAATGAGAATTTACAGAGAGAAGATACCAGCAGCCTACTCTTAAACTTCTCCTATGAGTAGTCCCACGATCCCCAAGAGATTCCAAATGAAAGACAGTTTCTTCTCACAAGATCTACTCTAATTCTCCCACTTAGCAGGGAAAGAAATTTAGGTGTGGGGAGGTAAAGTTGTTTGCCCCAAATTTCATGTCTGTTTAATGATAACACAATCATCTTCTCTTGACTCTTAATCTTGGTCTTTCTACTAAATAACCTTAACTATGTTTTTATAAAGATGTTATATTAAAGTTAGTTGCAAAATACCAGTAAGTATCTTGGTTTAATTACCTCAACTTTTCTTTAAAAAATTTTTTTTGGAAATATGTATGAAAATAATTTACAATGCTCCTGGATTGCTTTTTTGGTTTGTTTCTTCCTTTTAATCTGGTGAGATTCTCAAAATCAAGGAGAATCACCTGATGCTACTTTTCTACATTATGATTGCCCACCTTTATGCTTCCCCAAACTGGTCAAACATTATTTTGAGTTTTTCTATTAAAAAGAGGTTGTTCAACACAATTTTTTTTCTACTGCCATCTCAGCCCCTAAAACCAGATTTATTACATAAGGAGATAAAGCATTGCTCACTGCAACAGAATTAGTAAAATTTCTAAACAGATATACTTTTATTAACTAAATACACAGACATCACAATATTCTTGGATTTTATTATTTTTAGATTTTAGTGAATACACTAGAAGAGGTTCTCAAGTACTTCAGAACATTAGAATCCTTCTGAAGAGCATTAAGTTATACAACAAGAATTATAGCCACTTTAGATCAATGTAACACTGTCTAGTGGCATAGTCTCTTTCATACCTATTTAGAGAGAATGTTCAGGTTTACCTACATATTAATAAAAATACTACCCTCAGGCAGGTGGGCAAGATGTTACCTGTAAGGCAACTATAAACCAAAGCTATTTCAATTGAATCAAAAGTTCTGTTTAAATAAAGTCAACTCTTTTGCACAGAGGCCAATGAGCCATGCTGTGCATTAAAATGGTTCTTATTTCTCAGTTCCCCTCTCTACTGCTTTACGTCATTTAATTGCTTATGAGCACCCTCTATTGGAGGGCAGAAGAAGGAAAATAACATATTACATGTATTGCCTCTAATCAATAAGACAGGTGAGGGGAAAAAGATCCGGAACACATGCAGATTTCGCTTTAACTCTGCCCTTCTTCCCCAAATTATTTGATAATTTACAGCTAGTTGCTGAATAAGTTATACTAACCATATAGTTACTCAGAGTCTATAACTTAATCATTCAATAAACATTCATTGAGTTCTTATCGTATGTCAGGCCCTTGGATCCAGATAACCTGGCCTTGGATCCTGGCTTCGATATTTAATGTCATTTCCCAGGGAAGTTGCTTGACTCATAAGACCTCTGTTTCTTCATCTGAAAAATGTGAAAAATATCTACGTCGACAGTAATAAAAAGATGGTAAGTACCTAGCAGGGTGGACTTAATTTTCTAACTTTAAATAAAAACCATGAAACACTTCATCTTTGGCTCCTTGCCAGAAAGCAGGATTATCATATAGGTGTTTTTTCAGTTTCAATGCCCAATTATTTCTGACTTTAAGAGTCTAAATCTAGATGACAGTATTAGTATCATTTAAGTGTTCTATACCATCTGTCAAGTACATTTAACTTTATTAGTGTTTTGAAACATACACAGAGCAACCAAATATTAATATATTACTCAATCTTTTCTATACCAAAGACATCCAAAAGATGTTGACCAATATTTAATAAAATTGTCTTCTTAATTGAACAAAGTAAGTTTAAATTATTTAAGGGTGTCTTGTCTCTTCCTACATAATATTCTTGTCAGTGCAACCCTGTGGAGCATATGTTTGCTTAGAATCATTGTAGGTCTGAGAGCTTCTAAGGGCCCATCTCTAACATCAGTCACTATCTGCTTATGACTGGGATTTTCAAAAGCATATTTTACAAACTGATGTTCAAAAATGGAACTTGCTACAGGTTTCTCATGAAATTTCTGTGAGATGAATTTAACCAAAATTGAGAGGCAGCTAGGAGGGGCAAAGGAAAGGGGTGTCCCTCCCTGACTGCTGTAGCGGCTTTGGGAGACCAATTATGCTTACTGAGAACATTCAGCTACTCAGCTTAAATATATTTAACCAGGCTGTAAGCCATGTTTTTTTTCTTCTGTCACCACCATTAAAGCAAAGCAAGTATTGCTCTTTTATGTCTTTAGGCTGCATGGTGCCCTTTTATGCTCCTTTCTCCTATCAGTGCTGCCTGTGATGTGATTCCATCTATGTAAAAACATTGGTGGGCTAATACATGAAAAGAATACTGTATATAGATCAATGGACCTGCGTTAAAATCCTAAAGCTGCCTCTTATTCATTGTGTGACCTTGATCAACTCTCTTCTCTCAGTTTTATCCCCTGTAAAATGAAAAAATTGGGCTACATGATTTCCAAGTTCTTTTCTCTCACCTGGAACAATTTTTTCAGTTCAAGTTTAAAGCCATACCCAGCCCATCTTTTCAGCTATTACCTCCCACTATTTTTGTATACTGTATACTGTACTGTACTATATTTCTGTTTGCTCACTGATATAAAAATGTGTCTTGCACTTGCCTACTCCTAGGCTTCTGCTCATTTTATTATTCTTGCCTAGGTTTCCCTCACCGTTCTTTTCCACCTGTCCACTTCAAAGGTATGTGAGGATCATGAGAAAATGTAAGTGAACACTTCTTAAAAACTCATCTCAATCTCTTCCTGAAAGCCTTTTAACAACCTCCCCAATCTCAAAATTTTTGTCCCTAAAACACTTGGTGTCTTTTGGTAGTCAATCATACCCAGTGACATTTAGACAAATCTTCCAGAAAATAAGCACTTTTGTTCAGCTAGCTTCTAAGGGAAGGACCAGAATCCCAGGTAGGAGCTAAGTAGCCAGAGGCAGTGGGAATGTCATAGGCAGAGGTCCAGAAGCTGGACCCAAGAGAGGGGAAAGCCAAATTCCTAGACATCAAAACTCTGTCATCCTACATTTGTGGAATTCTGCCCAGGCCATAGCCCTGTATGATATTTCTGTTCACTGGAGAATAGGTAATCCTAAGAGTAACACTGCACTTAGCATTCAGTGAGTGTAGTGGATCAGGGGATCTGCTGTTCTAGGAGGGGAGAGGAAAAGGTGGTGTACTACTGAAGAAGGAGGAATCTACTCCAAAATGTATCCCCATGTTTCCCAAATCATTTGTACCTGTGACAGAAAAGTGTCTGAAAAAACATGTGCCATTCTAAGGCAATTTCTTTGGTAAGAAGACATCACTACACTTCCTTGGAGAGGTGTAAAAGTAGAGCAATTATGAACTTGGACTTCAGAGCCACACACGGTTAAGGTTTGAAATCCTGGTTTTGCCAATAATAGCTGTTTGACTTTGGACAACTCTCCTATCTTCTTAGTGCCTCAATTTCCTCCTCTGTAAAGTTTTCTAATGTATCTATATCTGTCTATCTAGCTAGCTACCTATGTATGCTTGGTGATATAAATTTTGCTGTCTAATCCTGAGGGAACGGACAGATAGTACACAACTTGTTTTAAGTAGACTATAAAATACTATTATTCATGCACTTAACTAATAGTTACTGAGCAACCATAATGTGCCAAGAACTCAGCTGAGTGTTAGGGATACAACCAAAAGTGAACAATTTCTGCTTTAATAAAGCTAATGGTTTTCTAAGCTATGTAGATTTGTGAATAAAGTATAGGCCATGCTAGTTCTATTTTATACTGCTATGCCTTATCCTTATTATCCCCTTAGTGAGAATGAACCTGCCATAGTTTGCCACACTAGCATTCCACAGACAAGAAAAATAAGATTCATATTTTTACCCAAGATCACAGAGCTAATAAATAGCAAAACAGAGTTAGAACTAACTTGACTCCTAACTTTTAAAAATGACATCACCTCCACTTGGAAGGTGAACCAACCTGGCTAGCTTCTTAACCCTCTAATTTTGGGGGTGCAGGAACATGATAAAGCTGAATTATGGGGAAAAAAAGGTTAAGTCATTAGATTACCCAAAATATATAACTATATTTTAAGGCAATATAAGAATGATGAAAAGATAAAGAGAACAACTTATGTTGCAAAATCTCATCTGTTTTTTGCACAGTTAGCTTTCATAGACAGGAAATTAGTAAAGAGAAATTTCACTTTAACTTCTCTACACTTGTCAGGTCAAACAAACCTAATCATCGTGTCATTTGAATTATTTTGTTAAATAAATTAAAGTATACTTTAAAAATACAGCTGTCAAAGAAGATAACAATGGATTGTGCTTAAAGAAGAGATTGAAAAAGATTTCTCAAATCTTCCCCGATTTCTACTCCACTTAAATATGGCATTTGTATTATATGATGGCTTGTGGGTCATTCAGCTTATTCACATATATGTGTTATCCTGTTTCATATGAGTCAGTTCAATACACTGAACATCTCTCAAAGTAATTGAAAACCAAACTTTCAAATATTTTTCTAATTGGGAAAGTATCTTTTCCCAGAAGAGAATATAATTTTTTATACACTATTTGAGATTTCATAGCATAAAGGCTTAGCAAAACAAGAAGCATGGAAAAAAAGTTTTCTCTTACCAAACTACTTAAAACAAATACCAAAAAAAAAACTATGTGATAAAATAAAAATAAAAGTATGTTTTCAAAAAATTTCTATTTAATGTTAATTGTTCTATGAAAATATCGCTTGAAAATATTCAGAAGTTTATGTTAAATGGGTGAAAAATCTATCTTGGATGCAGTGTGTTCAGGTTATAAAAGCATCAGTGCTTATTTTATCTCCCCACAAAGTGTTGCTGAGATAATTACTGCTGACAGCTTTATTCAAGGTTCATTTCACTTTTTCTGCTATTTTTCTCTGGTTAGAAGTTCAACAGAGCCCATGGGAAGCCACACCCCTCACACCTGTTAGGCTTCTTCATGTTACTAAGGGCCAGTATGGACATGTCACTTCAAATTAGTATTGTACCAGGGCGCTAACTGTGACAATTACTTATCACAGGTTTAACTTAAAAAAAAAAAGTTTCTAATTCAACCACAAAACAGTGTCACAAAATGTAATTTAAACCTGTAAAAGCAGGTTGCATAAAAAACATTCAGAGAGCCACAAAATTGGTTCCCAGGGTTGAGCTTTGTGCATTATCTGAATTATGCAGGAATGCTATACAAGTGAACATTTCCTTTAAAACAAACAAAAACAAAAACAAAACCAAAAAGGTAAGCAAGGCAGAGCCAACAATTTACCCTACCAGCCAGCAATGGTGATGAGCGGGCCTCTTTAAGTTTTCTTCAGTGTGCTTGAATATTTGGTTCATTTTGCTAATTCCTTTGTGCTAAGTAACTAAATAATGAAATTTCCAGTTAAAGCAAAGCAGCTACTTCTAGACTTACCAAAGAAAAGATACTATTTTATACTAGGTAGGACAGAAACATTCTCTTCTATTATTTGTTTTTTTCTACTTGTAAACCAGAAAATTATCATTAGAGAGGGTAAATATTAACACAAAAAGAAAACTTCATATTCTTAAATGTGTTTCAAGCTAGTTATTATGAGCTTCTCTGTTTCAAGTGCAAAATAATCTCAAAATCATGCCACCTCTGAAAGACCTAGGATGGCTGAAGGTGGTTAATACGGACTGCTGTGAGGCTAATTGTGGATCTTGAGTTAATTACTTTCTGCTGATAGGGGATCTAAAAAATAAATAAAATGGTCTTTTACTCCGTTTTTACTTCAATTTAAACTCAGGAAATATGGAATGACAATGGCTAAGCTCTGGATACTTAATTATTTGCTGCTGTTCTTTAGATGAGGACCCAGAAAGCTGGGAAGTATATCCACATCATAATCAATGTTAACGTCCCTTAGCAAAACAATAGTGAATGGATCTGTATCTGCCACAATGTGCAGAATTTGATTCACGAATGCCGAGTGTTCATTACCTGATCAGAGTAAACAGGAATTCAGTGCTGTTTCTCTCTCTCTCTTTCGCACGCGCGCGCGAGCGCACACACACACACACACACACACACACGCTGGAGGACATAAGCCAGAGCTCATGGAGACTGGTTTTGAAACAGAATCTTAAAGTATTAAACACTCATGAAAAGCAAAGGACAAAATAATGACACCGAGCAGGAAATTCAACAGAAGAAATTAATTGCGTGTTTGCAGAAAATCACACCCACTGGTGAATGAAAATAGTTTGATGTTAATCTTGGTATGGCAACATAATTTCAGTATCTTAACAGTTTGACAAATTTTAAAACCATTATACTCATGAAAGATACATTGGAAATGTAGAATTTTTCTCAAGATATTTTTATTTTCTTAACACTTAGAAAGTCACTTATTAACAAAAGCCTATCAAGTCACCATAAGAAATACTGATTATAAGAGTCCAGGATCTTATCAAAACAAGCCCTTTGCCTCATTCTACAATCACAACATATTCACAAAGAATCAAAACCAAATCTTCAGTTACAAAGGTGCTTTTACCTCAAGCTGGTTCCTCATTTTAAGTTTGATAAAGAGGTTCTGTTAGGAGAAAAATTTTATTATTTTAGAGAGCTACTGTATTAACCAGTGGTGATTTCAGTTTATCATAACCATAGAACCTCCAAATATGCAAGGATACATATCTCAAGCCTGTTTTGTATGCATGAAGAGTACCAACCAGCCATTTGGCACATGTCTAGTCAATAGCGAGATGCCATTTACCCCACAACACTGTGGAACTCTTTGGATAGCAAATATAGGAGCTCTGGATAGTTTTCCAGCAGCATCTAATTCCTTGGCAAAACTCAGGCAGTTATGCTAACAACTTTGGTCTCAGCACATGGACATAGTGCTGCTGGGCACCCTGTCCTGGCTTTTTCTCCTAGGAGAAATGGAACTCGAATTAACTATACCAAGTTAGGCACACCAGCATAAATGAGTACTGCCTAGAAAAAAGAAAAAAATAATTTCACCTTGCTGGTTAATCCTTGCTGGTCTATCCTAGCCAAGTGATTTTTTTCCTTCTGCTCAACTACTATAACCCATATTGTGAACCTCTGAAATTTTTCATTTGTGATTTAAAAGAACCACAACTTTAGCTGTGTTTGTGTTTAGGTGACTCTAAGGTCCTTGAGGACACAGCCTGGACCTTACATTCTCATTTTTAGCTGCCACAGGGTTTAGCAGATTGCTTTGCATAGGCTAGTCACACAATAAATGTCTATTGCTTTAATTTAAATGGGTACTGTCCCTATTTTCCTTATCAAGATAAAATACAAAAGACTTGTAATTTTCTAGTGAAATTATTAATATAATCTACCTAGTCCTACAACTCCAAACCTGGAAACCACTCCAAAGTGAGATAAATACTAAAAACTATCATTAGAGTTTAAATAACTATCTGATTGACTTCTGAGCCTGAGTAAAAAGTACAGGATTCAAAAGTATTCTGACATGAGATGGCATGTTACATTTAATTCAATAGTCACTAATGATTTGAAACCACTAATCAAAATAAGCAAAATACAGACCACTCAAATTCCACATCAATATAATTTGTGCATCTTCATTTTTTGATAAAGGCATACTAGTTTTATTTCATATTTAATGTTTTGGTATAATTATCTTTGCATGCTAAAATATTTCATCTCTGTGGACTTCATGGGAATTAAAATAATCTAAATGTCATTTCAACTCTATTTTGTAAGATATGATGGCTCCTGAATTTATGAGGAAGTATAATGTAGCTAATAAAAACATTTTCTGATTGGCATAGAAACCATCTAACAATGTATATTAAACATAAAACTATGCCTACACACTTTAAATGTCTCACATAAGAATAATGCATTTGACATTATTATACTATTAATTATACTTTTTAGGACTCCCACTCAAGTAAATACAAAAACCAATAAGTAATCACTCTCTATACATGTGTATATGTTTACTGACTGGTTCACTGATTCTTGTACACAGATACACATACCCAACCAGAATAATCTTTTACATTAAAAATTAAAACAAAAAGCAAAATCAGAAAATCCGCATATCTAATAATCTTTTAAAAAGTAATTTTGACACATGGTAAAATAATCATCTATTCCCAAGTCAAGCATGTCTTCTGTGGGCAGACTCATATCTGCAGCATTTCTTTATGCCAATACCAAAAATTTAATATAAAATGAAAGCTGTTAAGTGTTCACTCAAAACAGGCAGAAATCATTTTTGTGTACTAATTATAAGCCTATTTTTTCAAAAAAACTAGTCTAAACTATAACTGAATAAACTACTAGAATTAAAGGGGAAAAAAAGAATGTTTAATGTGAGTATAACAAAAACTAAAAACTGAAAAATATTTTCCAGAGACTGGCATAAATCATTTTATATTTATTTTGGTCAACACATAGTAATACCAGAAACCTTCCTTCAAAAATAAAATAAAATGCAATCTCTCAGCAAAATGAGAGAAAGAGATGACTTGAAAATTAATCTAAGATTTATTTTTTAAAAGATTTTAGTATAGTTATTCAGGGGTCTTATATTATTTGAAATTTACTTATTTTAATTGATTAATTTCATTTGCTAAAGAATTATGCATTAGATTTGTATGGAATCAGAGAATTTAGAGTTACGGGAAACCTTGGACTTGGGAGTGTGGAGGATGGTGAAGAGGAACAGAGAGGATTCCAATATTTATTAGAATATTTATTATGATCTGCTGTCTGAGTGGGATGTTCCTGGGGATATTGTGAGAAGGCGGGAAATCTGGCTTCCTGGAGGAGCCCTTGGTAGTATGGCTGTGCATATCTGGGGGCAGCAGTGGGCACAATTGAGCACAAATGGGAGGCAGCCTGGGGTTTCTTCTAGATTCTACCTTCATCTGCCAAATCCTCCTCTAGGATCTGGTTCCTCCCTCATTCTCTTGGACTTGGTACTCTCATACTGTACCCTAGTCTCTGCCCACTAGGGTTCATTAATATTAATATCATAATGCCTTCTTCTATGATCACAACATATTCATACAGAGAATCAAGACCAAATCTTCAATTGCAAAAGTTCTTTTACCTCAAGCTTACCTGTCTTAACAACACTAATACAAAGAATCTACTATTAGAGCATGAATTTGACCCAACACAACTCTTCACACCTTAAAATCTGGCCATTCTTCATTTCTTCTGCTTACTCTTCTGTCTAAAGTGAGTGGCTCGAGGGCAGGTAAAGTACAAAATGGTGAGGAACATAGGTAGAGGTATAGGTCAGATCATGAAGGGTCAAATACACCCCATGAAGGAACTTAGATATTATCTCGTAAGCAATGGGAAACCACTGAGAGATTTGACCCTGTTCTCATTAGCTCCTAACTTTACTGAATCTTACCTGTATTAAGCCTTATCTCTTCAGAGCCTCAAATATCAACTAGCTCAATAAATGTACTATGCTTGAACCAGCCCATATCAAGTAAAGAACACTTCAAGACTTTGCTAGATTATATTCATTCACTGAAACTGTGGAATTTGGGAGACAATATTCCATTTTGACTGTAGTTTGGGAATTTCCAGAAATTTTGGCTCAGGTTAAAAAATTCCTCATAGATCAAAGCACAAATGGTACTGTGTGCTGGTGTAGCCAACGAGAAAGGCCATGTAGTTCTGTGGGAGGCAGTCTGGTAGACAAGTCAGAAATGCCTGGTTCTAGTTCAGACACATGTTGGTTTTTTTTTTGCTTTAAATATTTCTTTGGGGAAGAGGACACCACACTTCTACACAATGAAGAGAAACATTTTTAGAGTCCAGCAGTCTTTTATTAGTTTCATCTCCTATGCCATGAATTCATAGGGAATAGGTTCCAGCAGCTCAAGGTCCTTTCTCTTGTTTCTCACAAACTGTGCTATGCCTATTATGCCATGAATTCATAGGGAACAGGTTCCAGCAGCTTGGGCTCCTTTCCATTGGTTCTCACAAAGTGTGCTTCTCTGGGTGGAGCAGGCTGGCACTTCAGTTGAACCCAGGTACCTTTCTCTTTGGCTTCCTTCTTTTTCTGATCATTTTCCTTCATACATTTCAGGAAGCTATCTCTGCTCTTAGAGTGCTTAATATGCTCCCTACACACTTAATCCTCTTAGCAAGAAACTTGCCCTTAACTTGTTTCTTTATCAATTCCAACAGCATGCCGGGTAACATTGTAGACTCTTCCAGTTTTGCCATGGTAACATTTGTAGGGCATGTCTTATTGAACAGTACCCATTCCCTTGATGTCTACACTACCATCTTTCTTGTAGAGTCACATGTATGTGGCCAAAGGAACAACACCATGTTTTCTAAAAGGCCTAGAGAACATGTATCAGGTGCCTCTCCTCCTTCCCTTTGTGTTTGTCATTCTTCCAGAACTACTGGAAGATGGCAGCTCCAGACGAAAAGAAGCAGACACAACTTTCAAACTTTGTAGTGTTCTTGTCAAAGTCATTTGCCTCTCTGAACCTCAGTTTCCTTATTTGTAAAAAAATAAAATAAAAAAAGAAAACAACAACAAAAAAAGCCAAAACCAATAACTCTTCTAATTAAACAGATTATAAAAAAAATAAGTTAGTCTATGTAAAAGGACTTTAAAGCTGAAAAACAGAGGGTTAGGGCTTCAACATATGAAAAACAAAACCAAAATAGAAAGACCGATGATTGGTTTTAGTTCTCCCACATTTACTAGGCTTATCCTACACAATAAATAACATTATCATATCTTTAACTTCTCATATGTATTCACTTTGTGTGACTTATATTTATTTTGTGTGACCCCAAAGTAAAATCCAAGTGCCATATAGTAGATGTGCAATAAAAACATGTCAACTTCATCCAAAGTGAAATGTGATTTAATTCCCTCTTTATACAGCACCAGAATCCTACAGCTGACCTTACTCTTAACAACAATAATACAAGGAATCCACATTTACAGCATGAATTTGACCCCATATAGCTTTTTACACCTTAAAATTTGGCCATTTCTCATTTCTTCTGGTCACTCTTCTCCTCTAATCATCCCACCAATAAATATTAAATTTCTGCTATGTACCTAAGGATAGAGAGATAAAAAGAATTGTATCCCTGCCTTTGAGAGGTTCACAAATAGTGAATGGATTTATACACAAGAAGTGTAAATAACTAATTTTACCAATGTGGTAAGTCCCATAATAGATGTTTGGGGGCGAAGATGAGGAAATGTTTAATTTTTGCCTGAAGATGTCAAGGGAAATGTCACAAAGGATTGCCAGCTAGGTCTTAAAACAATGATTTGATTAAGGAGTAGGCCAGAGGAGTGTATGCACCTTTGAAGAGAAAGAAATTAAAATGAGCAATGGCAAAAAAGAAGACAACACATCTATGAAACAAGTAGTTCAGAGTGGTTGGAGGACAGGTAAAGCACAAAATAGTGAGGAACACAGGTAGAAGGTAAGGCATACGTCAAATCATGAAGTATCAAATATGCCCCATTAAGGAGATTAGACATTATTCTGTAGGCAACAAGAAGCCACTGAGAGATCTGAAGCAAGTAACATGATGGAAATGCATTTAACAAAGATAACTCACACTCCAGAAGTTCTGGAAAATGTAGTGGGGGAAGCAAAAGAGGCAGACCTGAAACAGGGAAATCAGGAGAAAATGAGGAGAGGTGGAACTATGGCAAGAATGGTAAAACTACAAGGGAGATGGATCAATGGACCAAAGGATGAGAACTGAAACCACAATAATTTTTGCCATTTGTTTACATAATTCCAAGATCATAATGAAATTAAAGAATTATAATCTTCAGTAGCAAGAATCTATCTGCTTGGGTATAATGATACCATTTCCTTAGTGTGTTATATTTTGAGGTGTTTGCACATATATCATCTTATTTGAACGTAAAACAATGTTCCATAGTTGTAAGAATGGGAAACTGAGGGTTAGAGAGCTTTATTTATTTAAACAATATCGACCTCCTACTGTCTGAAGGTTTTAGGTATGCCATGGTAAACACAAATAAATATTTTCCTTTGTGGAACTTACAAAAAGTGGGAAATAATCACTTGAATAAAATATAAAATCACAACTGTGGTAAATATAATGAAAGAACAGCTTCACAAAGAAATGGTTAAGTGGGAAGAATGAGTTTGAGTTGGAAGAATAAGAATTATACAGGAGATCATCAGGGAGGAGGAAAGGCCCAGTGATGGTATATTGGAAGAACTCTTAGGAGACCCGCACAGCTAGAGAACAGAAAATAAGAGGCAGTAAAATATAACACTAAAGAAGTAAGAATTAAACCATGCAGTGCCTGGTTGGTCATGTTAAGGAGTTTGGGGTTTATTTGGGAAGATTTAAGCAGGAAGACTACTTCAGTAGATTTATATCTTTTGGAAAAAGGATTATTCTGATGCAGTATGGAGAGGTGATAGAAGGGAAGAAAGAGTGGATACAGGAGCCCAGTTTGGAGTCTTTGGCAATAAACTGTCCAGATTCAAGAAGTTGTTAGCTTATATTAGGGTAGTGGCATTGGAAATGGACAGAAGTGAATGAATGGGAGATATGTAGGAGCTGACAGGAATTGATGATTATTTGGATAAAGTCAGCAAGAGAGACAGATATCAAGAATAACTCCTGTCTGGCTTATGGAACTAGATGGATGATGTCATTTATGGAATTAGAAAACATCAGAAGAGGATCAGGAATGGCCAGGGAAGAACTCAAAGCAATTTTGGATGTATTGAATTTAAAGTCCTTTGGGACAATAAGAAGGTTCTTCATGGGAAGACGAGGCTAGAAGTAGAAATCTGTTAGTCATCATCCCATGGGTGATAATTTAAACTATAGATGTGGTAAAGAATACCTAGGGAGAACATACTAAGTGAGACAAAATGAGTACATGGAACTTATTCTTAAAGAAGTCCTATGTTTAATGACTGGGTAAAGGAAGATGAACTTGCAAAAGAGACAGAAAAGGAAGGAGCACCAGAGAGGCAGGGGAGAAACCGGGGAGTAAGGTGTCCTGGGTGTCTGTTTCTTCCTCTTTAAGATGAAGTGGATCTCCAGTAGTCCCCCCTTATACATGGTTTCAGTTACCTGCAGTCAACTGTGGTCCAAAAATGTTTATTTCTGGAATTTTCCATTTAATATTAATTCATGAGCTTTAAATAGTGTGCTGTTCTGAGTGGTGTGATGAAATCTTGCATCATCTTGATCCATCCTTTGGACATGAATCATCGCTTTGTCCAGTGTATCCATACTGTATACACTACTGCCTGTTAGTCACTTAAGTAGCCATTATCAGATTGACTGTGGAGTTATCACACAGTTATCACACAGTGCTTGTGTTCAAGCCACCCTTACTTTACTTAATAATGGCCCTAAAGCTCAAGAGTAGTGATGCTGGCAATTCAGATACGCTAAAGTGAAGCCATAAAGTGCTTCCTTTAAGTGAACAGGAGAAATTTCTCAACTTAAGGAAAGAAAAAAAATCGTTTGGTGAGGTTGCTAAGATCGACAATAAGAACTTATCTTCTATCTATGAAATTGTATGTCAAGAAGGAAAAATAAATTTGTGCTGGTTTTGCTGTCAGATCTCAAACTATTAATATAAAAGTTACAACTATGGTGTGTGTGATAAGTGCTTAGTTAAGATGGAAAAGGCATTAAATTTGTGGGTGGAAGACATGAACAGAAAACATGTTCCAATTGGGGGCAATGTGTTGTGCCAGAAAGCACTGAGATCTCCTGAAACAAGTGTTTTATTTTATTATTAAAAATCTCCGGAGGCCGGGCACAGTGGCTCACATCTATAATCCTAACACTTTGGGAGACCAAGACAGGATGATCGCTTAAAGCCAGGAGTTCAAGATAAGCCTGAGCAAGAGTGAGACCCTGTCTCTACAAAAAATAAAAAAATTAGCTGGGTGTGGTGGCATTCAGTCCCAGCTACCTTGAGTCTAGGAGTTTGAGGTTGCAGTGAGCTATGATGATGTCACTGCACTCTAGTCTGGGTGACAGAGCAAGACCTTGTCTCAAAAAATAAAAAAAAAAAATCTCCATGAGGCTGAAGTGGGAGGATCACTTGAGGCCAGGAGTTTTAGACCAGCCTGGGTAACATAGCAAGACCCTGTCTCTTAAGGGGAAAAAAAAATTAGCCAGGCGTGGTAGCATGCACAGCTGTAGTCCTAGCTAGCTACTCAGGAGGCTGAGGTAGGAAGATCGCTTCAGCCCCGGCATCTGAGGCTGCAGTGAAGTATGATTGTGCCATCGCACTCTAGCCTGGGTGAGAGAGCAAGAACCCTGTTTCTAAAAATAAATAAATAAAAATAAAATGATTGTTCTGTTTTATCATTATTGTAATAAATCTCTTACTGCACCTAATTTATAAATTAAACTTTACCATGGATGTGTATATATAGGAAAAACATAGTATACATAGCGGTTGGTGGTTTCAGGCATCCACCAGGGGTCTTGAAACATATCACCTGAGGATAAGGGGGGACCACTGGACATCAAAGTAGAGGACTGATGATTAAGTGAACCATAAGAAGTAAGGGATGCAATGAACACCATGGGGTAACACAGTGTTAATAAAGGTCTATCATTTGAAAATGTCATATTTGTTTGTCACTCGTCTAAAGATTGCCCTTTTTTATCTGAATTACAAATATTTGAGAGTTGAGTTTACATCTGTTCTAAATGAGACTGAAAGGTTACAAACAAGTAACACAAATCAGATCTCCAGCTTTTCAACTGCACACCTAATTCGAGATAACTGATTAGCTTGTGTTAGGCCAAATTGTTTTCCTGAACCCTCATTCCTGTGCTATACATGCTTGTTCATTAAGTATGGTTCAGCTGCAATTTGCATCTGTTCTTTTTCATCTCTTCAGATTCTCAAGTTACTTCTCTATTTAATTCATTCTACTTGTGTTTCTTGTTTAACTGTGACTTACATTTAAATTTTAGGGTAAGATATTTAAGTGTTTCACATCTCCCATCAGATTTGCATGGTTCAATTTGGGTTAGTGTCCCTGATTTTTCTTGGTGGTTGGTTTTTTATTTGTTTGTTTTGCCTTTGTCAACAGCATCAACTACACAGACAGTAGTTTCCAGTTCTCAAGGTTTCCCATACTTATCCATTGTTAGTAGGGTTCTCCTTCCAGAATTAAGACTATTAACTCTCCTAGCTCCAAGAGCCTAGGGAAAAAATAATGTCTTCTTATGACTTCTATGACCTTTTCAGGTAAGATTCAATTTTCTCCAGTTATTTCTTGAACTGTTCTCCTTCTCCTGTTTTTCTCCATCATCAAAGGTATTTTCTTCTGAATTTGAAGTATTTCATATAAACTGCTATTTATAAAGTACCCATTTTTAATTATTCCACTGCTGAGAATAGTGAAAAGAAATTGTAAATACTCTTACCAAGAAAGTGTCCAGATAAAACTATCTGCCTTTAAACAACAAAATGTTAAAGTAATAGTTTTAAATGAGAAACTGACACAGAGAAATGAAAGATAACTTCTAAAATTTGAGATGGAACAGCTAGCAGCATTCACAAGCAATTTAGAAGTCAGGTACATTTACTTATTAAACAAGTAGTGAACTATATTGCCACTAATAGCATAGAATGTCCAAATTAACTTGTTACATATGATTGAAGAACATGTTTTGGTTCTTTAAAGTTTTATTTGTAGTATCACTCATGTATCTTCTAACCTGTCATAATTAATTCAGTCCCCTTGCACTTTGAAATCTCCACAATAATAAGAACTTTATCAGGCTGGTGTTGGTATGAAGTGGCACAGCAAACCAAAATCCCACTGGGAGCAGTTCACAGACTTCTCTTCTAAGCAGCAAAAAGCTGTTATCATTTTCTGAATTACAGGAACTATAAAAGGACACTCTACTCAAGCTGCCGCTGAATGTCACCTGAAAAGCAATCACAAAAGGGCTCTGTCTTGGCTTATCTCTGAGCTCTGTCACTAAGGCAACCAGCAGGGAATAAGTATCTGTGGGTCTATGAATTTCAGAATCCCATAAAAGCCAGGGCTAAAAAGGCATGTGCAGCCTCTCAGAGATTGACTGCATTAATACATTAGCAAATACTGTGAAACACTGGATAAATGTCAGCAATTATGGAAAAAGCGTCTAATAACGATATTCGTTGCCTGTCAAACCCCAGTGAGGTTTGATATGTAACTGCCACTCAAAGCTGTCTGTAATTTTATCTCTTTTATACATCTGAATCCACAGCATTCAAATTTGTACTTTGAAAGTAATAAACTGTAAAGCAGTTCATTCCATGTTGATCACAACTGTCAACAAACATACAATAAAAGAACAAAAAGACTTTCATTGGCTCTGGGAACAATCAGTACCAACAATCTCTAGTAGATATTTATTTTTTAAAAACTATATATATTCACATGTAGAATGTCATGACGTGGAGCAACAATTGATTTGACTGTCGATTAAGTCACCTTGAGCTTAAAAGGTTGCTTACCATACATGAATGTTCATTCATATCCTTCTTTTTGGGTTAGAAAATTTATAAGAATTCATAGCCAATTAGATACAGTTGTGAACAACCTCTTTTTTGTGCACATCAAAAAATGCCAGGGAATCTATTAGCTCCAAACAGGCTATAATGTTATCTTCATGTTCTTTCTCAAATACAGAATTACAGGCAATTGATTATATATAAAACCCAAGGGTCTAAAAACACAACTTAATAAGCTGGGACTACTAGTCTTTGGGTTCATATTTCTATTGCTCAAGAAAATAACTTATTAAGAAATCTTATCACATATGTTACAGCTGTTCAAATGAAACAGACAGCATGTTAACTTGCAAACACAAATGCCAGAGATTAAGTAATGCACATATGTATTATAAACAACCTTCCATTTCTCAGTTATAGAACAGGGTCAAGTATAAGGGTTCCAACAAGACCTTTCTCAGTAACAGAGGAAATTAGCCTGGTTTCTTGAGAAAGAGCAGGGTTGTCTCTGGAGAAAGCAGTAACATGTATTGGAGTGATGGGCTAGCAATTATTTATTGTAATTCAGAGCCAATCACTTACTTTTCAGTAGCATATTTAATATTAAGGAAAGAAACATTTACTATTTATTTTGTGCCAGAGGCTATGCTGGGCACTTACAAAGATCTGCTCTCTGCCCTCAAGGAGTTCATAGTCTCATAAAAGGAAAGTTATTACAAGTACTCTTCTTACAAACTAGCTAGAAGGGAAAAGGTGGTTTGAAGTAACCTTTAGGAAAATTGAGGAGAATAGATAGTAACTGTATTGTACTGTACATTATTCTATCAAAAAATACTTATAACCTACTACTTGGCTCAAATGACATCGTGTACATGATATATGTTTTGTAAACTGCAAATCACTATATAAATGTCTCTTCGTACTCACCTATCACTATGTTAAGTAACTTTGAGTACCAAAATAGTGTTACTGCTCATTCTTTGCCATATTAATAATATGCTATTCAAGAACACATATAAACCAAAGTGTCATGGTGAAAATTTGACATTCACTTATATTCAGAGACACAAGTGCTAACCTAACAAAGGAAAATTTTTGCTTCTCTGTTTCAGCCTTTTTTTAAAATTTTTTTTAAATTTCAGCATATTATGGAGGTACAAATGTTTAGGTTACGTATATTGCCTTTGCCCCACTTGAGTCAGAGCTGCAAGTGTGTCCATCCCCCAAATGGTGCACATCGCACACGTCAGGTATGTATATACCCATCCCCAACTCCTCCCTCCCATCTGCCCGACACCCGATGAATGTTATTACTATATGTGCATTTAAGTGTTGA